>CM076910.1:22845889-23445889 GCA_039519145.1 Kokia cookei | reverse complement strand
CAAAAATAGCCTTTCTTGTTATAAGTTGTATTCCTCTCACATATAGCTCTGCCATTTCGAACTCGCCTTTGCACATGAAATGAACCTCTTTGTTCTTGGTAATCACCAATCAAAATATTTCGAGTTTGTTAGCATCATCCTAAACCTAAAAATTAAAGATAATTAAAAATAATAATAAATAATAAGTATATAATCGAGTCAGGCTAGGTTGGGCCCAAGCCAAAAAAACCTTACCCGAGGCTCAACCCGTTTTGAAAATGAGCCTAGTTTTTTGCTCAAGCCCACTTTTCGGGCCTATATTTTTATAAAAATTCTCCCACTTCTCGAATTGGCCTTCGAGCTTGATTAGGTGGCCCGAACCATTATTAGGTCTACTAGGAATCACATAAAGGCTGAAATTTGTTGAAAAACCATGCAATGAAATTAAATGGGTAAGTTTAGGGTTTAAAGGGGCCAAACTGTAATTTTATCTTTAGTAATTTAAATTTTAAAAATTTCTAAAGGGCCTAAATGGATATTTTTCTATTTTAGGGGGGCCGAGGCCCTTACCAGCCCCTTAGATACGTCACTAATAAAGACTCCAAAATACTCCCTAATGACTTAGTACATGTCGTACATAACTAAACATAGTAAAAACATTACAACTAATGGATGAGGTGAGTGTTGATAGCTTGGATGCTAGTGGGTCACTCCCAAAAGCTAACGAGACCTACATTGGAAAACAAACAAGTCCACATGTTGAGTATTGAATACTCAATAATACTAACATAATTTGAAGTTAAACATAAAAATATTAAAATAATAAATAAGCTACTAATACAATAAATTGAATTATTAATAAATTCAGGATATCATTTTAGTATATCAATTTTAGTATCAAAATCATATTATATTCATTCAATTATGTCCATTCTTTATGCATAACTTTTAGAATAACCTTTCATAATCAAAATCTCAAATGGCATTCGCTTAATCAAAATCAGAGTGACTTTTCATAATAGCATTTCAATTTCGAAATCAGGATGGCATGTCGATTTTTAGCCCTATTAACTGGATGCAAACACAAGTACAAGTACACAAATTTAACCTCTAACACTCAACAATAAGCATTGAAGTGTTGATCAAGCATTAATGCATTGATCCCCTAACATTCTCACCAATATGTATACGAGACCTATGGCATATACTTTAACTATGTCTAGAATTGTAACATCCCTAAAATTGACATATAATAAAAGAAGTAATAAGTTGAATAATGTATAATTGATGTGTTTTGGTAAGATGAGAAAATTATATAAAAGAGAATATTGAGGAGTGTATAATAATAATAATAATAATAATAATAATAATAATAATTAAGAAGTGGGTTTTAGTATATTGATTTAAAAGTAAGGATTAAATCGTAAATATGTGAAAAGATTTTGGCTCAAGTGTAAATATTCAAAATTTAGGGGATTGAAGTATAAAAATGAGAAAGTTGAAAGACCAAAAGTGAAAATAAACCAATTTACTATGATATGGAATTGGCATGCAGGGACCAAATTAAATAAGTGAAGAATTGTAAGGGACTAAATCACAATTTTTCCAAATTAAGTGATGACTCAAGAATGAAATTTTGAAAGACCAATAAGGACAAAATGATCAATTAGCAAGAGGGAGAATTCTAGAATGTAATGATGTTGTTGATGATATTTTGGAGATATTTTACATTAATTAATTAGTTAAATATTATTTTATTAATATTTTACTTAGATATTTATTATTATTTTATTTAGAAAATGGTAGTATAAAAAGAAAGAAATGATGAAGGAAATTTATTATCCTTCCAACGTGAGTAAAAGGGTGAGAAAAGGAAAAAAAAATTCTTTGCAATTTGGTCATTTGCCATGAAAACCTATTTCTTTTACCTAGTTTTTTTTTTTAAATTTCCTTAGATATTAGAGAGAGAAGATGAAGTAGAGATTCTAGATAATATGTTCATCAATTTAGAAGCAAGAAAATAGTAGATGAAAGTGGAGAAAAAGAAAGGAAAGTGGTGAAGAAGAGAAATGCATGGAAATGAAGACGAAAGGAAGAAATTCTTGACAAAGGAGGTAAGTTTCATACTAAACCTACTTGTATTTCAATAGATTGAGTTAAAGATGTTTTGAGTGAGATGTATATACATGTATTTAATCTAAATACTAGAAATAGAAAGTATTTGATGAAGAATAAAGGCTTAAAAACACTAAATTAGTAAGAGAGAATGTGATTTGTATGGTGAAAAGTAATAAGATTAAGAAATGAGTATGTAATCTACACAAACATAAGTGATTAAATTGCATAGTAATCAAAAGTATAGCAATTATGTGTGATTGAATGAAACATAGTGCAAAGAAACATGAAAAAGGAAACAATTTCATTAAAACAGTGTGGACAGTAACAGTGAATTAACTTTGAAAATTCACCAAACATTATATAAATCTATTTAGCGGTTGAATTAATTATATAATTAAATATTATTAAGTTTAGTTTTATATGGAAGAAACGGTGAAAGAAACAGAATTGTATATTTTGAGATATATTAGTTTTTGTAAAACAAGGTTGGAGTAGATTTGGGTTCTCCTGTTCTGAGTTTGGAAAATCATAAAAAAATTTTAAAAAATTATTAGAGGTTTAAATTTATATTTTTAAATTATTAATGAGTCTATTTTCAATAGAAACAAACGAAAACATCATCTGAACCCTGTACTAATAGATAATTAATTTTTAGTAAAGAAAGGTTGAAACTGTCAAGCAACAGAGAAGGGGAAAATTTGAAGAATTTTTTGTACGGATTGACTAAAGTTTAAATTCTGAAATTTTAATGGTAAAGAGATATTTTAATCTAGTTTCAAAAACATCAAGCGTGTCTTAATTTCGAATTCTGTAGCTCAAGATATAAATAATTTAGTGAGTGTGACTCAAGTGGACAGCTTTGAAATTAACACATAAGTAAATAGTGGAATTATAGATAATTTATTGTTACATATAAGCATGCTATATACTAAAAGCTAAAGATTATAATAAATATATATACATAAAGGATGTAGAATGGAGAGGAAGAGGAGGAAAAATATATATAGTAGAGAAATGTTTCGAAATTGTTATAAGTGATGGAATGATTAATACATGTGAGTATGTTTAAACGAATTGTTAATAATGAGTGAATAATTATTAATTGGTGTGATATTGAAATCATTATTAAAATTTTATGAAGAATTAAATTGATTGGCACAATTTAGAACTAAATATGAAATATACATTAAGTGGGTAAACTACTTTTGATAGTGCAAGTCCTCCAAAGGTCTTATTTGTAAAACTTAAAAATTTGTGTTAATTTTATAAATTTCATTATCTTTGATTGAATATCATGTTTTTATGAGATTTGAGATTAGAAATAGATGTAAGTGGATGATATGTAAAATGAAGTGGTGGTTATGATATTTGAATACGATTTAGGTAATGAAATAAAAATAAATAAATAAATAAATAAAAACTATGGAACTTGTAGGAAAATGGAGACGATGTCATGACGACAAATTCGCCATGTCACGACGTGGAACCCCCAATGTCGCGACAATTGTCCAAAATTTTATAAACTTTACAATTTGGTTTTTGATCAATTGTGGATGTCTTAATAAGCTCCTTTAACTCATAATTAGTTCTATCGTAAATTCAATATTTACTCAAATGAGTAAATTATCTACATTAATTAAGTAATATGATAAATTGATTCTGAAATTTTCAATAGTTGCTCTGGCAACAAATGTGACATCTCAGTGCCTTGACTCAGTGATTGGGTCGAGTATGGGGGTGTTACAATAATTTTTTAATAGGATGATTTCATGATTTCATAGTGTCAATACAGTCAATAGTCTTAGTCTCAACTCATTATCACACGACATGAACATGTTATTTACTCAAAATCATTATCTATCACGTATTTAAAAAACACATATCAAATTACATGCTTCTCATCATAATTGTATAATAACTAATCATCATAATATCTTTGTGAATGTAACACCCTTAACCCGTCTCTATTGCCAGATTAAGATTTCGGAGCGTTACAGTACATATCAGAACAGTCTTATAGATTACGATATTTAAAAATAAATTTAGTTTCATTAATTTAGATGTAAATTTAAATATTATAAAACATACATGTACGTGTTTTAAATTGGGCCCCTGAAACCCTAAAAATAGCTTATGAACAATCAAGGACCAAACCGAACAAAATAGAACATTTTGGGAAAAACTAAAAATTTCCACCTACAGGAGTCACACGGTCGTTTGCTCTCCCACGCGCTCGTATCTTAGATCGTATGCTAGACCGTGTAACTCGTTGTCTTGGTACACACGGTCATGTCTCCAACCGCGTGGAACACACTGTTGTGTCTCCGATCGTGTGTCAAACAGTGTGAACCCTGCACCTTAAATGAACAGTGACACATGGTTGTGTGGCCAAGTCGTGTGTGGCACATGATCGTGTAGCAGCCCATGTGCAAAACAAAATGCCCTTAAAACAAGCCATACCACCTATATCTACTTTTACATGCTTAAATCACTTTCAAAATACCAACACCAAGCTTGACACAACTCAAAACAAATCAATTCACTTGAATCACTTTTTTAACCCTATTAAATGTCATTTATAACCATTAACCAAAATGACCATAACTACCAATATGACGAATGGATAGTGTGACGATGCTTCTAGTGAAATTTCAACTGGTCAAGCCTTTCAATGATCTACAAAGCAAAGGAAACAACTACATAAGCAACTAATGCTTAGTAAGCTCGTATAAAGGATACTTAACTTACCGATCACATTATGCTAAACAACAAACCATAATTCCTTTATTTCTGAGCATAAATTCCTTTCCTATATACACCACTTCACAAGATTAGTAGGTGTATTAATGAACATAAAATCCTTCCAAAATTCATGAAACCTATTGCCATAAGCATTTAATGTGTACATCATTAAACATATAACCAAATATTACCCTAATTATTTATCATTTAACATCTTTATTCCATGTATACAATTCAAATATCTCCTTTTTACATCTTTATATATTTTGTATAAATATTTCACATATTCGTTTTCATAATAACATTTCGTGTAACTATTTCATCTAAAGTTTTCATTTTACCAATTAACACATAATCATTATTAAGTCTTGTACTTACCTTTCTTTCTTCCACAATACAACCTCACTAGGTTAGTGGATATCACATAGAAACATAAAATTCCAACAAAATAATAGAACTTGTAATAATAACATAACATGTACATTCCATATTCATCATGTGTTTGATAACATATTTTCCATTTTAAGTCTTTATATAAACATCTTCCAGTTTACATAACTTAACCATATAAGATTTCATGTGTGTGTGTGTGTGTGTGTGTGTATTCTTATTCATTTAAACCCTTATCACCCGTTGAACCAAACAAAATATCTTCTAGGTAAGAGAATATTTAAATGTACAGAGTTATAGAGAAATTATTAACCAAAGTAAGTATAAGAAATACTTAGTAAGCTTCCAAGAATTTATTCACTAATTACTATATTCGTTAAGTATCTATGAGCATATAATCATTTGAACCTCGACATTGTTCACATGATTCGAAAATTCAAAGTTAGTAATGTTTAAAGTTATGGATATTCGAACTTCGTGACTTGTAACTCTTCATTTGAACATTTTCATATCAGATAACTTTTATTATTCCAATGGATCTTTGTAAAAGTACTCATGACGTAAGTCCAGAACATATAATGCTCATAAGAGCTAATCAGATAGAGAATAGTTGCATCAGGTTACCCTTTAGGGTTAAACCAATGACAACACATATGAACTAGCTTGGCCAAAGCTAGGTAATCGTATTAAGCGACAACGAATAGCTAATCCAGAATAAATTCGAGTCTCGTGTTAACCCAAGTCCGCAACACATGCAGGAGCTCAATCCAGAACAGATATTCAAATAGAAATCTTACGTATGAAACTTTTATTCAATCCATCGAAATCTTTTCATAAAATTCATTTATACATCTTATAAATCGAATATTTACTATAATGACAATTCAATGTATATAAATATAATTAACAACATTAATATCAAATTATAACCAAAGATATCAGTAGAAAACTTACCTAGACAAAAATGGTTGCGAAACAAGACTGACAACTAGTTTGCAACTTTATCCTTTCCTCGAATTAAATCCGATTGATTTGTTTCTTGATCTATATAATAATTCTCATCAATTTAATCATTCAAATAGCTTAAAATGATTAATTCTAGCTTACATCCCATCTTAATGTAAATTTATAAATTTATCCCTAATATTTTAACTTTTATGCAATTAAGTCCTTAAACTGAAACTCATAATTTAACCACAATCTATGAAATACTAAGCTAGCTAAATTTTCAATGGGTTCACTAAAGCCCAAAACTTCCACCATTTCATATTATTCTCATCAATTTTTCTATTTCCTCAAATCACAAAATCATCAAAAATCACTTAGCAAAATACTTATAATTAACCACTAAACTCAAGGATCTAACAACTAAGCCCACAAACATACCTATCTCATTCATGATAAGTCCCTAAACTTTGAAAATTTTCATAAATTAACCCCCGCATTAATTAGATCAAGCTAAAACAATCTCTAAAATATAAAAATTACTAAAAATCAATGATCAAATCCAACTTCATCCTAAGTTCGTATTTACACGATCAAATCATGATCTAACTTCGTATTTACATTCTAGAGAGTTCAAACTATTATTATACAACAATTTCATCCTAAGTTCTAACCTTTTCTCTCTCTTAACTTAAGCATGCAACCATGTTTCAATCTAAGATTCAATAATCTAATAAGTGGGCTTTTATTATATACCTTCATTAATTAAAAATCCAACTAAAATTGAAAGAAATATCTTACCTATGTCCTTGTATAAACCATGGCAATGGAGGAGAGAACTTAAGCATTTTTCATTCTTTTTCTTTCAAGTGACCAGTTGGAGAAGAGAGTATAATGGACAACTTTGATTTTATCTCTTCCTAACATGTTTCAATTATAATTAAATAAAACAATTCACACTAAATCAATGGTCATTAGAGTTTCATGCCAACCAACAGCTTGGATCTATCCATATATTAATTTTGGACTAATTGTTTTTAAGGACTTGGTAAATTGCAAATCAAGGACAGGAATAAAGTTCCAATAAAATTTCTTTATACTCACCTTATAATTTAATCCCTCTACTAATTTATAAAATAATTTAATCATTTAATTATTATTCGGTTTTGTTCATAGTCTATATTTATTTTAGTTTATGTCACATTATTTTTGGGTCTTATATAAGTTTATTCTTATTTATATCTGGATATATTTTATTACTGTCTAATTATACTTTATAATAATTAATTTTGGTTATAAATACAATGTGACTATGTTTATAACTTTAAAAAAGAACTTTTATATATATATATACTAAATATAATGTATTTTCATTTAATATATATATATATATATATATATATATATATATATATATATATATATATATATATATATTAGGATATAAAGCAATTTACAATTTAATTTAATAATTATTAAAATATTTTTATAACTGATTATATTTTTATTATTTTTAACTAAAAATTATTAAAAATAAAGATTGGAGATAAATAAATAAATAAATAAAATATAAATAATTGATAAAGGGTAACGTTGTTTTTTATTTAAAATCCATATAATAAGTAATCCTTTAAGGGTTAGTATATTTTTCATCAAACGATAAGTATTTTTCAAATATCAGGGATCTATCAATCCCTTTGCCTCTCATTCTTCGAGAATTCTTAGAGAATCAGAAATATATTTTTTCAAGTTTAAATTTGTTAATTTAATATATGTGTTTATCTATTTCATTTTTATTTTATTTATTATTTTTCCCTTTTTTTATTTTTTTATTTTATTCTCTTTCATCATTTCTTAAGTTTAACAGGTTTGATCCGATAAAATTTAACTCATTTTCTTATTGAACGAAGGTACAATAAATCAAAATGATTTTTCGATCAAAAGCAATATGTAAAATCTTTGATTTTTTTCCTCTTTCTCTATCCTTATCTCATAAGTACAACATTTGAATCAATAAAAAACTTTTTCCTCTCATATGAATCAATATTATTATATTTCAATTCTTTATTGATACCCTCAAGGAAAATCTCAAATTGACGGATTAATGTGAACTTATTCATGTGGTTAATGTAAATTGAGTTTATTACAATCATTTAATTAATAAAGTTTTAACATTATCAAAAAAAATTTAATACTAGTATTATTAAATTTTAAAAATATAATTTAAATCTTAAAATGAATGGTTGTTTTTAGAGATAAAACGAACTATTTTGGTTTATGATATTTAAATATTGTGATATTATATATTAATAGCCTGATTAAAAGGAGGAAAATGCATATAAGATAATTAAATGCTTAAATAAAACCTGATTTCTCTATTTACCAAAAATACACCTGATTTTTGGGTACTAAAATAAAGCCTTAAACATTAATTGCTGTAATGAGTATTCGTGCATCTTCGTAGACTCTTAAATAGCCACTTAATAATAATAATAACAAACATTTCTTAATGAACCACTTGTAGTTTTAATTTGTTTGGTGGAATTAGCTCAATAATGGCATTCACCTCATTATTTGGTGCATTCATTATATTTATCATCAATCTCATTTTTTTTTTTATACATCATTGATGTTCATGCATATAAATAGAAAGATAAATGGTTTAGGTTTATATTTAGCAATTAAATCCATCTGCACTTAATCACATGATTAATGCTTGATTAAGTAGAGGACCATGTAAGTTAATTAGAGTTTAGAACTGTGGTTTTGTTTTTGAGGACAAAGAATCTCTAAACTTGATTTGCTAGGCTCAACCAATCTGGGTTTCGTCCTATACATGTGTTGATAAAGATTGTATGCTTGTTGTTTGATGTCATGATATTTTTTCATAACAAATCTCTTTCCATGAAAGTGAAGAGTGTAATGTGTTGGTAATGCAAAATAATATTTTCAAAATATGTTGTGTTGAGAAAATTTCTCTCACTGTTGCAAAAAATATTTTCAAAATACTTTCAGTTGAGAAAAATCTTCTGCTATTTTTGGAAATTGAAATTGTATAAATAGGATGTTATTCTCGTCATTTATACATAACACAATAAAAGAAAAATAATTTCTCTTTGATCTCTAAATTCTGGTGTTCTGTGAAATTACACGAAAGGAAAATTTTATTTAGGAGATTGGGTTTTAAACGGGACCGTTTGTGACCCTTCCAATCTTTCCTAGAAATTGTTCATATTGTGATTTCCTGAGAAGAGCAATGCCAATTGTGTTCTACCTTCTTTATTCGGGTGTACGAATATTGAAGTACTATGTTAACCTTGGGGGGCAATGTCCACTACACGATTACACCGATCAGGACGAATTTGCTTCTAAGGCAAGGTTTCTTCCACGGCACAGTGATTGCTATTTTATTCACTCTTAGTTTGGTTTCCTGTCAGCACTAACCGTTTTGTTTTGTAATAGTATATTTCCAACAATTTAAAAGCAAATTATACTATTGTTTAAACGTGAGAATCATTTTTGTTTCCCACTATTGGATCCAAGAAAGGCTCCTATAAGCAATTTAGAAGCCAAGCTTGGTAACACGAGCTTGTAACCTAAGTGGGGGCTTTAAGGTGTTGGAATGCGGGTTTGGCTTTGTTGATTCATATCTCGGGTGGTTTAACTCTGGCTTGCCGATTTCAAGTTGAGAGTTGAGCCTATGGGACTTGATTGTAAACACTAGTTATCGTGAAAACCTAAATGGTCTTACGGTTTGAATCTCGAAAGAGAATACATATATATATATGAAGGGAAAATTGAATTTATAAATATGTTAGAATGATATTGAGGCAATCGGTTCGAAGGCACCTCAATGATGCAAGAATGTCCCTAAGTAGCATTGAAGTGGTCACAAGCTCCATCTATGTTATCCAGTTGGCCCTTGCGATAAAAATGGGCTTGGAAGGCCTAGCAAGACTGATTCAATTAAGTTGTAGCTCGATTGGCATGGATATTAAAGTCTGAAATTGAGATGGACCTAATTAAGTGATGTCGCATGTGTTGCGATTGGCCAAGATGGCCACACCTAATGAGGTGACCATGGAGGGGGCCGAGAGGGCCTAAGTTGTGGATGGTCAATGTGTCTAAATTTCTCGTGTTGAGAACTTTTGGTGTCGTAAGAGACTATTGGCATAAGTCTAGAGAGACACATCCAATGGGATGTTGCAAGAGTGCGGTTGGTGCCACATTAGAGTGATGCCTTTTGAGTATAAAAAACATGGTAATATTTAGATGAGACCATTAAGAGTTCCAAAAGGTTGTAACTTAATAATTATGTGTTATGGCATTGAGTATGAATATTTGGTGGAAGAATAAGCATAGACAAGACTGCATCAACAATTGAGATGAGACCAAGTTCGAGTCTATGTTTGATGTGCGTTGAATGAATCATAACATTGGGCCTTGAAGGCTCAAGATGGACTTAAGACGAAAATGTCAACTCGGTGAAACAAGGTTACAAAAAGTGTGACTTCATATTGTTAAGGGAATCGACATAATAAGTGGGGGTGTGACATGGTCCGTAATTTAGTTATCAAGTTTGAGCTTCCCCAATTGGTCTTGATTAAAATTAAAATACAATAACTTGGAAGTTGGAATTTATCATATACCCTGTAGTCCTAGAGGGCTGTTGTGATGCAAACTAGGTAATTGATAAAGTTAGCCTTACAAGTGGGTGAAGACAAGTGGATATGTCTTCACCTTGGGTGGAGCAACTATTTCTTTGAAGTCTGTTAAATAAACGTGTATTGCTCACTACACATGGAATCTGATTTTATAACTCTTGATTGAGTCGGGCAAGAGACCGAATGGCTTAGAAATCTACTCACAGAGATTTCTTCATCGGAGAATGAAGTACTTGCTTTAAAGTATGTTGGGATCTGAAGGATCCTAGCTGATCCACTAACCAAAGGGTTAAGTAGGAAAAAAATTCTTGATTCATCAAGGGGATGGATCTTAAGCCCGATGGTTGAGGAATTCATGGTGGATACTTAACTTAGTTCTCTAAGTTCAATGTGGTCAAATGAAACCATTGAAAGACTCATAGTGTACATTCTACCTATCCCTATAACGAACGATGTACATGCATAAGGTTGAGTTCTCACTCTTAATAAGTTCATATCCCAAGATCTAGGTGGTCCTGTTGAGACAGACTTGATGAATTCACCGATGTGAGAGGTTGAGTTTATTACTCTTAATAAATTCATATCCCAGAGTTTGGGTGGTCCTATTAAGACGAACTTGATGAATTCACCGAACTTAAATTTGAGAGGATGAGCTTAATAAAATGCTCTTAATGATTTCATAGTTCTTATTTTGGGTGGTCTATATTGAGATAGACTTGATGAAATCACCTACGTAAATGTGAAGAACTAACCGCCTTTTATGAAAGACATTAGGCCATCTTTCTAGAGCACTTACCAGCATTCCAAGGTGTATTGGCTAAAACTTGTTGATTTATCACGGAAAATAAATTGGTTCTAAGATTAGTTGTGTAAGAAGTTCAAGATTCGTTCACTTGTTAAAGAGAATAATCACTTATTTTACTATGTACTAGTTCAAATCCACAAGATACTAGTGCTTAAGCAACTAATTTCTCTATTGCTCTTCTTATGTTTACAAAATTTTTATTTCTTTTGCATTAGTGGGGATTGTTGGTAATGCAAATTTATATTTTCAGAATGTTTTCAATTGAGAAAAATCCTCTGATTATTACAGAAAATATTTTCAAAATATTTTTAGTTGAGAAAAATCTTCTGCTATTTTTGGAAATTGAAACTGTATAAATAAGAGGTCATTCTTTTCATTTTATACAGAGCACAACAAGAGAAAAATAATTTCTCTTTGTTTTCTAAATTCTGGTGTTCTACGAAATTACACGAGAGGAAGATTCTATCTAAGAGATTGGGTTTTAAGTGGGACCATTTGTGATACCTCCAATCTTTGTTGGAAATTGTTCATATTGTGATTTCCCGATAAGAGCAACGCTAATTGTGTTCTACCTTCTTTATTCAAGTGTACGACTATTGAAGTATTGTGTTAACCTTAGGGGTAATGTCCACTAGACGATTACACCGATCAAGACGAATTTGCTTCTAAGACGGTGGTTCTTCCACAGCACAGTGATTGCTATTTTATCCAAATTCAGTTTGGTTTCTTGTCAGCGCTAACGATTTTGTTTTGCAGTGGTATATTTTTAACATAGTGTTAGTGTTAGTGTTAGTGTTGGAGAAGATGGCTCCGTCATTCACTTGCTAATGGTGGAACCAACAACTACTTTTCACTGATGCTTGTCCAGTCAGATTCTACCCCTTGATAAGCTCCAACTTGATAAAGATTGAAGCCTTGAGAATAAAGATAAGAAAGCAGAAAACCAATGGTACATTCATCCCCCCAATTTACTATAGTAAGTCAAAATTAAAGACACATTCCATGAATTCGAGCCTTAAGATAGTCCTTTGAATGCAGCCATCACAAATTTTAGTATCAAGCACCTCACCATCCTTCTCCCCTCACCAACAAATAGAATTGCCGAGTTGCAGCCTATTAAGTCCAACACCTCACACCACTTACCTGGTCAGACCCCAGTACACCGCACCCACTCTTCTTTTGGAACCAAAGCTTCTAAAGGCAGGCTCAATCACACTATGTCCGTCAAGCCCATCATTAACATCTTTTTCAGCTTCCATTGGATTTTGCTCCGGCCCCATCAATATATAGATCGGTATCAACATAGATATGAATTAGAGCATGGGATAGACATGGAATTTTCCATTTTTGTAGGTAATTATAATAAGAAGGTTCAGACAAGTTGAACAGCAGCAGTAAATATTAAGTGCTGTATGGACATATAACTTGTTTCAGAATTTTGTCATTGCAGACTCTATGGACTTGGAGCAATGCATGTTGAGTTGTTGTGACAGGGATAGATGAATTGCCGAATGTTCTGCTGCAAATACACAACAAATGAATTGCCCAGCATGGTGCTATGTCTCACAGACAGGTCAAGTGTTTTGGTCCAGCCTAGGATGCTCACACTCACACGCTTATTGTCAATAACAGCTACCATCATATGCATAACTTCATATCATTCAAAAGCCTACTGTGTTGTGAGTTAGCTTTACAGACAATTATCATGAACAAAGTTGCAACCCTAGACAATAAATTTCCTGACAAAGGTAGCAAAAGTTGGTACAAAATTATATTCAACTAACAAAACAGCTTCCCTTTTTTGCTTTTTAACCTTCTCTTTAATTCAATCCACCTCTATATAAGCAACCCATCATTACTTTCTTATTCCCATACAATTCAACTCTTCCTTTGGTTTCTTTTCTTATCATAACCAGTACCAATGGCATCTTCAGCTTCATTGATGGTCTTGGCTTTGTTCATGGCCAGCATTGCCGCCATTGCTGAAGCTCGAGCTTTCTTCATTTTTGGTGATTCACTTGTTGACAGTGGCAACAATAACTACCTCGAAACCACAGCTCGTGCCGATTCCCCACCTTATGGCATTGATTATCCGACAGGACGACCCACCGGCCGTTTCTCTAATGGCCTTAACATCCCAGACCTGATTGGTATGTAAGTTTCTAATATATGTTGGTGTAGACAAGATAAATGTAATTAATTTGAATGCATGGCATGCAATGCAGGTAAGCAAATTGGATTGTCGGAGTCACCATTGCCATATTTGAGCCCAGATTTTAATGGTAAAAAGCTGCTTCTTGGTGCTAACTTTGCTTCAGCTGGTGTGGGAATCCTTAATGACACTGGAGTTCAATTCGTAAGTTACAAATTAAACTTAATTTTGATTGAATTTTTTCTTTAATTCAACTCAAATAATTTGGTGTAAAAATGTTGGGAAAACAGGTAAATATACTGAGAATGTATAGACAGTTGGAGTTGTTTGAAGAATACAAGAGAAGATTGTCAGGATTAGTTGGAACAAGGCAAGCTAATCGAGTAGTAAGCCAAGCACTTGTCCTTATTACAGTGGGTGGTAATGATTTCGTCAACAACTATTACTTGGTTCCCTTCTCTGCAAGATCTAGACAATACAGTTTGCCTGATTATGTCCGCTTTCTCATTTCCGAATATCGAAAACTCTTGATGGTAAATTTTCGACCCTAAATTGGCATGCCAGTTTGGACATAAGAATATTTACTAACCTTTGTTGATTATTTGCAGAAGCTATACAAAGCCGGAGCACGAAGGGTCCTAGTGACAGGCACGGGACCATTGGGTTGTGTTCCAGCAGAACTTGCAATGAGGGGCAACAATGGCGGATGCTCACAAGAACTGCAACGCGCTGCTTCCTTGTACAATCCACAACTTGCTCAAATGATTAATGGACTCAATGCTAAAATTGGTAGAGATGTCTTCATCAGTGCAAATACTCAAAAAATGCACAATGATTTCGTTAGTGACCCTCAAGCCTTTGGTACGTACTTCCCTATCCATGCACACCAAAAAAATTAACACATATCTATATTCGACATTCACATTTGAATTCGAGTAACTTTCCTTTAATACTCATACTCAAGTACATATTCGAATGACTATACTTAATTTTTTCTAAATTATATATAGATATATGGAGAATTTTACCCTAACTCAGTTTGGAACAGGATTTACAACATCGGAGATAGCCTGTTGTGGGCAAGGACCTTACAATGGACTAGGTTTATGTACTCAGTTGTCAAATTTATGTCCGAACAGAGATCTATATGCGTTTTGGGATCCATTCCATCCATCGGAGAAAGCTAACGGATTGATTGTGGAACAGATAATGACAGGGTCCAATGAATACATGAACCCCACGAATCTCAGCACTATCATGGCCTTCGATTCCAGGATCTAACATCAACTCTTAAAATGTTTTGGGTGTTGTTCAATAATTTGTTTCTTCAACTGTCAGTCATAAGATTAAATTTATGTTTCAAGTTGTTTTTGCTTTTGTTCAGAATATTGTGATGGAATTAATAAATGGAGCGTAATGTTTTCTCTTTAATGAATTGATGATCATTAGTAGTCCTTAGATTTGGTAAAATGTACGTACTCTTTTCATATTAGGTTTTAGATCCGTCCTATGCTATCAAAAACAATGAAGGCATAAATCTCGTGTATTAATTTGATGGTTATAATGTTTATCGTCTCAAGTATAGTTTGAATTTAAGCTACGTTGAAATCCAAAATAAGGAAATATATACTGCTTAAATTTTGACACATCAACGATTTATTATTTATGGGATAACAAACTTTATTGTTAAGTGAGATGATAAGCATCTCTCCTACCTTAATTAGTGATCGAGGGGTTGATTCTCGTCTTGGATATAGAACAATTTTAAAACTTGTGATCAGCACTTATCATTTAATAAACTTATAAAATACAAAAAATTAATTATTAAACTCGCTCCGATAAATATATTAAAAAAACATATTTGAAATTCAACTTGATTTCAATAACAACAAGTTCAATTAAAAATATTTATTTATTACTTATGTTTTAACGCATGTTTGATTTCAGAGTTTTGAATCAAAACTTTTCAATGATAATCATATTTTTTTATGCAGATAATAATATTTATTTTTTTCACTGTAAAAATACTTTTTACAAGTGATTTTAAATGTTGTGAATGTGTTTACACTTTTCTTAAGATTATTATTTTATTACAAATCCTTTTATTTTTTTACTCAATTCAGAAAAACTAATAATTCATAACTAATAATAAAAAGCTGGATTAAAATTGAAATTGGAAGAATAATCTGTCAGCATAAATATTTTAGATTAAAATATTAAAAAAAGTCTTAAACTACTATACATTCTTTAAGTTCTTAAATTATTTTTGCAATTAAATAAATTTTAACCTATTATTTTTACTCTTAAAAAACTCTTGATTTTAATATTAAAGTGAGTATATTTTGAATTTTAAGTTTTAATCTTAATTTCATGTTAATACAATAAAAATTATTTACACTTTTAATATTAACATAAATTTTAAAAAAATAATCAAAATGTATTTTCAAAAGAGTAATTAAATTTTAAGTATATAAGCATTTTTAAGATTTTTTTAATTGTTCAAAAAAAATATTATAATTAATAAGAACCATGAAAAATAAGAATATAAAAACGTGACACATAGTATAAATGAGAAATAAGATAATACAATATGATCCCAAAAATCATTTCGGTTGAATAAATAATCCCAAAAGAGGAAAAAGATAAATTAAGTAATCGCAATACTAGAATAATTCATAAATAAATTGGAGATTTTTTACCTTGATCAAACAATTGAAAATTGCGTCCTAGTATTGTCATCAGATCAACCTATTCACTATGTTTAAGCAAAAAATCACTACCAAGAGACTCATCGCATTAATGATTCGTAAAAGATCAAACATTAGATAACTTATCTCCCTCATCATATCGGATTCTAATTTTATAAACACTACGTCATTATGCTCTACCAGGACCCTATGAGTAGAGTTCTCATTAAATGCAAAACTCTTACATTAATAAATCATATATATATTAAAAACATGAATATTGTGAATTGAAATTAAAATAAAAAGAAAAGCTAAAATATATTATTGAATAAATTACGATCATGAATTAACTTAAAAGTTGACACCACTATTGATAAAGCAAAGGTTTAGTTGAAAAAGTTAAACAGATGATTTTTTTTTTTCAAATCAAGGACATTCATAGATAAAAACCATAGGTTAGAGCTTATTTAACTATAAAAAAAATAGTATAAGAGATTGTTTAAATAAGTTAAAATAGTTTAAATATGATTTTAGAGGGGAGATACGATGCGTTTAACTTATTTTTTGTTTCACATTACAGTATCGTTATAATATATAATTTTATCATCATCATTATTTTTATATTAATCACAAATAAATACACGATTAATCCAAATCCACCCTAAGTATTTTTTATATATATTAACGAATAATTTATTTACCCGTAACAATTTACTAAGAAAAACAAGTTTAAAATCACGTGACATCTTCACAAGTCATATGCTCCTCTCTCTATCCAGCATTCAATTCAAAAAAGAAAAACCCCTCCGGTTTTTTCTTAATTTTAATTTCCTTAAACCCTGTGAATGTCCCTCCCTCTTATCCACTTAATCCAAAAACAATGTCCCTTCTTTTCTCTCACGCTCTTCCCCCGTCTGTCCCCCCACTCTCCGGCCACCGGAACGCCGTAGTCTTCGCCACGATCTCCACCCAGAAGCGGAAGCCATCATCCAGAAGGAAAAAGCGCCAACCGCAAGAAAACAAAGACGAAGGAAATGCCACTCTCTCTTCTTCAAACGGTTCTACTGCTGTCTCCGCCCTCGAGAAATCGCTCCGTCTCACCTTCATGGAAGAGCTCATGCAAAAAGCCAGGTCCCGAGACACTGTAGGTGTATCCGATGTCATTTACGACATGATTGCCGCCGGCCTCACTCCCGGCCCCAGGTCCTTCCATGGGCTTGTCGTTGCCCACGTTCTTAGTGGTGATGTTGAAGGCGCGGTAAATGTTCTAAGTTTGCCATAAATTGTCTTATTTTTTCAGTGGGAATAAATTAAAATGGCTTCCCCCCCTCCTTTGGATTAAAAACTCAAAATTTTTTTGTTGGATTCTTTTGATGACCTGAATCTGTTTCACTCTCTTTCAGTGGGAATCTACAAAATTGTCTTTCTTTGATTAAAAACTCAACTGTTTTTTTTTTCTTTTCTTGTGGAAATGAATGAATTTAGTTTACTTAGATTAAAAACTCGAATGGGTTCTAGTTTACTTTTGTAGTATCTTGAGCAAAATTTTGGGAATTTGGAATGTAGCTGCAAGCATTGAGGAGGGAATTGGGAGTGGGTGTTCGTCCTCTCCATGAAACACTTGTTTCAATGGTCCGTTTATTCGGGTCTAAAGGCCTTGCAACCAAAGGCTTGGAAGTCCTTGCAGCAATGGAAAAGTTCAACTATGATATTCGTCAAGCTTGGATTATTCTTGTTGGTACAATGCTTAATAGAACTCGATGAGTTATAATTTTTATGTGTTTTATATATGTGGATGGTCATAAATTTTATTCTAAGTTGTTGAAATTTGTTTGGCAGAGGAGCTTGTAAGGAACAAATATCTGGAAGATGCCAACGCTGTGTTTTTGAAGGGTGCTAAAGGTGGCCTTAGAGCTACAAATGAGCTCTATGATTTAATGATTGAAGAAGATTGTAAAGCTGGTGATCATTCAAATGCATTAGAAATCGCCTACGAAATGGAAGCTGCAGGACGGATGGCAACAACTTTTCATTTCAATTGTCTCCTTAGCGTGCAAGTGAGTTTTCTGATCATGTGTATGGCATTTCAACTTTTTTTGTTGACCTTTCTAATGGAGTTTGATAGTTTGCAATTCAATGCTCTTATTAATTAGTAAAGAGTTATTTGCATTTGATTTAGTTTGTAGCTTGCATTAATCTTTTGAACTTTCTGGATTCAGTGTATCTTGGTAAGTGCATGTAGTTTGCAATGTTTGTTTGTTGCCAACTATTTGGAAATGAGACAATTATGTTTTATACTGTTTTTGTTTTTGTCTATCTTATCCTTCAAACAATAATGGAATTGTGATGTCTCATTAAGAAAGGAAGAGATACTATATGGTGTCTTTGACAGCATTTTTAACTTTAAGTACTTGATGGGTTTTATTAGTCTCTGTTTGTTGGAATCCTTTTCCCATTTTTGTTAGATCTGCTTCTAATTTAATCTGTTTCCTTTGCCTAGGCCACATGTGGGATTCCCGAAATAGCTTTTGCAACATTTGAAAACATGGAATATGGAGAAGGTTTGTGTTTATTTCACTTCTTTTTGTTGCTTTGTCAACATTGACAACATAAAACGCTCCAATTTTCCAGGGTTTCTATAACATATATTGTTATATTTGTCTTAACAGAATATATGAAACCTGACACAGAAACATATAATTGGGTGATCCAAGCATATACTAGAGCTGAATCTTATGACAGGTGATTTATATATCACATCACTGCCACACCACTTTTCTTTATTTGGGGTATTGTTGATGTAGATATACATTTCTATTTGTTTATTTGGAAGTCATGCTGCCTGGTATAAGCATGAAATGGTAATTTTCATATTGAAACTTGAATAGCATAAAATTGGTTCTTGTGCCAATAAGGAACCTTACTATGTTAAGTCCATGAATGGAATTTAAAAATTATGAAATTGCAGATAACTGTTTATGATATAGGAGACCCTCTTACATTATTATGTACTTTGGATTTGATACTAATTGCAGGGTGCAAGATGTGGCTGAGTTACTTGGGATGATGGTTGAAGACCACAAGCGTTTGCATCCTAATGTGAAAACCTACGCGTAAGCAATTTTTTATTTTTCTGTTATACTTCTAAATGGTTGATGCATTTTTTGGTAAATATGCTTTATTGTATTATTTTATCTTCAAATCATTTTACTTGTTTACTCTTTCCATATGTTAATCTGGTATATTTTGCTTGACTATAACCTTCTATTTGTCATTCCTCTGAATCTCTAGGTTTTTAGATGGAAACCCAACTTGAGTTGTTGCTGAATTTTGTAAAATTTAGAGCTGTTTATAAAGAGAGGATTCTGTGCTCCTTGATGTCATGCATAGTTTCTCTCTTTTATTCTTGCAACCCTAAAACAAGTTGAGATTAGGTTCTATTAGAGGCGTTTGTCCACCCTTTCCTTGTTGTGGTAGAAGTTTGAGAAGCTTACGAAAAAGGTTTCATACTATATCTACTGCTTCCCATAACTTACAATTCACAAAACTCTGGATGCTCCAAAGTAGGTGATGGTGATCATAAAAGTGCATAAAGCTTTGTGCAAATTGAAGACTTGAAGCACTTCTCATAGCCATCGCTTGTGATTGTTCATCCATTTTAAGTGATTTATCTACATTTTTTTTCTTTTTTTCTTCTACCCATGGTCAAATTTGCCCCAAAAACGTCTTGGAGTAATTCTAGGTATTGCATGGTCTTATTGTGAATATGATCTTGTTGCATTCTGTCAAACTTTATTGTGATGTGTAACTTAGGATGGATACCCTGTTGCCAGAAAAATTCCTCCACATAAGTTAGCTTTAAATGTCTGGGGTTCACTCTTAATTACCCTTCATATGAATAGATGGGTTGATGTACTGATGTTCTATTGTGCTCAAACAATGTATTATTTGTCTTACTTGAGAGTAATTACTTGGTATCTTCTGAGATTCAAAGTTTTATGAACTTAGCTTGCTTAATTCGGAAATATATTCTACGCAAAACCAGCAATGATTTGTCTTCTCTATTAAAATTCACTCATGAAATGTGTACTTGAATGCTGTGTTCGAATGTTTTTTACATCTTCATCAATTCACAACTATCATAGTGTACTATATCCTTTTTCTTTTTCCTACTATTTGCTTTTTCATTTGTGATGCCTGATGTCATTCTCCATATGTCAGGCTGTTAGTGGAGTGTTTTACCAAGTATTGTGTTGTAAGGGAAGCTATACGTCATTTTCGTGCACTAAAGAACTATGAGGGGGGAACAATAGTGTTGCACAATGAAGGAAACTTTGATGATCCACTTTCTTTGTATCTTCGAGCATTATGCGGAGAAGGTATCTTGTAATCTGTTCTATCTGGCCATTTAAGTTAAATTTTCTTTGTTTTACATTTAATTTTATCATCATGTACTTATGATTGGATCAGGAAGAGTTGTTGAATTGCTAGAAGCTCTAGAAGCTATGTCCAAAGATAACCAACCTATTCCACCAAGAGCTATGATTCTGAGCAGAAAATATCGAACACTAGTTAGCTCGTGGATTGAACCTCTACAAGAAGAAGCTGAACTTGGTTATGATATTGATTACATCGCTAGGTGTGCCTTCTAATAAACAGTAAAATCTGGTTCAATGATTTCTTAACTTATAATTCTCCAATCATGCATTCTGTGTGTTACTAGAAGATTCGGCATACCATATTTTGCCCAAAACTTTTATATCATAAGTTTATCATTAATAATGCTATTCTCCCAGGTACATTGAAGAGGGTGGGCTTACAGGTGAGCGCAAGCGATGGGTGCCTCGAAGAGGAAAAACACCTCTAGATCCTGATGCTACTGGATTTATATATTCAAACCCTATGGAAACCTCCTTCAAGCAAAGATGTCTAGAAGAGTGGAAGATATACCATCGGAAGCTTTTGAAAACCCTGCAGAATGAAGGACTTGCAGCTTTGTGTGATGCAACAGAATCTGATTACATGAGAGTAGTGGAGAGGTTGAAGAAAATAATAAAAGGTCCTGACCAGAATGTTTTAAAACCCAAGGCTGCTAGTAAGATGGTAGTATCTGAGCTAAAGGAAGAGCTTGAAGCTCAAGGTCTACCAACCGATGGAACAAGAAATGTTCTTTACCAGCGTGTCCAAAAAGCAAGGAGAATAAATCGCTCACGTGGTCGGCCTCTTTGGGTTCCTCCTGTGGAGGAGGAAGAAGAAGAGGTTATAAGTTATCAATATCTGCTTTCTTATTCATGTTATGGTACCATTTGCATATCAATACATTTAAGTAATTTTTTTTGTTTGATTGTGTATTTCTTGCAGGTTGATGAGGATCTAGATAAGTTAATTTCTCGGATTAAGCTGGAAGAAGGAAATACAGAATTCTGGAAACGCCGGTTTCTTGGAGAAGGTTTGAATGTTAATCAGGTGCAGCCGATAGATGAAGATGAATCAGAAGCTGCAGATGATGAGCTGGATGAAAGTGATGTTGTAGAAGATGCTGCAAAGGATATCGAAGAGGAGGAAGGTGAGGAAGAGGAGGAAGTAGAACAAACCGAAAGCCAAGAAGCGGATAGGATTAAGGATAAGGAAGTTGAAGCTAAGAAGCCTCTCCAAATGATTGGGGTTCAATTGTTGAAAGACTCTGACCAAACAACTACTAGATCCAAAAAATCAAGACGAAGGTCTTCTCGAGTATCTGTAGAGGTAACAAAGATAATGTTATTGGATATATTACAGCTTATAGAAGTGGTTTACTTTCAAAATTTACTTTTTTAGAACTTGTGACATTGATACATCTTTTGCATGTGGATACAGGATGATGATGATGAAGATTGGTTTCCTGAGGATATTTTCGAAGCATTTCAAGAGATGAGAGATAGAAAGGTGTTCGATGTTGAAGACATGTACACTATAGCGGATGCTTGGGGTTGGACTTGGGAGCGAGAGCTTAAAAATAAACCTCCTCGACGATGGTCTCAGGAATGGGAAGTTGAGTTGGCAATTCAAGTAATGCAAAAGGCATGTTCTTATTTTCTGCTTACTTGTGTATTCAATAGTAATATCTTATATTTTCTTCTAGTTCATATTCATTTCATTTTTTCATCAACATATCTATCTTTTTTTGTAATCCAAAATCTTTAATTTGGTGGGAATATTCTATCACATCATTCGCTTCTGCTGTGATTAATTTTCTTGCTTTCTAGACCAGGCAGCTCTTGAAATTGCATTGACATGCTTCACTTTTCACCAAATACATGTAGAACTTAGAAAAAGCTGAGCACCAAATTAATCCTAGCATGCTCAGCTTTTTCTATGTTCTACATGTATTTGGAGGACCAATTAGAGTGACATATCCCAATACCAATTTCTGAATGTGTCAGACACAAGTGTCGGACATGTGTACTCCCAAAGGAAACTGAAGGGTTGGAGCACCATAGGATAATTTCTATTTCCCTCGAGTATTGGCATTTATTTTTCTCACATTAACTAATGAAATTTCATAACTTTTTATTCAGGTCATAGAATTAGGTGGAACACCCACCATTGGGGATTGTGCAATGATTTTGCGAGCAGCCATTAAGGCTCCTGTGCCGTCAGCCTTCTTGAAGATCTTGCAGAAGACGCACAGTCTTGGTTATGTCTTTGGGAGGTATGTGATGTTCCCTTATTTGATGAATTAAGATTCTGATAGGTATTACATCATTTTTTTTAAAGTACTTGTGTCCAACACTAGTGTCTCATACATATCTAGAAAAGGGTAGAGGATATGATCCTCCAAAAGCCGCCAAATACTTGAATAAGCTGAAACTTGTGTCTACTTGTCAAAATTGGGATGAGACATTTATCTGGACTAGGTGTCAGACATGGGTACGTATTTGACAGGGGTCTGCTCTACATTTTAAGTTTTTTCATGTATTTGTAGTTCATTCTTTTATAACCACACTCAAAAGGTCATATGTAGTGAAACGAGTACTTTAGGGACTTCAGTCTGGGTAACATAGATTGCTATTATTAATCCTCTTGAAATACTCACTGACATTAAATTTATACATATTAATGGAAAATAAATTATATTATTTAGCTCAATTTTTTTTGGTTTCCTGGATGCCACTACTAATGTAGCCATACTTAAAAGCTATTGTTCCGACTCCTTGTTTTTCTTGAAGTATTCGTATCAAAGGCCAGTGTTGTACACATTGTCAGACATGGACAGGAGGATATAATCCTCTAAGGACCTTCCTATTCGTGGAAATGCTTAGAAACAATTAAATAATGCTTATGACAGACACATACTGGTGTTTGACTCTTGCATCAGGCTCTAAGTAACAGTTAAAAACGTTGTTTGGAGAGAGTTCATGGACTTCAAGTGGCGAAAATTCGTGGAATTAGACGAGTAATAGTTGAAAGTGATTGTCTAGTAGCTGTTAATATAATTGCAAGTTGTTTGGAGAGAGTTCCTTCGGTAACCATTGCTCGCAAAATCAAAGATGAGGTTCAACATTTTGAATCAATTAGGTTCGAACATGTTTCCCGGAAGTATAATCTAGTGGCTGACTTCCTTGCAAAGACGTGTGAGCCTACCTTAGTTGATATTCGTATTATTGATACCCCAAATGATCATGTTAGTAATTTGTTATCAAATGATATTCATTGTAATGCATGATATTAGAATAAAATAAGAATTAGGCAGGTTCACTGCCTCTTTATTTATCAAAAAAAAAAAAAAAAAAACGTTGACTCAGATCTCTGCCAGTGGAAACGATTTTATGCGACTATAGCGTGGTTTGTTTAGTTCAAGACTAGCTCTCAATCTATAATTCTGTTTCTTTTGTTACAGTCCCCTCTATGATGAAGTAATCTCATTATGTATTGACCTGGGAGAACTAGACGCTGCCATCGCCATTGTTACAGACCTTGAGACTACAGGAATCGCAGTCCCTGATCAAACCCTTGACAGAGTTATTTCTGCCAGACAAACGATGGACACTTCTGGGAATGATACATCATCATCTTCACCACCACCACCACCACCATCATCATAACAGCGGGTGTATAATCCTATCTTCATGTTGCATAGTAGTAATTTTTGTTAGGACTCAGGTTAGTGATGGATATGAATGTATATGGGGTTCAGGTATGTTCAATTTTTTGTTAATTTTTTCATATTGTTCAGTATCCTTCATCCATGCTAGCATCATTAATAATACTGAAAAATAAGGAAAGTAGCATAAGCCTTTCTTATTTGGATTTGTGGCCATTTAGCTTTCTCTCAAGGCAGTTAGTATCGTACCAATAGATATATTATTTTTGTTCTGGTATTGATGTGTATCGGTACAGACGTGTTTCGATATATCGATTTGGGTTTATTGATATCTTAAAATAAAATTCATATATTATATATGCATATATACTTCAATTATATAAAAATGTACTTATATGCAAATATAAAATTTTAAATTTTTTAATTAAATTCCAAAACTAAATTAAATGATTATATATATTTTAAATGTAACTATAGAAAATAAAAATATAAATAGTTAAGAAAAAAAATTCAGAATTTAATTTAAAATATTAAACTATTATCAATTTATTCGAGTTGGTATGCATTGATACAAGTTAGTAACAACTAAAACTGATTGAAATGTATTAAAATAGTCAAAATATATCATAATTTTGATTGGAATGATACTTAAATTATTAGAATGGTGTATAGTAGCAATACCCTATACCCTATATAGCAGCAGGTAATAGAATGTTATTGACTACCAAATCTGAGTATACACAGGCAACTAACATAGTAAAAAAGTTGGCACTTGACTTAAAACTTGGTTTAAGCATTATTGAAATTTCTTTATAACTTAAAAGTTGTATTTTTTTTTTTTATCGAAACCACAGTATCTAATATGTAATTAATCTTCTTGTCGTGAGTATTTTTTAAAGAGATAATTGGTTGATCATTTTAAAATGTGTTTTATTTTTATAGGTGGAAAATGAATTCCCGACCTCATGATTAAGAAATGAAGTGAACAACCACCACTACATAAACTTAATGATAAATGGAATTTGATTTTATCTTTTAAACATCGATTAAAAATAATAAAATTATATTTTAAAAATGAATAAACTCATAAATTCAAATATCAAATTCAGGTTACTAGATGATTTTATTTTGTATTATCATACTCTAATTTAAGTTTAAATCATGAATTAAACCCTAGTTGTAAGTGTGACATTTTTTAATTCATAATTATTTGACTGTCACTCCAAGCAATTAGAAATATATGATTTGGATGTAAATGTAAATTGAAATGGTGGGGTGAGCTAAGTGGGAAGTCAAACACGATGTTATTAGTTATACTTAATCCAAATGTTGTTTATTTATTGCTTCCATCACACAGAAACTCAATTAGTGGGAACCCATTTTTCCTTAGTGGAAACCAGTTTTCAGCCCTGCTTTACCTCTAAGCTATATTCCCATTTCATCCATTTAACTGCAAGAGAGAGAAATACAATAAACACCAATTTATTCAAATTATTAATTTATATACCACATATTAATATCATATAGTCAAGAAAATGGTCCTTTTATGAAAAAAAAAAAAAAAACGTTGAAACTAACAAATCCTAACCACTCTTCTAGAATAACAGTTTTGATATTTTACGTTTAAATTATTTAAATACTGACTAAAGTGGAAAAGTATAGCAGAAGGTGAAAATGATATACATAAAATGGATTCTTAACCCAACTCAACCATGCCACAAATGCAACCATTTTGTTTTTTGTTTAATAGAAAACTTAAATTTGATAATCTATGAAGAAAATACTAATGTTTTATTAAAAATAAAATAAATATAAAAATTATAGATGAATTTTAATTTTGTGATTTATGTATTTGAATTAGCATTATTTTACGGTGATATGTTGAATGTACAAATAATTATATTAATTTAATATGAAAATAATATTATTTTTTTAAATGTATATAATTGAATTAAAATCAAAATTTTTTGTAAACATATGAACTATAATTCAAGTTTCAGGTGTATGAATGTACTATAATTTATTTATCTCTTAAAAATATAACAAGTATTAGATAAAATAATAAAAAAACAAAACCCTGAATGTGATTTTAAATATTATTAATCCAATACTAAACAACTCAAAACTTCATTTAAGAAAAACTACTGCTCATTTCAGATTTAACATTAAAATTCATTTTCTCAAATAAAAATAAAATCACTTTTGATTTTTTTACATATCAATAAAATTTAAATAAAAAAATCTAGATATGCAATTCATGTGTTTGTCATATGTCATATTTTTATATATTGATGGTAGAAACATATGTATCATATTAACTATTAAATTTATCAATAAAAAATTAAATATATATATATAAATATATATATATATATAAATTTGGAGTATTTAATTGGTTAATTGACTTGAATTACTATTAATTAAATTAATCGACCTTTTTAAACTCTTAATCATTAATCGAACCCCTTTTTTTTAAAAAAAAATTAACCGAACCAAACTTTTTATTTATATATTTTTTGATTTTTGGTTAAAACAAGTATAAAACATATAAAAAATTAACCGAATTAACCGACCGATTTTAAACCGACTGATTTATTAAGTGGGTTATTACTTATATATTATAATATTATTTATTAAGTTTAGTTAATTCGGTTAATCGACTGATTTCAAATCGAATTAACCGTTAATCAAACTTTCAAAAATTATTAACCAATCCTTATTGAATTTATTCAATTAACCGAACGATGAATCGAATTAACTCGATTTTACTCAAAATTTACACACCCCTAATTTAAATATGCTTTTATTAAAAACTTTTTATATTTAAATGTAATATTATAAAAGATTACATTAATCTCAAATTTACAATGGCAGTGACGTAATTTAAAGATAAAGTCGTGTCCAATCTAGTGAAATGAGCTTCCACATCTATTAAGCACCGTTGAAGACTCGAGATATCAACTCACTTTTCGATACCCTTTCCAGATTCCGGCTCACTGGGGATCGAACGTTCCAATTTTTACAGCCATAATAAAATTTTAAAAGAAATCACTTCAAAAATATTGTTATTTTAAAAGGCAGAAAACGCTTAGATGTTTGAGCGGATATTTTTGGGGATATTTTGAAGCAATTTGTTTGAAAATGGCAGCAGGTCCAGTTGAAGAAGCCATTGCAGCTTTATCGACATTCTCCCTGGAGGTAAATACTTTCTTCATAATTAGCTTTTTTTTTTTTTTTTTTTAGCTTTTCTTTCATTAATTTGGTTTCGAAGAAATTAATTTAATTTCTAAAATTTTGTTTCCAAAATGGCTTCTATTTTTTTTTCACGAAATTATAATGCAATTTATTTTTGTAAATTGTAGTTTTATAGAAACGTTAATTATCCATCTTTGAATCAAATTAAAAAAAAAATCAAATTTAACTTTTTGCAAGCAAATTACCGGAGAAAATGCATCTATTGCTTTTTTTTTTTTAAATTTGAAAAAAAAAAAACTTTCACCATGCTTTGTTGGTTAATTTTTTTGTTTTGTTTTGTTAGGATGAGCAACCAGAAGTACAAGGACCAGCAGTTTTGGTCTCAACTGAAAGAGGATCAACTATCAGTCCAATTGGTATTTCTGTGTGTGTGTGTTTTCTTATGATTTAAGGGTTTTTCTTCATTAGATTTAGTTGAAAATTGGAATATATGTTCATTACAGTACTTGAGCTTGAGGTTTTAGAACTTTGATTTGCATGAAACTTTGACTTGCGGGTCTCTTTTTGGAGTAATAAAGAGGATATGCTTGGATAGATGCAATTTATTAGTAGCATATTGGTTGTTTGTTGGTCTTATAGTATTGACGTTGCTTGATTTCTTTTTATTGTTTTTCTCAGCTTAGTTGCATTTTCTTCAAAATTCTTCTTGCATTACTGATGATCCTTTTTTTTTGCAGAGTATAGTGATGTTTCTGCTTATCGTTTGTCTCTTACAGAGGACACAAAAGCTCTCAATCAGCTTGTATGTCAATTTATTCTATTTTTTCTCCTTTTTGCTTATATGCATAAATACTTATTTTTTGCCTAAGCTAGTTAGAGTCTAGAGTTAATTGCAAAATTTTGATAAACTTTTTAGTGTTTTGTTTTTGTCTCTGACCTTGTATTTAATGGCATGGCAGAACATACTTATCCAGGATGGGAAGGAGATGGCATCAGTGCTTTATACATGTCGCAGCTGTGTCAAAGCACTTCCTCAGGTATTTTAGCATTAGTTGAGGCAAAAAAGAATTACTTCAATTATTTTAAGGTGAACGTCATGATACCAATTAACATCATATAGAGAAACATTCCTTCAATCTGCTTCTTTTAACGAGAAAAGCACAGTACTTCAATTCTCTTATGCAATTCGTCCCTTGTTGTGTATGATGTTGTAGCTTCCTGAATCTATGAAGCATAGTCAAGCTGACTTATATCTAGAAACATATCAAGTTCTGGACTTGGAGATGCGTCGGTTGCGTGAAATACAGCGATGGCAAGCATCAGCTGCGACTAAAGTAACGATACATATATTTTTCCTCCTCCTTGATACTTTTTCTTTTTACCTCAAGGTTGTGTTTTTCTCTTATAACTGTTAATTTGTAACACAGCTTGCTGCTGACATGCAACGCTTTTCTAGGCCTGAGCGACGAATTAATGGCCCTTCAATAACTCACCTCTGGTGTGTTGTGATGGTTTCTCCTTTTTATTTTATTTATTTATTTTTCCTTTGACAACCTTGTCTTGTTTGTTTTTCTGTGATCAACATAGCGTACTACTAATATAATAATATACAACCTTCTTGTTATGATTTAAGTGTTGATATTAGAATAAACTGTTCTTATTAGATGCCTTAATTATGATTTGTTTATTATTTCCTCCAGGTCCATGTTAAAGTTACTTGATGTTTTGGTGCAACTTGATCATCTAAAAAATGCTAAAACAAGCATACCTAATGATTTCACTTGGTACAAGAGGTAAGAATGAATTTTAGTTATTGCATGTTGCCATATTTGGGTTGTGTTTCTCTCTTAGATTGTAAAATGAGCTTCATATTGGTTTAGGCTGTCTTAACTAGAGTAGAATGTTTAGAAGTGTAGCAATCTAGTATCAGGTTAGATGCCACATGGGTTATCATCAATAAGATTTTAGGGAAGGAATTGTATATTTAAGTCTGTTTCAGGGTCTTTTGGAGTGGTTTGATTTAAGCAGAATATTAAATTTGTTTTTGAAGGTGTCAAAATATGAGGAAATCAGAATAGAGAAGGTCTAGGGATGAGAAGTCTGGTTCCTTAAATTGTTTCACTACATTTGTAGAAATGCAGCTTATAGATACATTGAAATGAAGATTTTCAAATGGTATGTAATTACTTAGCTTCAGATTGTATGAGTAAAAACCAATAAGTGCTGAATCAAAACCTGGAGAACCGAAAGCTTATAAAGTGTAAACAAGTGGAAAACATGTAACTAAGCCTTGTGTAGGACCCTTGCCTATTTGCTGATAACTTTTACTTGAATATCTGTCGGAAATACTATACACTGAATGGTTTTGCAACTTTTTATTTCATGAAAACTTATTTAGTATATTGGATATGGTTCTTTTGCGATTTAAGAAATTTTTAAGTTCAAAGTTACCAGTTGATCATCAAAGTTCAAATTCACTATTTCATGGTTTTAAAATTTGTTTTATTGCTGGTATTCCAGAAATCTTAAGAATTGATTTTAATATTGGGCTCTTCTTCTCAGATATTTTTAAAACGTTTTCTGACATCTTCCCGCTTCAACAGGACATTCACACAAGTCAGCATTCAGTGGCCAGATACTGATTCTATGAGGGAGGAATTGGATGATCTACAGGTGGGTCGTTGTTGTCATCTATGATGATTGTTTAGAAACATTATTTTTGCTTACCATTTTCATTATGATAACTGTTTCCTTTATTGTTATTTTTACAGAGTTTTTTAAACACAAGGTGTGCTATTTTATTGAACTTGCACGTGGAGATGTTCCGTGTGAACAAGTATCCTATTTGATGCAAGTTTTTGGTGAATTTAGTCTCTATTATTGTATCCCTGCGTGTGACCTTAAAAGAATAATGTTTGGCATCCAGGTTGAACCTTCTTTGACAAATGTTTATTTTGTAGCCAAGCTTTTAAGGAAAGTAGTATGCCTTTTTCTATTAAGGCCCAGTGTAGAATCCATGTGACATTCTTTTTAATTTGTCTTTTGCGCAATTATTTTTAATGATTATTGAGGTCCTTTACTGAATATAGTGTAGAGGATATCCTTCAGGTTCTTATAGTCTTTGCTGTTGAGTCATTGGAACTGGATTTTGCTCTTCTGTTTCCTGAGCGACACATGCTTCTGCGAGTGTTGCCTGTTCTTGTTTTCATGGCAACATCATCAGAGAAAGATAGTGAATCACTGTATAAGAGGGTGAAAATCAATAGACTGATCAATATATTTAAGGTATTGTCTCTGCTGCTGGTCTAAAATGCCATATGGGAAGCAGAATCATTTAGTATGTCTTTTTGTCCTTGTATTTTTATTAACAAGTTGGCACAGTTGAATTAATAGCTTCCATTTCTTGTGCAGAATGATCCAGTAATTCCTGCATTCCCAGATCTTCATCTTTCGCCAACTGCAATTTTGAAAGAATTGTCAAATTACTTCAAAATGTGTTCTAGCCAATCTCGTCTTCTCACTCTTCTATCACCTCATGATCCCCAATCCCGAGAAGCACAAGAATATCCTTGCACTTTTATAAATATTACTGGGTCACGGTTTGGAAAACACTCATTGGAAAACACTTTTATAAATATTACTGACCAAAATGCCATATGGGAAGCAGAAGCACAAGATAGTTAAATTTTGGTCATTAGACTATGCAGTTGATCGTATCACACTAATATTCCACCTGTCTTCTGTTTAAAAACTTATGAAATGTCTTGTCGCATATCTATCAGCTTGTTCATTGGAAAAATTTTAGTTCCTGCCTTAGTAAAACCTTGACATAATTACTTATCAGAGGCATTATCTGATTGTCAATCACATTGGAGCCATCCGTGCTGAGCATGATGATTTTGCTATCCGTTTTGCCTCAGCAATGAATCAGGTGCTTCTCCAACTTGAGTCCCTCAGTTCTCTTTCCTAATATGCTGAACCTTTTTATCTGTTTCTAAACCATTCTTGTTCCTTTCTTCAAATTCTTTTGTACAGCTTTTGCTGCTGAAATCTACTGATGGTGCAGATGTTGAGTGGTGCAAAGAAGTTAAAGGAAACATGTATGATATGGTTGTTGAAGGTTTCCAGCTATTGAGTAGATGGACTGCACGTGTTTGGGAACAATGTGCATGGAAATTTTCTCGCCCATGCAAAGATGTCGGTCCTTCAGATTCACAAGAGTTATCATCATCTTATTCTGATTATGAGAAGGTATTTTATTTTTGGAGAAAAAGTTCTTGGCTTAAAATGCATCATTACTCCCTAACTTTTGCATTAAGTTCTATTTCATTTCTAGCCTCTACTTTGTTCTGTTTAAGATGCGAAACTCTTTTAAGTTTCTGCTTTAATAGCAGCATTTATCTTTTTTTTGGCATTGAGTTTTAATTTGCTGAAGCTCAGTGCTGCTGTGCTCACTTGAGATGGTTTCTTAGAAGTTTACTTGAAGGAAAATCCTTATGAACTAGAACTAGCTTAATATGTTCTATGCTTGAGATACCTGCTAACTTTTGCTTTCCATATTTTGCTTGACAGAGTTTTTATGGAAATTGAGTTGTCTTGTAGGTTGTACGATATAATTATAGTGCAGAGGAAAGGAAAGCACTTGTTGAACTTGTTAGCTACATAAAGAGTGTTGGATCAATGATGCAGCGATCTGATATGTTGATAGCTGATGCTTTGTGGGAAACAATACATGCAGAAGTCCAAGATTTTGTTCAAAATACATTAGCTACCATGTTGCGAACTACATTTAGAAAGAAAAAGGATCTGTCAAGGTGTGCTTTTAAATTAGTATCTTGAGTTTAAAATTTTTTGTTTGAATCTCAACACCTTTAATGTTATTTTTTAATTTTGTTACTGGGTCATTCCAAGGCTTATGTCATCTTTAGCAATAGAGAAAATGTACTATATTTGTAGGTTTCATAATTAGATAAAAAGTAATTATTGTTTGCTCTTGGCTAACATATGCTTGTAATGCCGGTAGTATTAAATATAAACCTATCTTAATATATTTGCATCTTCAAATTGAGGAAGCTTATTAAATATAAACCTGTGTTAATACATTTGCATCTTCAAAATTGAGGAAGCTTAACATGTTACTCTTCCTTGGGATCAGTGATCTTCTCAAGGAAGACATATCAATCTTTTGTTCTATCAGAAATTCACATGGAAATCATGAAGGTGTTCACTAGATAAATATGCTTATAAACTAGTGTAAATTTTCCAAATAATATTTGGCAACTGTTTATATTATCTATTCAATTGCTTCTCTCCAGGATTCTCTCCGATATGCGGACCCTTTCAGCAGACTGGATGGCAAACACAAACAAGCCTGACTCCGAGTTTCAGTCTTTACAGCATGGAGGTGATGAAAGTAGAGGGGACTTCTTTTATCCAAGGCCAGTGGCACCTACAGCGGCCCAGGTTTCTTCCCTACAAGTTCTTGTATGCATGCTGTGATTATTTGGTTTTGCGAGCCCTTTCCTTTGCAGTATTTTATAGCATTTATACTTCTTGTATATATATTTGTTCCACATCATTGGAATTAAACATCTTAATACCCTTTGTATATGAATAAAGTGTCTCATGCACATAATGTTTCATAGTGCCAACAAGTTTCATCCTGGACACGTTAGTGTAATGTAAAGAATCATAAGTATGGCGAATTCATTTTCATCCTTTTTTCATTTTCTTTAGAAGCATGCATTCTTTTGTGGACCAATTTTCTTCCTCTTGGAAAAAAATCCAATCAAAGAGTAGCAGTAATGCTACTGAAAGTGACTGGCTCAGTATGAATACATAGCTACATCCAAAGCTTTAATATTATACTTGGTTCAAGTTTATCATAAATTGATATTTCTTGTATGGAAGCAGCTTTTGTAATAAAATTAAATGTTTTGTAATTTTAACAATATAACATAGCAAATGCATATACTGTCATAAGTTAAAAATCACTCCCTGACATAAATTCCCCCATTTCAGGTTCATTGCTTGCAGTTTCTCATATATGAGGTCGTCTCTGGTGGTAATCTAAGGAAGCCTGGGGGCCTCTTTGGTAACAGTGGGTCTGAGATTCCTGTTAATAACTTAAAGCAGTTGGAAACATTCTTTTACAAGCTAAGCTTCTTCTTGCACATATTGGATTATTCAGGTATCTTCTTACTTATCTGCATTCAGCTCCTTTTTGTCTCAATGTCTCTATTTCTAAGAGCAGAGAACACTTTCAAGTATTTGTACCTGGCTTTTACCACTATATTGGCAACTGCTTCATTTTTGAGTGACAAATTGGAGTAAAAAGTATTCTAATTGGTTAGGGGGTAGATTTGTTTTCTGCTGCTATGCATACTTGCTTCTTCATTTTAGACTTCTCTTGATGTGATACTTGCATGTCTATATATAGGTAGGCAGACATGTTTGCATGTATATCTTTCATTTGTACATTTTACAGTTTCTGGAGACTGGCTTATTTGAGGGAAGATTAGTAAGTTTGTACTCATCCACTGGAATTATCTGTGAAGGTAGTTTATTCCATGGGTTCAATTGGTGCTAGAGATTTTCAGGATTGTAGTTTGCTGTTTAGCCTAGTCGAGCATCAGTATGACCTCATTAAGCTGGCCCTCAGCTATGTTGCTCTTTCCTTGCCGCATGTTTCTGGTCATTCCTCTTTGCTATTTATCTGTTCCCCTTAAACAATAAATACGGATGGCATCATCAAACCTTTTGTTTCTTCAAAAACTGAAAAACAAATAAAGCATTCAACTTCCAATTATAGTACCTTTTACATAGATTCCCTGCCAAGGTTTTAAACAAGGCCTTTTTCATAATAACTTTACGGAGATTGTTAACACACCATGCTTATTTGGCCTTTCTGTTTCTGCCATAATCGCATCGCATAAAAGAAAAGCTATGTTTGCCTTTCCTTGTCATTGTGGAAAAAGATAAATCTTTGGCATTAGCCAAGAGAAGTAAATTGAGCACCTGGATTGACATATTGTCTTACACGTGTTAATAATGTTTTGCACAATGAAGGAAATGGATTTATGTTGCAACCCGAATTAAGTTATATGACCTTGTTTGATCTAATTCATGTGAACGAGTCCTTTTCGTAGGACCACATTATTATCAAGTTGAATTGCTCGTCTTGACACATTTAACACCCATGTATATAGAGTTGATGCTGCTATTTCTTATAGGTTCTTCTAAACTCTGGTGTTACTCTCATTGTGTTCCATAACTCTAACCAAGAATAAAAATGGTTGTATATAAATTCATTAATTCTAATCTTATTGTAATGCTTCTTTCTGCAGCAACTATTGCAACACTGACAGATATTGGTTTCTTGTGGTTTAGAGAATTTTACCTGGAGTCTCCTCGTGTAATTCAAGTAAGAAAGATAATAATAAAATGCTTATTACATGGTCTGTCCTATTTCTTTTTGAATTCGTTTTAGCACATGAAGCTATTCTTACAGCAAAGAGGACCAGCCTAACTTGTCAAAATGCTATTCTGCTAATTATTTTTGGCATCTTAACCGGTTAAACATGATTTTGATTTCTGCCATGGAGAAAAGCATCTTGGAAATATGCGTTGATCACCAAGTACATTGTTTAGTTTTCAAGTTTTCTATTCTAGAGCTGCTGCAAGCACAAAGCATTTTGCTGTGCCTTCTTTTTATTGTCTGGAGTATTCCTAGATTTGTTAATGGGAAATTTCAAATTTTGTAAGAATTGTGATCTACAATTTACCACTGCCATTTCTACTATGTGAAGCACACACTTTTCATGTGCACCCTGTTTTTGCCTATTAATATTTTCTCAAGTATATTTTCTAGGCTCTTGAGAGAGCTTCAGATTAATTATGTATATAGTTTAGCCTCAGTGAATTTCTCCTTATGGTTCTTATTTCAATGTTCCCTTTTATTTTCATTGATAACTTGTTTCTTATCCATTTATAGTTTCCAATAGAGTGCTCCCTTCCTTGGATGCTGGTGGATCATGTGCTTGAGTCCCAAAGTGCTGGTCTTCTTGAAAGTGTGTTGATGCCATTTGACATTTATAATGATTCAGCACAGCATGCACTGGTTGTGCTGAAGCAGCGCTTCCTTTATGATGAAATTGAGGCTGAGGTAATATGACTTCTTGCCTGTTCTCTGAGAACATGGATGTCTACATCCTTCTTATATCAACTTTATCCATCTGAAATAAATAAAAGACCAATTCAACCGTCCTTTGGGATCTTTTGCTGTTTCCATAGGTGGACCATTGTTTCGATATTTTTGTTACAAAATTATGTGAAGCTATTTTCACATATTACAAGAGCTGGTCTGCTAGGTATGTTTTTTTGCCTGAGATACATATGCATGTGCTAATGAACTTCGAAACTAAAGCCAACTTGACTTTTTCTCACATTCTGTAGTGAACTGCTTGATCCTTCATTCCTCTTTGCCTTGGACAATGGGGAAAAGTATTCTATCCAGCCTATGCGGTTTACTTCACTTCTAAAGATGACTAGAGTGAAGGTAACTATTTAATTACCTTTTTTAGCTTAGTAGACACCTTACCATAAAAAAAATTCATATCTTGTCTAAGCACAGTGGCTTGTATGGCTTTATCTTGATGTCTCGCAAACTACTCAGTGGCTTCTAGAAATGATGTGTGTTCATTCAAATGCAAACTTATTTCTCAGGTCTTCAATTATTTTCCTGATTTCCTCTCTATATACCTCTTAATTAGTTTATGGCTTATATTGTAGATTGTAAGCTTACACTTTTGTGGATGCAGTACTATTTTAAATCTTTTAATTGGAGGTCTATGTGGTTAAACCACTATATTTGATGTCTTTGACTAGCATCTTATGCATTTTTCTTTTGGATTGGATTACTAGTTCTTTTTCATCAACATAATGTTGTCATTTTAAGTCATGTAGTTTAGGTTTATGATAGCATTCCCTCACAAGTTCCATTAGTACCATCTAGAGTGATTGGGTTTCTATGCTTTGAACTCTTATCAATTTGGGGAGCATCCTCCTATACCTGTTTTCTTGCTGCATTTCTTTCTGGAACTCATCTTTTATGATCATTGTTGTAAGATATTCATTCTATAATATCTTAAGCAAATTGCATCAGAAATTTCTGGTTCCTTGTGTTATTATTTTGGGTTATGGTTCATGTTACATGTCTTTTTCTACATCTTTTCTTGTTTATTAAAAAATACTTATGCAATTTGTCTCTTGGTCTAATACTCTCAATTGTTGCCAACTTTTGCAATGTACAGTTACTTGGGAGGACTATTGATTTAAGAAGTCTGATTACTGAACGGATGAACAAAGTCTTCAGAGACAATCTTGAGTTTCTTTTTGATCGTTTTGAGTCTCAAGATCTATGTGCCATAGTGGTAAGTAGTTACCTTTTTTTCTTTTTGGATTTTTTATGTGTTTCATAATCCAGTGACAAATATGATTTCTTATTGCAGGAACTAGAAAAGCTGATAGACATATTAAAGCATTCCCATGAATTGCTTTCAAAAGATCTTTCAATAGACTCATTCAGTCTCATGTTGAATGAGATGCAGGAGAACATTTCTCTTGTGTCATTTTCTAGTCGACTAGCTTCTCAGGTTCAACAGAAATTTCCAGCTTTGGGTGTAACTTTAGCCCATAGTTTTTGGATTACTGGTCACTGAATGTTTGGTTTCCACTTCTGTCTGTTAGATTTGGTCTGAGATGCAAAGTGATTTCCTGCCAAACTTTATCCTTTGCAATACTACTCAGCGATTCATTCGATCTTCAAAAGTTCCTCTTGTTCCTGTTCAAAAGCCATCAGTTCCACATGCCAAGCCAAACTTCTACTGTGGTACTCAAGTAAGAAGCTATTATTTATTGCTGTTTTGCTTGGTTCTACATTTTTGAGCTTTTAATGCTCATTACAAAAGCAATGGTGAACTATTTTCCTCTTTGCTGGGGCTGGCATACCAGCAAATAGAGTGCTAAAACATTTTGGCTTATGTTTACTGTCTTCCCTTTTATGGTAATTGCAGGATTTAAATTCTGCACATCAAAGCTTTGCACGTTTGCATAGTGGCTTTTTTGGGATTCCACACATGATTTCTATTGTTAAACTTCTAGGATCAAGGTCATTGCCATGGCTTATCCGAGCACTACTAGATCATATATCAAACAAGGTATGTATGCTTTATTTGCTGAAGTTATACTTCTTTTGCAGTGATCAGAGCTTAAATTTTTTAACTTAATAAACTTCAGCATTTTACTTGAATTGCTTTATGCCTTCTTTTATCTGAATCTTTGTACTTCATATTTGAAGTATTATTGACTGTCAAGATGTCTGTCATGATAATTTATTTCAATCCTTGCATGTTATAATGTCAAGCCTTCAAATATATCGTATACAGGTTGCACGCTTAGTGGAAGTTAAGCCTAACATTTGATTCACTGCATGTTTCAGATTGCTACACTTGAGCCTATGATCACAGGCTTGCAAGAAACACTGCCGAAATCTATTGGACTTCTTCCTTTTGATGGGCGTGTGACAGGTAGAAGCTGGTGTTATTAATCTTTTCCTTCTAGCATACTTCTTCCTGAATACATTGATTGTATGCAAATAAATATCTTTGTTCCTCGTGTAATAGCATAGGGCACTTCTTTTATGCAGTATCAAAACGCTAAGCCTCAATTGATATGAAAATTATAACCTTTCATCTGATTGCAGTGAAGTTATGGATGCCAGAGAGCAGTGTTTTGGATTACATGCTAAATTGATTATTTTCATTCAATTACAAATATACAGATGTCTGATATATTTAAGAACATTTTTATGAAGTTGAAGCAACTTATTAATGTGTTGATTTTCTGAAATGGTTATTGTGCCAAGTAGAGAAACTTTCGAAGAAGAATTGCAAGATATGCATTTTGAATGGGCAATCGTAGGAGTTTTTATCACTTAGAGCAAGTAAACAAAGCGATTTTGGTGACCTTTATTGTGTTTCATGAAATGATTTGGTGGACTTTTCTTTATTCCTGTTCCTGAACTTCAGTGCTAAGCCAGAATACCACTGATGGGAAATATGTGTGTAAATTTTCTTTAAGGGAACAGAACAGAACTCAATTCATGTCAAAAATAAATTTTCTTTAAGAAAATGTTGTTTACTTTCAGTCTAGGTTCAGACGATCACTGTGCACTGCTAGTTATTCTTGGACTTCATAGGCTGTAAAAAGAAATTTCAAGGTTCAAATCTAGTCATTGTGTATGGTATTGAATTTTTGTATGCCTCACTATTATCTCTGTATTCTTTCTGCTAGTTATTCTTGGGCTAGATAGGCTGTAAAAAGAAATTTCAAGATTCTAATCTAGCCATGATTTGTGTATGGTATTGAATTTTTATACGTCTCATTATTATATCCGGATTCTTTTTAGTGGGTGGAAAGATGGGTGTAAGTGGTATCTCATGTTGTCAATTCACTTATATACAGATTTCTCTATGTGTAGGATGTTTGAGGCTTGTTAAAGAGCAACTCAGCTGGGGAACAAAATCAGAGCTCAAGGCAGAAGTCCTTCGTGGAATAAAAGAGATTGGAAGTGTATTATATTGGATGGGGCTCCTTGATATTGTTTTGGTTAGTTCCAGAATTCTTCATTATTGAGTGTTACCCCAACTAGTTGCGGGGGATAAATATGACTTAGAAATCCATGAAGATATAGCTAACTCTTTCACATGTAAGGATAACTATTAAAAGTAATGCATCTAGCCTAGAATAAATTTGTAATAGCATGATAGGTGCCAAAGCCTAATCTAAATAGAAGGCCACGTATACTTTAAACTTATGTACTTTTAACTTATTATGCAACTTTGTTGTGAATATACTTGCGGTTTCATGATAATTCAGTCTTTGTTTCCTGTTGGGTATTTCAAGTATGAGACAGTTATATGATTGGTTCTTGCCCTTTCTAGAATGGATAGAAGATTAGTAAATGAGTTCAAGGATGTTTTAGTATCACTATACTAGTGTATATAAGATGATGTTTGAGTCTACTTATGGGAGTGGTGAAGTCTTCTTCCTTACCTTATCTTCTGGGTCCTATCAGAAACCTGATGGACACATCAATATATTGTATTTTATTATTTTCATTCTTATATGTTGTTGCTTGTGCAATTATAGTCAATAACTCGTTGCATCATTTTCTGATTTGATCGGAACTCATATTGTTTTTGGCATCTAACTGTTGCAAGCTTGCTTTATAGAGAGAGCAGGATACCACACATTTCATGCAAATAGCACCTTGGTTGGGCTTGCTTCCTGGTGCAGATGGGCAAATGCTTTCACAAAATGGTGGAGAGAGTCCTGTTGTCAACCTCTTCAAATCTGCTACAGCTGCAATTGTGTCAAACCCTAGGTGCCCAAATCCAACCTCTTTTTACACAATGTCAAAGCAGGCAGAAGCTGCAGGTAGTGCCTATAGTTTAGTATTCCCATGATTTTCGTTTATGGCCAAATTTCCGACGATTCATTAAGGCTAGTTAACATTTGCTAAACAAAAGAAAATTATCAATTAATTGAATCTTGGAACAATTTTGTGCCCATGTCTCTTTGAAATAGGAAAACATGCAAAATTCTAACATAGTTTAGCGAAAATCAAGAAAACTATTTTTGTAACTCTTAAGAGATATTATTCTGTCTGTTTAAGTGTTGGGTTTTCTTAAAGCCAATTGATTTTAGGTGTGATGCTTAACATGGTATCAAAGCATAGGTTTTGTTATGTTGTTCTATTGCCTAACCCCATCTGAGGTTGAAGATCCCTGGTGAGGTTGTCCACGTGTAGGTCCCGTGAGCTACATGTAAGGGAAAGTATTAAGTGGTGTTATCTTGTTAAGTACTGGGTTCCTATGATATTATAATTAAAGTTGGGCCCCTCCACCTAAAGCAAATTGGTCTGAGTTGGATGCGTAACAATACCAATCCAGAGTCCAGACCATAAACTATTCAATGAAACATGTTGAATGCATTCGAGGTGGAATAGGTGGTCAAACAGTTATATATAACAAGATGCAGTAAGTGTGTTAATAATATTTCACTCGAGTAAGTTCTAGCATCTATCTCTATGTTGCCTGTAGAAGTTTATGCCGTATCGAGGTTTGTGAACTCTTCTTTTTGCTTCTTGTTCTAAAGGTCCTTGTATCTTCCTTGTGCTGCAGGTCTTCTGTACAAGGCTAACTTAAATACTGGAAGTGTGTTGGAATACGCCCTTGCATTTACTAGTGCAGCCTTAGATAAATATTGCAGTAAATGGAGTGCTGCCCCGAAGACTGGGTTCATTGACATCACAACCTCAAAGGATTTCTATCGTATATATAGCGGCCTCCAAATTGTAAGGAACAACATTCTATAAACATGAATATATCCATATCTTTCATGATTGATCTCAACATGTGAACTCATAATCTCGCAATGTTTGAAACTTTTAAGAGGGATCTATGATAAATGTGTGTAAGTCTGTTTTATATTTATTTGTTTCCCAAACATTATTGCTAAAATATAAAATAGACGGCCAATGATCCCATAATTTAGAAAAAAAACAATATCTGATGTTAACCTTATCATGAACTAGTCACAATTTTATCGTCAAGATTCTACTGAATTTTTCTGGAAAATGGAGAGATCATTCAACCCAAGCACTTTTTAGATGTAGCCTAATTTGGAAACGTCATTCCAATAGCTGTAATTTGATCTTCCAAGTACAAAATTATTGCTTTTATATAGTCTTCTGCCTTTAGGACTCGCTGCTAATTTTTTCCGAATTCTAGATTTTAGGGCATATTTTTTCATCCGATAAATATAGATATTAGATTGGTTAGTTCATATATTTGCAGTATCTTATCACTAAACCAACATCGGAATATGTATAACCATATGCAAGTACTTTAAGGAAAATGAAGAGCTGGAGTAGCAAAATTACATCTTGTTCACCCTTAAAAATGTACGACTTGAATGCCTTCTACTAACACTTTTTTTCTTCTTGAACCACAGGGATATCTAGAACAGTCTGTTCAGTTACAGCCTAACAATCACAATATGCTGGGGGATTCAGTTGCTTGGGGTGGCTGTACCATAATATACTTACTCGGCCAACAGCTGCATTTCGAGCTGTTTGATTTTTCATACCAAATTCTAAATGTTGCGGAAGTTGAAGCTGCATCAATCATGCAAACACATAAAAGTCCTCATTCTGGCCAGGTACAGGATCCAAAATTCCTTATTCTGCATGATTGCTTTTAACCAAAGGTTTATCTGTTAATTTATATCGAAAACCAAATTCACAATTTTCTCCATACTTACTACTCATTTTGAGTTGAGATCCGGACTCTATGACCAGGCTAAATAGCTATTTAAGAAATGAGTCTACGGATTATCACTACAGATGTGGTTTTGAGTGACGTGATAAAATGAGGCTTGTGTAGCCAAAATGACCTGAATTTATTTTCACACATGCTCGTTGATTGTTCATGTATAACTTATTGCTGCCTTTTTGGTTGTTCAATCTTTAATGGCATTACTATTTGAAAAGGGATGGGATAGCATGTTAGAAGCAATGAAGAAAGCGAGGAGGTTGAACAATCACGTATTTTCGATGCTGAAAGCACATTGCCCTCTGGAGGACAAAATGGCTTGTGCTATAAAGCAAAGTGGTGCTCCTCTGCCTCGGATTAAGTTTGAGAATACTGTTTCTGCATTCGAAACACTGCCGCAGAAAGGTACCTGATTGAGTTCATATGTGTCCTTGAAAGAAGAAAATTTATATGGATATACAATACATGGCAGGCAGAGAGAATGAAAGATGAATGAGCTTCTAGTATCTCTCATTTTTCTGCTTTCGCCATTGTCTGTTTTGTTGTTACCTAATTTTTGTAAACATGGCTCTCATAGCTCGTCAATTACACTACTGAGATTTGCAATATAAGTGCAAATAGTGAATGCATCATTGATCACAAGAGGAATTGCTATGTGACATCCAACAAGTTTGATGGATGAGCTCAGCAATCTGTTGGGTCCGATGAGTATATTATAATCAATTTGTATCCAAATAAATGAAAACTTGCCACGCTCGGATAAAAGTTTTTGTCTTCAAAATTCAGAATTCCATACTCTGACTCTAGCATCAATTTTTGAGTTCGAGACATAATCGAACTTAAGGTTGAGTGTTTGATTAAGTTTCTTTTTTGTTTTTTTGTACTTAAGCTCGATTAAACTCATAAATCAGTCAAATTAACTATTTTAACTATTATAATTTGTCCAGATCAATAGCTCGAGCTTGAGTTCAGCTTGATAATTATTCAATCGAATTTGAGTGTTTTTTCGAGTCAAATTCAAATAGTTACAAGCATTAATGTCTTGCTTACACTTCTATGTTGAAATTGTGGATTTAGTGTTTATATTTTCATTTGGTCATTTTGAGTTTCCTTACTTTGAAAATTTAGTCTTGATTCAAAAGATAGTTGTTAAATTATTAAATTTTGCTATAGCCAACCCTCTTTATAATAATATTATTTGTTTATCAAAATTTTGAAGGTTACATATAGGCAATTGTTATACATTTACAACAACATTTCAAATTTAGATTATATTAAACTTGACATGGGTTAGGCTTGGATAAGGATTTTTGCACTTCGAATTGGCTTAATTTGGCTCGAATTCAATTTAAATAATAAAAAATATTTTTAAATAAATATTTAATTATAAAAATATATAAAATAGCAACTAAAAATATTTTTAATATTTTATTAAAGTAAAATGGACTTTTTGAGTGGGTCAAGTTGACTTGAAAATGAGCTTGGACTTGAAAAATATTTTGGAATCGAGTCTCGGCCCATGGAAATCTTTAGATCACATTAATTTGAATTTTTAAATATTCAAATTAAAAAACTATTATTTATAAATGTAATTCTATTTATTAAAAATTTATTAATTAGTGAGATTTAAATGGTATTTTTAATAAAATTTATAAATGTAATTTTATTTATTAAAAATTATTTTTATTTAATAAAATATGAATTAATATATTTTTTATATAAAATTTAAGTCGAAATAATATCTTAACTAAAATTTATTATTTTTATTTCATTTATGCAACGTTGGGTAAGATTATTATTTATTCATCATGTTTTAGTATAGGGTTAAATATAAAATTAGTACCTGAATTTGTTCACTTTCGCCAAATTGATAGCTAAAGTTTTTTTTGTCCTAGATTGGTACCCCGAACTTTTTTTTCATCCACTGATTTGGTACCTGACCCTAACGTCGTTTATTTTTGATGACGTGACAGCACTAGCCAATAGCACGTCGCCACGTGTTGTAATCTAGTGAGCCCAAATAACCTGTCTTTAACCAGACCCTAACTCCATTTTTTTAAATTTGGTTTTCCTTTAAATAACCATAACTCCATCTTCTTCTATTTTTCATTTTGTTTTCACCATTGTTTTCCCTCCCTCACCTCCCCATCGTTTCCCCTCATCCTCATCTTCTTCTACTAACAGAAAATCAAATGGGCAAAGAGGTGCTCAGTACTGTCATTGCAGGTTAAGGGCACTTGTTTGCAATGCAAATACTCCAAAGAACAAAGGGAAAAAAATTCTTTGGGTGTATGAATTTCAAAGAGGTAAATTAGGGTTTAGGGATTTTTATCTATTGGATTTCATTATTTTATGTTTTTGTTTTTAAGGTTTAATATTTTGGATGTTTATTGTTGTATGTGTAATATGAAGAACGGGGGGTGTGATTTTTTTCTGTGGGTTGAAGGTGACATTGAAGGGACGGACTCAACTGTAAATGGAGAAGGATGCACTATTGATGATCGAATAATGGTAGAAAATAAGATGTTATTGACAGAAAACGAGAGATTAAGAATCGAGAACGTTGAGTTCAATATTGACGAAATGCGAAGAATGCAATCGATGGTAATTCGTTTGGAAGAAAAGATAAAATTATAAAAGGAAAGACTGTCTAAGAACAACAAAGTAATAGTTACTTATAAGTTTTTGTTAATTGTATCATGGATAATGTTTTTCGGTTATATTGCTTATGGATGGTGAAATATTTTATAACAATTAATGAATTGAATGAAATGGAAAATATTTGTTGTCCATAAATTGACAAAATACAACTTAATATAATGTCTATTGTCCATCCAACAAATTAAAACATCTAAATAAAACCACCTATCACATATTAAACATCTAAATAAAATCATCTATCGTATGTTAACAAAATATGATCATCAAATTAAACATTGTATCTAAAAAAAACCATCCATTGTATCTCAATAAACCATTCATCTATCTCCATGGCTTATGATTGTGCTTCGATAGGGTTTTGGACTTAGCCTTTTTCATGTTCCTACTTTCCTAAGTCCCACCAACAGTTTCCTTCTCCTTCCTCTTATTGATGCACTTGATTGGGGCAATCACCATGGCTTCCCCTCTCATACCATGCTACAATGCATAAAATAATATTAGATTTAAAAAACATGTCATAAAAAATACAGGAGGTAGTTTAAAGGATGGATACTTACATTCAAAATTTGCATCCCTATCCTCTCATCGGTGTATAACCCAATCCCTTGCACAACTTGTTTTCCCCTACTACGAAGTCTTGTAAGCATTTGTTGTGTTGAAGAGGGTGGCATTCTAACAGCCCAGTTTTCAGCGGTGTCAGAACAATGATTTCGAGATCACAACTCCGACGAGTTGAGTCATTAATTTATTTATTTAAGTATTTACGACATCGTTAGCATCGTATTAAAATTCGGCTAGGAAAATTTTAATGTTTAGATAGTTAATTGAATAGAAAGGATTAAATAGTGAAAGGTGCAAAAGTAGAATTAAGTGATTGGAAGGACCAAATGAGTAAATTAACCTAAAATATGTTAGTGGGTGGATTATCATGGGATATTATGATTAAAATTAGGATTTATTAATGCTAAGCAAGTGATTAATTAAACTAATTAAGAAAGTCTAATTATTTACAAAATTACCTTTTAGTATATAAAGGAAATTAAAAGAAGAAAAATAGAAATTTCACTTGTTTTCTTCTTCTTCTACATGGCTAGGGCAAGAGGAATTAGGGTTTCCATCCCCAAAGTTTGAGCTTTGATTTGAGTAAGCAAATGTTAATCGTTTTTAATAATTTTTATGTTTTTGAGTCTGTATCAGCTTAATATAGCTTATGCAAGTATTAATTTGTGAATCTGTCAAATGTTATAAAACTTGCCATTGTTGAAAATGATTATTATTGGAAGTTCATGGTAGATTTACATACTTAATGTTTGGGTTTGATATGTTTGTAAAGTGATTTTTGATGAAATTAGGATTTAAGGACTGAAATGTTGAAATGATGAAATTTTGGGTATTTGGTGTGAAATAGATAATTTTAGGGGACATGTATAAGGGCTTAGAACAATCGGCTAGCATAGGATTAGAGAGGAAATGGTTATTTTGCATGTTTTGTGTTTAGGGACTGAATTGAATAAAAGTAAAATGTTAGGGGTAATTTTGTAAATTTCCCAAAAGGGATCAAACAGCGTTAAATGATTTAATTATATGATTTAATTAAAGAATTTGGATGATTTGTTTATTTAGATTACGATCGAGCTACGGATTGTGGGAAGGGAAAGATTGTGGAGTAGTCCTCGAAGCTTATTCCTAATTGCAAATCAGTCCGATAAGCTCGTATGGTTAAATTCTAATTTAAATTGCATATTCTTGTATGATAAACAATTGCTATGAGTTGAAACGATGATCAGAAGTGTGGAGACAAGAATAAAGAAAAGGAAAGGCTAACGGGCTTTGACCCGAAAAATGCCCGATGACTATGTGTCATCGTGAGCATAAGAATCTTTTACGGAATATGAGGTCTGATTACAATGTGTCATCGTGATTATATGAATCCTTTACGGATTATGAGGTCCGATGACTATGTGTCATCATGAGTATATGAATCCTTTACGGATTATGAGGTCCGATGGCTATGTGTAATCGTGAGTATATGAACCCTTTACAAATTATGAGGTCCGATGACTATGTGTCATCATGAGTATATGAATCCTTTACGGATTATGAGGTCCGATGACTATGTGTAATCGTGAGTATATGAACCCTTTACAGATTATGAGGTCCGATGACTATGTGTCATCGTGTGTAACCCTTTTTACCCGACCTAGGAGATATGATCGGATCCAGAAGGTCACTACTGTAATTATACCCACACGCAAACTGATAATTCACATTCATACATATACATACACACACACACACACACACACACATATATATAGTTTATAATAAAAACTAAGTAATCAATAAATTCTAAAATAAATACCAAAATCCCTAAATTTAAAACAACTTACAATCTTGATAGAATAATAAATAATAAAATATACTGAAATCCCCAAAATAGCTTATACGTAGTAATAGAAGATATTAGAATAAAATAAAGAAAACGATGTAAGAGCCTCCAAGTACCAAGTATGCTCTCAGGCATTTATAAGAAAAAATGTAGGGAAATGAACTAAAAAAAGCTCAGTGTGTCTCTAAAGAACATACATCTTATTGCATTGACACAATAATATTAATACACATAATATAACCACAAAACATAATACAATCACAAGCATAATCCAATGCACCCATACTCTAATACACCAACACAATGAAGTGGTTCCCCAGAACCCCTTCCCAACCAATCGTTACCAATCATAGTGTGGTTTTACTATCATCCGTTTAAAGGGGGTGATAACCACGTCTTCCACTATACAAACCCAACCCATGAGCATACAATGCTATGATCACATGTATATCTAAGTTTTAATCTCAATCTCACTCTCACTCTCACTCTCACTCTCACTCTCACTCTCAAGATACTACCCATATATCAGAGTTTCACAAATATATATATATATTAATCACATTCTTATATGCATGCCTGGCATTATCAGTATGCTTTAATGCAACTCAAAACACAATCATACCATTTTCACATCACAATGTAAATCATTACATTGATATCATATCACATCACAAAATATCACAACACAACATTACATGCAATAGGATAAGTCGCAATTAGAAACACACCTCTAGAAATTGAAGCTCTAACGACAAGGAGGTCGTCTACCACGCACTAATCGAACACCCGATCTAACGGGGTTAGATCCTACAAACATAAACTTAATATTAACACTATTCCTATGCCCCCTACTAAATACAAACTAAACTGAAATAACTCACGTGTAACTCTCGAAACTGGTGCAGGAGCAAGTTGCATAGGTGGAGAAGGTGGTAAGTCATCGGCCTCAAAGTCTTGATCACCTAAACACAAATATCTCACATTAGATTTCCCAAATTAAACCTCTAAATAACTTTAACTACAAAACTAAGAATAAAACAGTTAAAACGAGGTTTTCGAGATCAAATTTGACGAACCGGACAATGGAAACAAACTCCGAACGTTAAAAAATGGCAGGGTAGAGTTTCTCAAAAAAAGTCAACGATCAACCCAAAAAGTCAATGGTCAATGGTCAACAATTCGGTCAAAGTTAACGATTTGATTCAGTCAATGGTTCGGTTCGGTTCAATTCGATTCGGTTCGGGTTATTGGGTCAAACCGATTGAGCTTGGTTCCAAAGGTTTGGGTTAGGCTTGGTTTCAGTATTAGGTTGTAAGTTAAGGGTTTGAGTTTTTGTTTGGGTTAAATACTTAGGGTTTGGGCTTTAATCCACTTTCGATCACCACTTAGCCCACTTTTCACCCTTAATATATTGGGATAATTAGGGTTTCTAACCCATTGATCGGTGGCGTCGATCGGAGCTCAATAGACGACGTCCTTTCGATGAAGAAAACCAAACAAAGAGGCCTAAACACGGCCTCCAACATAATGCACAACTCACTAAGGTCTAAAAAAGGCAAAGAAGCGACAAATTACGGTGGAGGAAGACGGCGAACGAGTGGAAGCACTTGAGGCTCAAACGGTTTATTGCACCATTCTCACACATGGTAATGTCAAAGGGAGACTTGAGGGTGTGGTTTTGTTCACAAAGGAACGATAATCACAATGATGGGGGCAATGTTGAACATGAACGACGAACGGTTAGCCATCGGAAGGTAAATAGAAAACAAAAGTAAGGGAGAGAGGGGAATTCCGACAGAGGTGGGAAATAAATGGGACAAGAAGAGTCCAAAAAGGGGGAAAAAGAGATTTTATACCCAATAAAGTGGGGTATTTACTCAGAGGCCCTTAGATAGTTCTAGGGTTTTTTATTTACCCCAGAAGCTTTAAACGTATCATAATAAGGTCCATAAATTTCCAAATTAGCCACAAGGTTTCATTTAGAGTTCAATTAACTCCATAATTTTACTGAATTTACATAATAGACCCTTAAATTCTCAAAATTTATCTATTTAGTCCTTAAAAAATTTAAGGTCTTACAACTCTCCCCCTTAAGAGAAATTTCGTCCTAAAAATTTACCTGGACTAAAAAAATGTGGATACTAGACCTTGATGACAGCTTTGGGCTCTCCAATAGCCTCCTCATAACAATGGTTACACTACAATACCTTAACCATCTTAATGGTCTTCTTACGAAGAACCTTCTCATCCTGAGCCAGAATCTCAATCGATTCTTCCTTAAAACTCAAGACTAAACGAACCTCGATCTCCTCAATAGAGACAATATGAGACGGGTTTGAACAATATCGTCTCAACATAGAGATATGGAAGACGTCATGAATCCGTTTAAGCTTGGGCGATAACTCAAGCTGATAGGTAACTGGTCCCACACATCGAAGAACTCGGTAAGTGCCAATAAAACGAGGACTCAATTTGCCTTTTTGCCTAAATCTGAGCACCTTTTTCCATGGTAAAACCTTTAAGAAGACTTCATCACCCACATTAAACTCAATATCTCGACGTTTCAGATTGGTATAAGACTTCTGGCTGTTAAAGGTAGCCTCAAGTCTCTCTCGAATCAATCTAACAGACTCCTCAGATTCCTGAACAATATCTGGCCCCAATAAACTATGCTCAGTCAACTTAGTCCACCGAATAGGAGTGCGACACTTTCACCCATAGAAAGCCTTATACGGAGCCAACTTAATACTGACTTGATAACTATTATTATAAGCGAACTCTGCAAGTGGTAGAAAATCTCCCTAACTACCTTGATGCTCAATCATACACCCTCTTAGCATATCTTCCAAAACCTGAATCACACGCTCGGATTGACCATTAGTCTAGGGATGGTAAGCAGTACTGAAGTTCAACCGAGTACCCAAAGCACGATGTAGAAACTCCCAAAACCTTAAAGTAAACATCGAATCCCAGTAAAAAATAATAAACAAGGGCACCCTATGAAGGCGAATTATATCAGAAATGTAGAGTCGAGCTAGTTTAATCAAGGAATAGTTGACCCTAACAGAAATGAAGTGTGCAGACTTAGTGAGCCAGTCCACAATCACCCAAATTGAATCTTTCTTAGACGGTGTTAAAGGAAGACCACTCACAAAATCTATAGTCACACGTTTCCACTTTCATTGCGGAATCTCAATCGGTTGAAGCAACCTATAAGGATACTGATGCTCAGCCTTGACTTTCTGAAAAGTCAAACACTTTGACACAAAGTCAATAACATATCTCTTTAAACCCTTCCACCAATACCTCTCACGAAGATTATTATACATTTTATCTCCACCAGGATGCATTGAATAAGGGCTATCATGCGCCTCACAGAGAATAGTCTACTTAATTCTAAAATCTTTCAAAACATAGTATCTACCTCAAAAGAAAAGAATACCATTTTGATCAATGGAGAAGTCCTCAGATGTACCTTTTTCAACCTCTCTCATACGGTGCATTAAATACGAATCATTAGACTACTTAGCCTTAATCTCCAAGAGTAAAGTGGGAACAACTCAAAGTTTAGCTAAGAGACTGTAATCCTCAAACAAACTCATTCTAACAAACAAAGCCCTCAGCGTCAGCAACCACATTAACCTTGCCAGGGTGATAATCTCACAATCGTAGTCCTAAAGAAGTTCCAACCAACGACGTTGCCTCAAATTAAACTCTTTTTGAGTAAGCAGATACTTCAAACTCTTATGATTGGTGAAGATGTAGCACTTCTCTTCATAGAGATAGTGTCTCCAGATTTTAAGAGCAAAAATCATCACAACAAGCTCTAAGTCCTGAGTAGGATAGTTGCACTTATGCGGTTTCAACTGTGGAGACACATAAGCCACAACTTTTCCCTCTTGCATAAGCACACATCCTAATCCTATGTGAGAAGCATCACTGTAAACAGTATAAACCTTTTCAGGTTTAAGTTCGATCAGAATCGGTGTTTGAGTCAACATAGACTTCAACTTTTCAAAACTAGACTCTTGAGCCTTAGTCCAAACAAATGGAACGCTCTTCCTCAAAATTTTAGTAAAAAAAGCCACAATAATCAAGAAACCCTCAACAATCCTTTGATAATAGATGACTAAACCCAAGAAACTACGAATCTTAAGAACATTCTTAGGTTGCTTTTATGCGATAATAGCCTCAATCTTTTTGGGATCCACACGAATACCCTTAGCAGAAACTATATGCTCAAAAAACATAACCTTTGAGAGCCAGAATTCACACTAGCTGAACTTAGTATACAATTGTTTCTCTCTCAAAGTTAGCAAAACAACTCTAAGATGCTCTTCATGCTTAGCCTCAGTCTTAGAGTAAACCAAAATATCATCTATAATCACCACCACAAATTGATCCAAGTAGGGTTAAAACACCCTATTTATCATGTCCATAAATGCAGCAGGAGTATTAGTTAAACCGAAGGGCATTACCAAAAACTCATAGTATCTATAACAAGTTCGGAAAGCTGTCTTGAACACATCAAAATCTTTGACCTTAAGCTGATAATACCCAGATCTCAGATCTATCTTAAAGAACAAAGTAGCTCCTCGAAACTGATCGAATAGGTCGTCAATACGAGACAAGAGGTATTTATTCTTTATCGTCAGCTTATTTAGCTTTTGATAATCGATGCACAACCGAAGTGTTTATCTTTCTTCTTAACAAACAGAACTGAAGCTCTCCAAGGTGAAACACTAGGCCGAATAAAACCCCTATCCAATAGCTCTTGCAATTGAATCTTTAACACCTTTAGTTCTTTAGGTGCCATAGACATAAGAGTCGTATCGGGATAGACCTCAATGCCAAACTCAACCTCATCTCGTTTAGGTGGAATACTAGGTAACTCTTCTAGGAACACGTCAGGAAAATCATTAATAACATGAATCATTTCAATACCAGAATTTGTCTATCTTAGATCTAAAATGTAAGCCAAATAAGCCATGGAACCCTTCCTAATCATCTTTTCGGCTTTAAGGGTAGAGATCACATTAGATAGAAACCTTCTACATTCTCTAATCAAAGTTACCTATTGGTTATCAAAAGTTCTTAAAGTTTCCCTCTCTTTCTCACAATTCAAATTAACTCGGTGTTCAAAAAGTCAATCCATTCCAAAGATAAGATCGAATTCACTAAATACTAACTCCAACAAATTAGTAGGAAATATTTCCCTTTAGATTTAAAGAGGACAGTTACGAAATATCCTATTAACATCTAAAAAATTACCTACGAGATTTTGAATAGTAACTATAGACTCAACATTTTTTATAGAAGTCTTAAGACCCCAAGACACCGTACTTGCCACGTAAGAATGCATCGAACCAATATCAAGTAAAGTAAAATAAGGGACAGAGTGAATCACGATCCTCATGCCTCCTAGTCGCATATACTAACTCAGGTTATCTCGCCCCAAATCTAGTTGTTCCACCACTTTGAACCATTCTACACCTAGTAGTTGAACCCGAAGCAGTTGGTCTAAGCTGTCTTTTACCCTCAACAGGAGCCTAAACCGAAGTCTGAGACTGACTCTGTATAAATGAACTAGTAAGAGGATGGGGACAATCTCTGAAAAAGTGCTCATGTGAGCTGTACATAAAACATGCCTTAGTCTTCATTCAACACTCACCCCCATGTCTTTTATTGCAATACGAACAGAGATGCAAAGGACAAGGACCAGTAGATCCACCAACACTTCCCATAAAAGCTATCGAAATTGTAGGCCTCACCCTCGGATAACTAGGCTGAATAGCCTCATCTCTTGGCCTCTTAGTAGCATGACTACCAAAGACAAGCAGAACAGGTGTACCTGCTGGTTTCTTACCACGCTTCCTATCTTGAACCCTCTAAGCCTTTTTACGAGCCTCCAAACTCTTAACAAACCTAGCTCGACTAACCAAATCACTAAATACTCTATCATGATGCACATTAACTCTATCTTGGAGCAAGAGTCGCAATCCCTTTCTAAACTAATCACACTTCTTTTTCTCATTAGTAACTAACCTAGATGCATAACGAACCAACCTCAGGAACTCAATCTTATAGTCATTAACAGACATGTCTCCTTGCCTTAGATTCATGAAATCATCCCTACACTTATCGAGGAACTCCTCACCCACATAACGACCTTAAAAGACCTCCCTAAAATAATCCCAAGTAAACTAACTAGCAGGAGTAAACTCTTCCACTGTATCACACCAATTCTTAGCCTAACCCCGTAGTAAAGAAATAGAAGCCTTAACCTTTTGTCCAACAAGGTAGTTCATTTCCACAAGCAGTCTCTAATGATACTTCAACCAGTACTCAGCAACAGAAGGATCTGTACCAATCCTACCCTCAAATACTTTCATCCTAACAACTATAAAATCGGAAGATATGTGCAATCTCGAACTCTCAGACTGATCCCCCACAGATTCACGGAGCAATCTCAACAACTCTCGATTAACCGTAGCACTATCCAACCCTACGGTCTCACTATCCTAGTGTCAGCCACATCCTCGCCAGAAGTTTGCCTAGTAGGTAAGTCTCCCACAACAACTTGCTGACCCTCAGTACCAATGAGCAGCTTATCCTCTTCAACATGAGGTAACTCATCCATATTCACCTCAGGCTCAATCATAGGAGTAGGGTCACTAACGACCCTAGTAATACGGCCACGGCCCCGGCCTCGACCTTAATCACAACCAATCATAAGTTTAAAACTCCTATGTGGTGGCATATTATCTTTCTACATAGGTAAATATCACTAAAGTAAGAATTGGTACCGGAGTTTTAAAATAAATCACAACTTTAATATATATATATACAAATATACATTATAACATGTTAATTTATTTCAAAATACCTACTTAACCCCAAAACTTCTCAAAACTTTGTAAAGCATGTTTGGAGAGCTTCTCAGTTCGAGTGTTGAACTCAACTCTGATACCACTAAATGTAACCCCCTTTACCCGACCTAAGAGATATGACCGGATCCAGAAGGTCACTATTGTAATTATTATACCCACACGCAAACTGATAATTCACATTCATACACATACATACACACACACACACACACACACATATATATAGTTTATAATAAAAACTAAGTAATCAATAAATTCTAAAATAAATACCAAAATCCCTAAATTTAAAACAACTTACAATCTTGATAAAATAATAAATAATAAAATATACTAAATTCCCAAAATAGCTTATACGTAGTAATAGAAGATATTATAATAAAATAAAGAAAATGATGTAAGAGCCTCCAAGTACCAAGTTTACTCTCAGGCATTTATAAGAAAAACTATAGGGAAATGAACTAAAAAGCTCAATGTGTCTCTAAAGAACATATATCCTATTGCATTGATACAATAATATTAATACACATAATATAATCACAAAACATAATACAATCACAAGCATAATGCAATGCTCCCACACTCCAACACACCAACATAATGAAGAGGTTACCTAGAACCCCTTCTAAACCAATCGTCACCAATCACAATGTGGTTTTACTATCATCTGTTTAAAGGGGATGATAACCACATCTTCTACCGTACAAACCCAACCCATAAGCACACAACGGTATGATCATATGTATATCTAAGTTTTAATCTCAATCTCACTCTCAATATACTACTCATATATCATAGTTTCACAGTATTCTTATCACAATAAATATTAATTAATCACATTCTTATATGCATGTCTGGCATTATCAGTATGCTTTAATGCAACTCAAAACACAATCATACCATTTTCACATCATAATTACATTGATATCATATAACAGCATCATCACAAAATATCACAACACAACATTACATGCAATGGGATAAGTTACAATTAGAAACACACCTCTAGAAACTGAAGCTCTAACGACAAGGAGGTCGTCTACCACGCACTAATCGAACACACGATCTAACGGGATTAGATCCTGCAAACACAAACTTAATATTAACATTATTCTTATGTCCCCTACTCAATACAAAACTAAACCGAAATAACTCACATGTAACTCTTAAAATTGGTGCAGGAGCAAGTTGTACTGGTGGAAAAGGTGGTAAGTCGTCGACCTCGAAGTCATGATCACCTAAACACAAATATCTCACATTAGATTTCCTAAATTAAACCTCTAAATAACTCTAACTACAAAATTAAGAATAAAATAATTAAAACGAGGCTTTTGAGTTTGAATTTGACAAAATAGACAACGAAAACAGACTCAGAATGTCGAAAAATAACAGGGTAGAGTTTCTCGAAAAAAGTCAATGGTCAACCTAAAAAGTCAAAGGTCAATGGTAAACTGTCAACAATTCGATCAAAGTTAACGGTTTGATTTTTTCAACGGTTCAGTTTGGTTAACGGTCCGATTCGATCAGTTCAGGTTATTGGGTAGAACCGATTGAGCTTGGTTCCAAAGGTTTGGGTTAGGCTTGGTTTCAGTATTGGGTTGTAGGCTAAGGGTTTGGGTTTTTATTTGGGTTAAACACATAGGGTTTGGGCCTTAATCGAGTTTGGGTCATCATTTAGCCTACTTTTCACCCTTAATAGATTAGGAAAATTAGGGTTTCCAACCCATTGATCGACAGCGCCGATCAAAGCTCAACAGATGGTGTTCCTTCGATGAAAAAGTACCAAACAAAAAGGCCAAAACATGACCCCCAACACAATGCACTACTCACCAAGGTCTAAAAAAGGCAAAGAAGCAACGAATTATGGTGAAAGAAGGTGGCGAACGAGTGGAAACACTTGAGACCCGAACGGTTTATTGCACCGTTCTCATGCATGGTAATAGCGAAGGGAGATTTGAGGGTGTGGTTTTGTTCACGAAAGAATGATGGTTGCAACGGTAGGGGCGGTATTGAACACGAACGACGAACAGTCAATCATTGGAAGGTAAACGAAAAATAAAAGTAGGGGAGTGAAGGGAATTTCGATAGAGGTGGGAAAGAAATAGGAGAAGAAGAGTCTAAAAAGGGAAGGAGAGATTTACTTGGAGGCCCTTAGATAGTTCTAGGGATTTTTATTTACCCCAGATACTTTAAACGCATCACAATAAGGTTCCAAAAATTTGAAATTAGCCACAAAGTTTCATTTAGAGTTTAATTAAGTTCATAATTTTACTGAATTTACGTAATAGACCCCTAAATTCTTAAAATTTATCTATTTAGTCTTTAAAAAATCTAGGGTGTCACATCGTGAATATATGATTCCTTTACGGATTAAGAGGTCTGATGATTATGTGTCATCGTGAGTATTAAATTAAATGAATCCATTACGGATTAAATGTCCGATGACTTTGGGTTATTATGAGTATCAAATACGTAGTGAAACCTATCTCGAACGTATACAATTTACTCAATTTAGTTGATTAGATTTTACAACTCTTGAAGTTTGGTGAATCTATTTAACTTTATGAACTTACTAAGCTTTAAAATGCTTACCTGTGGAAATTGTTGTTGTTTTGTAAATTCAATTTTACTGTTTGGAGATTGGATCATCTTGGAGCATCACACTATCCAGAGTTTGTTCGGTGGTAATCATATCATTTGGTCTTATAGCATGTACTAGGATGATATTATCTTTTTTCTTTATGTAATTGAGATTGTAAAAACCTTGTTATGTTTTGATGAAATGTATGTTTGTATTTTGTGTTAGCTTAATGCATAATTGGAGTTGTGAATGATTTGAGCTGATAAACTTGTGTTTTGGTATGATTCTTGAAATTCTGCATACTTATTTCGGTAGAACCCATGCATGTGTCTGTAGAAGTACAGGGTAGGAGAGAGGTTGTTCACTGACTTGGGTTGTACCAGTAGTTGAATAGTAAGTATCGGTAGTTCTATACATGGAAGTATCAGTAGATTATGTACTTGTATCGGTAGAAGTTGCAGGGTTAGACTTCTTATCTCTCTAGAATTTTTAGTATCGGTAGATATAATACTTGTTTGATGTAATACTTGTTTCAGTAGAAGAGTCACTTATATCAGTAGAGCTGTCACTTGTATTGTAAAAGTTTGCACTATTCCCGAACTATTTATTAACTTGGCAACTACCGATACTTGTCTAACAAGTACTAGTAGAAGTCTCCAAAAATCTTGGAAATGACCTTTTTGCCCTTATAGAAATGTGATTATTATTAATAGATAATTTCTAGCATGTTGGGTGTATTTCTTTAATAATGTAAGATTAAATGACATGATTTTAAAGATGAATAGTGATAGATGAATAGAGTGACACCAGAACCTTAATCGGTGATGATTTTCGGGTTTGAGGTGTTATAGGCATGATGGGAAGAGTTAGCATGATGGGAGGAGTTGGTTGTGTTAAAAGAGCTGGTGGTGATGATGCAGATGCTTCAGATGCAACAGTTTGAGAAGAAGTTGGTGAAACTGGTGGAGCAAAATAAAAAAGAGCTGCTTGACAAGAAGCTATTGTGACTGGTGGAACATGAGGTGCTAAGACTAGTTGAGGTGTACCCTGTAAATTAAACATGTTAGTAGTTCGTAAATAAAAAAAATTTTGCATTAAAATTCTTAGGATAAAGTTACACTTATAGAATTAGAATTTTGACATCTTCTAGAGTTGTATCCAACCATTAAACGCGTTTGGCACTTCATCTTCCTCCCTCTTCTAGACAGTTTACTCCCACCTATCTCTCCCTCTTCTCTGCCTCTGTTTTTTGTCTCCCAAACATTTTCCTTGGAATGGGAGGGTCAATTGGTCCCATATTGGTTTTCAACCATAATTTTTCACTTGGGATAGTAGGCAATACTTGGCCATATAATTTTTCATAAACATTCATTTTAAATCCCTTATAAACAAAATAAAAAATATAAGTTTTTTTCCATAAAATTCCTGCAATAGCATGTGGACATGGGATGCCAGTGAGATCCCATCTCTTACAACTACAAGACCACTGAAATAGGTTAACAATTATAACATCACCAAAGTTTACCACTTCAAACCCTTATGCTCCATTCCATTTAACATGACAGTATGAACTCCTTTAGATAATCTTGTGTAACTTATCACATATTTTAGGATAGAATTGATCATTCCAATTTTTAGCTTTGGCAAAATTGTTTACAATCCTACCCATAACATACTGTCTAATTTCTTCTAACATGGAAATTATAGAAATTAACCTAACTCCTAAAATTGTTACATTAAATGACTCCGCAAAATTTTTGTCAGTTGCATCACATATGAACCTACCAGAAAAAAGGTCTTTGACCATTGTTCAGTGTAAGTCCTAAGTAGACTTACCTTGGCATTGTGTTTGATACAGTCAATCTTTTCGACGTGTTCTTCAAAATATTTATGTATGATTTGTAGGCTCCCCAAAATGCTTGTTGCAGGTCTCCTCTAGGATTTTCTTTCCTCCATTAGGCATATAAATGCCTTGCACAGACTCTATGCTCAACCCTTGGCAACAAATGAGAAATCTCTTCCATCAAACCCTAAATGCAAACACAAACAATAACATTAAATTATTAAGAACCATCACCAATTACTAAATCTGAAATAATATTACAAAAAAACATATCTTCTGTTTGTTTGTCATAAAAGTGAATCTAGAACCATCACCAATTACTAAATCTGAAATAAGATTATTAAGAAATCATCTTTATGTTTCTCTGCATTCATTCTTCACAACTGCCCATGAGATAAGGTATATTTGGTCAATAACATCTCTACCCATAACACACAGAAGTTCCCTCTTGAATTTTCCCTTCAAAAAGCATTCATCTAGACAAATAAAAGGTCTACAACACTCCAAAAACCCTTTTCTCAAAGCACTAAACCCTACATAAAATCTCTTAAACTTAAGAATTTCAATAGGGGTTTGTCTTTCTACTATTACCTCTATATTACCATTCGGATATGCCTTTCTAAGTGCATTTGCATAGTCCCATAGTCTGTTAAACTCATAGCAAACCCTTGTATTTATTTCCTCTAGAGCTCATTTCTTGGCTCTGTTGCATGTACCCCTGCTCAGCTTAACTTTCAACTCTTCCTTGGTTAGTTTTTGCATCTCAGTTAACTTCAGCTTTGGAATCATCCTAATTTTACTTAAGAAATACTCCCCAACAAACTTGTAAGTTGCCCTTTTGTTCTTAAAAGTAACAGAACACTTGTGGGTTTCTATAAAGGTTTTTATCTTGTAAAAACCATCACTATTATCTACAGCAGCATATATTCTGAATGGACATCCATCTACCCTACATTTCGCCCTAGTCCTACCCTTTTCATTCCTAAGAAACACAATATCAAGCCTTTTATTTACAACATACTTCGATAATGCAGTCTTGAATTCCTCTGGTCCCTTAAACACCATACCAAGCTCCAAATATGGTATTGGGTTTTTAGGGTCGAAACAAACATGTCTGCTACTCCTACGAACTACCTCACCATTTGAATCACTTTCATAAGACCCTAGATTCAATGAATTAATGTATTCAATTCCCCCATCTAATGGAACCTCACTAGTTTTCTCTCCCCTTTCACTACTTTCACCTACCTTTTCTCCTTCTCTTTCTGTTTTTTTCCTTTACATTTTTTATACCAGTCCTTTATATTTCTCACCTCTTCATTCTCAGATTCTACCCCTAAAGCCCCACTACCTAATGAGATGTTTGTATCACTGGGCACACTACTTTCACTACTTTTCTCACTCTCAACGCATGCCTCACTACTCTCACTAAAGTCTGGTCCCACATTAGATTCTCCACCTAACTCTGTAAATGTTTCTTCAGCCCCACCATTACCTCTCTCATTACAGTTTAATTCTTCATTACAATTATGTTCCCCAACATCACTATTTACATCCTTTTCCCTACTATTAGGCAACAATATGGTATCACCAACAATATCAGGTGTGTCTACCTCGTGCTCAACAATTATATATGTATGGACCCTCTTTGTCTAATATGATAATGATGAATTATCATAGCTATGAATGATGAATTATCATAGCAAAGACAAAGTCTCTTACTTAAATCTACCCCACCCTCAGAATATATAAAGTTTCTCACAGCTCTATACTCAACTTCCACTACCATTTCACAGAAAGTATAATAACATAAAAAATCAGGGTCTAAATCCTATTGCAGCACTTCCCTTCCAACATAAAATGCACATGGGTTTGAAACAAAAGTTCCACCCAAATGCATATGCACCACACATTTATCCCAAGACATTATACCAAACTGTACATAAACATTAATAAACAGTCATACAAACATAACAATAAACATAACATACATAACAGTAAACATAACATACTTAATTATATATACATAACATACAAAATTATACATACATAATACATATAATAGTAAACATAACATACATAATAATATACATAACATACGTACAAATATACAAACAAACAGTAAACACAACATACATAATAATATACATAACATACATAACAATATGGACCATAACATACATAACAGTACATAACATACATAATTATACATACATACACAAACAGTAAAGAAACACACATAGCAGACAATAGCAGACATACCTTTCGATGTTGTCAATCTCTTAAACACTCGAACAAAATCCAGTCACTCGCGAATGCCAACAAAAACAAAAAATAAAAGTTAGATATAATACCAATTAAAAAAATAAATAAAAGTTATATATAATACGAAATAAAATAGAGTTAAAACCCAAAAAATAACAAAACAAAACAGAGTCAAAACCCAGAAAATAAAAAAACCTCATCAATGGTATTTTTAACATAAAAAAATGAAAATAATAAAACCCAAAAAAATAAGAATAGACCCAAAAAATAGAGTCAAATACCTGTAACCGATGGTCGAAAACACTAAATATTGATTCAAATACTACACGATCATGAAAAAGGCGACTAATCGATCATGAAACAAAGGTTTTTTTTTCAGACAAAAGGGTGAGTAGTCAAAACAATTGAAAGGGTTTTCTGACAGGAAGAGCAATCGAAAGGGTGAGTAATCGAAACAATCGAAATGGTTTTATGAGAGGAAGAACAATCGAAAGGGCTTGTAATCTGTCTTTTGAAATCAAAATTGAATCAAAAGGTTTCGATTTCTTCCCCAAAAATTATAATGCTTTTAATTATTTTTATTTTTCAAGTTTTATTTAACTCTTTATTAATTTATTTTTTTCAAAGGGTCGGGTTAGAGAAGGGGAACGATCGGGTCTTGGCGGGTTATCTGGGCTCACCAGATTGCGACATGTGGTGGGCGCTATTAGCCAACATTGCCTCATCATCAAAAAATAAATGGTGTTAGGGTCAGGTATCAAACCAGTAGACGGAAAAAAGTTCAAGTACCAATCTGGGACAAAAAAACTTTAGGTACCAATCTAGGAGAAGTTGACAAGTTTGGGTACTAATTTTATATTTAACCTTTTAGTATATGAGTTACCAATAAGCTAATTTCAATTGGTAATTTTAAGTCACTCGTAAGACTTGTTTTGGGAAAGAGAAGGATTTTTTTTTGCTTATTTTGAAGAGGTCTTATTTTTTACAAGAGTTTTTACTTATCTTTTTAGTTTTTCGATTCAAATTTGTACTAACGATTATTTATTATTTGTCTAATTATTTCAATACATATGTAGTAAATAAGTTTTTTCTTCGTGTTATTACACTAGTAGCCAAACAAGGCATAATAGTTTGAAAAATTAAAAATCCTATCACACATGTATCTGTGTGGAAACCACAAATTTAGAACACGTGTGTGCATTTAATAATAACATACAATAGAACCCAATGAGTGACTCCAATAGTAAAGAGGATGTTGTTCATTCTAGGAGACCCTGGGTTCGAGTACCTGTGTGTGCAATGTATGTGTGTGTTGTCCAAAGGTTAAGAAAGTATGAACAAATTAGCAATTCCAAACGCATTACAATTATTTATGTTGTTGTCATCAATTAATACTAGAAATCCTTCCACTACACTTAAGTTTTTTACCGACTTTAAAAAGTGGAATGAATATCGCGTTGACTTGTGACACCAACTCAAGAAACAACATTATTAATACTAGAAATCCTTCCATTGCATTAAAGATTTTTATCGACTTTAAAAAGTAAAATGAAGAGAATATTTACTTTGGTATTTAGTGAGGACTCTTGTTCTCTATGTTGGTGAATGAAATTACAAATGTGGTTACACCAAATCTCTTGAATACAATAGGAATTGCCACTCAAGATTTGTATTGTGCTATCAGTCTTCATAGCCAAAACAATCCTTCCCAAAATGCAGGAGCATGAAGATGATGATGATGATTGTCTCTATGACTTAGCTAAAGAGCCAACAGTTGTGTGGTTAATTTATATAAAGAAATGTGTTCTTTCTTCATATTACCATTATAGCTAAAAAGCCAAGGCTTTTGGAAAAAGAATAAACAAGATTATTTCGACAACATGACTATTTGTTAGTGGGCAGATAACATGTTTTGTTTCCGACATAGAAAGGAAATGAGATATATGTATTGTTTTTAAATGTAGTTGGAGGCATTAAGCAAGTAAAAAGGAGTGGAAAGGGATTGTCGTAGTCTCGATACTTTAGAAATTTTAAATTTTATTGATTAAGGGTGAATGTTAATTAGGGGTGTAAATGAACAGAACGTTCGATGAACTGTTCGTGAACCATTCGTATAACATTCGTTTATATTCGTTTATTAAGATAAATAAACAAGTATGAACAAAGTTTTTATGTTCGTTTAATAAACGAATGAACATGAACAGAGGTGCCTTCGGTTCGTTTATGTTCACGAACAAGCTTGTTTATTTATTATTGATACTTTTTTATAAAAATATTAAAATAATATATGTGCGTATGTATTTATTTATTTATTGTTTGTTTGTTTGTTTATTATTCATTAACATTGTTCTTGAATATGTTCAATTATATGTCCATTAACGTGTTCGATTAAGTTAAATGAACATGTTCGTGAAAATTAAACAAACAAATATGAACGTATATAATTTTAAATAAACGAACATGACAAAAAAAATTTAAAATTCTTAATGAACACGAACCAAACATGAACAACTTAGAAAATAAACAAACGAACACAAAGAGAGGTTTGTTCGTTCAAGCTCGGTTCATTTACAACCTTAATGTTAGTTTAGTTCTTTTTTCAATGTTTCTCGTGTGCTCAATGTTATCTCGCAAGAGAAATAGTAGGTAGGGTTGAGTATATTCAAACACATGCTAACTATTAGTACAAATCTCTGGTGAGGAAAATCTCAGACACACGATCAAAACTCGAACAGAGAATGAAGAAATAGGATAGGGCTCTAAGGCGTGTATCAAGCCACTATCTTTAAGGTTATATTTGCCCCCGCCTATATTTGGTTTGTAAAAGAGTTTCAAGCAAATATCTCGAGGATACAATGAAGCCGATGACTATTTGCATTTTGCACTGACAAGAATAGTCCACTAAGCACTGAGCAATGTATAACAAGAAAATCAGTTTCTATAATTAATTTCTGCAATAACTCTTTATAAAACAATCTAATAATATTAAAATATGGAAGAAAGATAGAAAGAATTTTTAGAACTTATTGGTATGATTTTCAAATGAAACTTCATTCCTATTTATAAGAATTTTCTCGTCTCTTCATGGAGATCTTTCAATAGGTATCTTTTTTGAATAATAACATCATTAAAAAGACACATAATTATTTATCTAATATTATAATTCAAGTAATATTGTTTGAATAATTATAATACTTTGTAAAAAATCAAGTAATATAACTCTTGAACAATAATCAAAAGATTTAACTTTTGATTAATTACACTCATTCATTTATAGTTATTGGAACACTATAAATATTTGAAAATGTTCCAACAATGTCTCTCCATTTTCAAAATATTTTAGATTTTGATATTTTTGGAAATCAATTTGCATAAATGAAGGTGTCTTACGATTGAACCTCCACTTAGTGAAAACATGTTAAAATTAATCAAAATTGCATGGTAGATTAAGCTTTGAACCAACTATTCCATTTGATTATCCGAATACATCTCACACAATGATTTTAACATTGATTAATGCATAGTATCCAAGGACACTATTATGACCATGCGTTTGTGTCCTCTTTTCATGAGTGCTGTCAGTGCCAAATCCTTGAGCTCTTAGAAGTAGCCACACTTCCACTCACTTAGGTAAATCCCATCAATAGTGTTCCTATAATTATAACACTCTTAACATATTTATGTTATGGGTCCATTAAGAGTACATTACTCATCATTTCCTTATCATTATGGGTACCTAACTCTTTAATCTTAGGATGAATTTATTTATAGTGTTAACAGTCACATACTAATGATGTACTTTGTCTCGTTGAACTCAAGACTTGACGTTATACTAAGCGTTGAGTCGAGTTTCTATCATGGAAGACTTTAATTAATGGGATTGAGTCCCATCCCTTTTGAGGTCTTGTTGACTATATCTCTAGCAAGACGTTTTGTCAAAGGATTCGCCAAATTTTCAGTTGACATTACATAATTAATAGTGAACACTCCCCAGACATAACTGTGTCTTAATCCAGTGTGTCTAGACTTTCCATTATATACTTGGCTTTATGTTTTTTCTAGAGTAGCCTCACTATCACAACAGATAGAAATAGGTGAAATTGGTTAGGCCATAGAGATACATCATAAAGCAAATTTCTTAATCATTCTGCTTCTTTAGATGCAACGACTAATGCAATAAATTCGGCTATCATGGTGGAATCAATAATACATGTTTGTGTCTTGGAACCCCAAGAAATGGCTCTTCCACCAAGAATGAATATCCATCCACAAGTAGAAGCATAATATTCCAAACTTGTAATCCAACTAGCATTCGAATACCTTTCTAAAACTTAAGGATATTCATTATAGCACAACCCATAATTAATAGTATTCTTTAAGTACCTAAGTACTCTATTCAAAGCTTTCTAATGTAAACTACTTGGATTACTTGTGTTCCTACTCAATTTCCCAACAACATATGCAATATTTGGTCTTGTACAAGTCATTATGTACAAAACCAATTAGACTTGCATATTTCAATTAATCAACTTTCCTACCAACATTAGATACTAATTTTATTTGAGGATCCATGGGAGCAGATGTTGGTATACAATTGAAAAGATCAAACTTTTTAAGCACTTTTTCAATGTAATGTGATTGTGACAAAGCTATAGTGCTTTCCTCTCGAGTTATTTTAATCCCAATAATAACATCTGCTACATCCATATCCTTCATAGAAAAGTTGTTATCAAGAATTTCTTTGTGTTTTCTATTTGTTCCAAATCCGTGCCTAATATGAGCATATCATCTACATATAAGAAAATTATGACACCTTTTCCATATTCGAATTTGCTATATATGAAGTTATTGGATTCATTTATTTTATAACCATTAGCTAGACCATGTTGGAAAAACCCTGGTTTGAAAATGGTTTCATGCACAGCGAAAAATTACAATTTTGACAACCTACTCGGTTTGGATATTTATAGCAATAAACCTTAATCGAATTCGTACCTATGTTTTCGGATGAACAAATCCTTGATGTTTTCCGGCTTTCAAGCAAACGATCTTTTTCGCTATTCTCGTACCACGAACTAATTTGAGTGTGGGCTCGAACCAATTGAATTGAAAGACATAACTAGAAAAAGTTCTCTCCTTTTAGGGTGAAAACGAAAATTCTCTCTTCTTTAATAGAAACCGATAAAGTGTTTTCTTTTCTTTAATAGAGAATTTAATAGAATTTTATAACATGAAAATTATTTTTTACAATAAACTTTTTAGCCATAATTTTATAATTTTTTCAGGATTTAAATAATATAAAATTTTGTTATAATTTTATAAAATACATAAATTATTTTTACAATATAATTTTTTAGGATTTATAATATAATAATTTTATCGTTCATAAGCATCCAAACACTTATACATGTTCATGTTTATAACATAATTTTTATAACTTGTATAAAAATAATTTTTAAAATTTGGTTTTGAATGTAATTTCTTGTATAATTACTCTAATTTTCACCCTCTATAGTAAAAATTAAAAAGTATAATAGAGTGCTCCAATTACAACCAATTCGATGACACTCATCAATTACAGTGGTTATCTAAACAGATCATTATTATGTAATTACATTCAAATTCAATTATGAAATGGGTTTTCATTTTTCAAACACTACATTAAATTCTAATTTGAGAAATTTTCCCATAATCAATATTTAGATAAAATATAGTAGGGATTATTATCATATAATAAAATATAGTAGGGATTATTATCATATAAAACCCTTGATATATGGATGACTATTCAATGTAATGTTAGGTTTAAAAAAAATCACTTTATTTTGAAATCTATACTGTGTAAAGAAATAGATTTAATACTTTAAAAGTTCATAAATCAATTAAGTTTTTATTTTTTATTAGACAATATAATATTTTTATTTTTTAACATAATATCATTTTAAAAAAAATTATAAACATTCAAATCAAATTTAATGTAGCAATCTTACAAATATTTAAAGTATTATCCGTGCAATGTTTTTTTTCAAATTTGTTGGTATATTAAAAGTATTACTTATATTCAAATCAAATATATTGTAGTAATATTTAATATAGTTAATTTATTAGACCCGCAAATTTTTAATAATTTGGAATTTTTTTATTCTCATAATTAATTTTTATTAAGATTTTAATTTCTAATCTCATCAATATCAAATGTGATTGATAAAATAATTTTTTAGAAAAAAAAATTAAAATAAAGACTCTCGAAGCTTTAAAATTGAAAAAAAGAGTAATTTGTAAAATAATCAATTTTGTTTGTTTCATATTATATTTTAATTATTTATGTTTAAAATGTAAACATTTAAATTAACATTTAAAATTTATTTGAATTGTTACATAAGACTACTGTTAGGGAAGTAACGGAACATAATGACTGATAGATAAAATGATTATTTCGTAACAAATCCTTAATGTAAATGACTAAAATATAATATTTCAAACATGATTGATTGAAATATAATCTGAATCAAATAAAATCGACTATTTTATAATTTACCCTTTAAAAAATACGAAGATTAAATGGACAACTTCGCAAAATCGTGCAATGGGGAAAAGGAAGTAGAGGTATAATCTTCAATCTTTGCAGTGCTCCACCGTCTCTGCAAATTCAGGAACTCCATGAATCCTTCTCCAATTCAACCTTTTTTCCCTTGCCAAAACCCTAACCCTAATTTCCCAGCCCCTCCCCTCCCACAAAACCCTAACACTGTTTGCCCTCCATCCCTCTCCGCTGCTCTCTCCTCCCTCACCTCCCTCGTCTCTCTCTCCCAGCGAACCCTCGACTCCCATTCTACCCTCACCGCATCCCTAAACCCTGGCCTTGTCACTTGCCCTTCTAACCCTAACCATCTCCTTCCCCCAGGGTCTCTTTTCTCCCATTTCCTGCACTGCCCTTCCCCACAAACTATCGACCTTCACCCCCCAAATTACCGTAATACCCTCAAATCCGCTTTACATTTACATCCCCGATACTCCATTTTTCAGGGTAAGCAATGCTCGGACCTTTGCCTCTCTTTAGATGATTACTTTTCTGATTTTGGGTCTCATTTCTTTTACAAAGATTGTCCTGGTGCTGTCAGTTTGTTTGATATTGATAACACTAAAACCACGTTTACTTTACCTGTTTTTTTATCGGTTGAATGCGTTAGGTCTGAGGGTTCTAATGAAAGAGAGAGTGAGGTTAGTGAAAGAAAGGATTTAAGGGTTTTAGCTTCGGGTTTATGGGACATTGGGAGGGAAGTTGAGAGGTGGGAAGATTACCCTGCTTCGTATTCATTTAATATTGCTTGCGGGATATTGGGTTCGAGACTGATGAAAGGAGGGGATTTGAGGAAATGGTTAGTTGCTAATTCACCACGATATGGTATTGTGATTGATGAGTATATGGGGGATCATATTGTTTTGCTGGTTAGGTTGTGTTTGAAAGCTGTTGCGAGGGAAGCTACCCGTTTAATGGAAGCAGAGATGGAATACAAAGAAGATAAGGTGAAAGAATCAGATGTGAATTCAGTGAGGAGAATGTTGGAATGTCCTGTTTTGCTTCAAGTTTTAATGTGGTTAGGTTCTCAGCTTTCTGTTTTGTATGGTGAATTAAATGGGAAATTCTTTGCAATTAACATGGTCAAGCAATGTGTGTTAGAAGGAGCATCAAGGTTGTTGTTGTTTCCCATGGAAGAAAACGTGATCAATTCACTTAATTTGGGACAACAGTCACAGAGTTTGGTTACTAATGGTGTTGAGGAAATTAAACTTGAGGAGCCAACTGAGCAAAGTAATGAACCAGTTAAAACAGTTGACGTAAGCATTGGTGTTGGGACGATACTTGTATCCCAGGTAGCAGCAGCAGTTGCAGCATTGCATGAACGGTGTTTCATTGAAGGAAAAATAAAGCATTTACGGGCTTCCAGACCTCCTTCAAGATATGAGCGGTTAGTTACCATTTTCAGTTCTTTGTCTTAAGACAATCTGCGTGCTTTGGTTTTCTCAAAGGTTCTCATAACCCCGTTATGCTATCTTCTTCATTGTTTTCATTTTTCTGTATCATTTGCAATCCGATGTTATTTTTATTTATTATTATTTTGTTGTAATGATGTCTCTTAGTTTTATGTTTACAAATAAACTTAATTATATTTTAGTTAATAAAAAAGCATCACTGTCTTAGACTTGCTCATTAGTTAGGATAATTGATGGTGACATGCTAATAGGTGCCTCCTTGATGTGTAGGATGGCCGAGCATGCTTATGTTTCAGAGAGAGGTGATGCGGAGAGGAAAAAACGTCCTAACTATAGACCCATAATTGATCATGATGGGCTTCCTCGGCAGGCATCTTCTAATGAGGTACAACTTTATATTTTGCAAAATGTTTTGAGCTGCACTTTGCTTTAGAATTTAAAGCTATGCTCTATCAAACTGGCTAGCATCTTTCACTACCGGTACAGCTTAGGGTACTAGGGTTTATGATAACTATAATTTGGAATTTTTAACAAAAGAGGGAAGTTTAATACAGAAGAAAAGAGAACAGAAGAGAAGAAAATAAAAGATAACCTAAGCTTCACACTTATGGTTCCTTTGAATTACACAACCAGGACGAAACAAAAGTGTTGTTAAGGTGCGCGCCTAGGTGCTGAGGTACAGCGAAAAATCACCAATATGCTTTTAATATTCTCAGGCGAAGCGATTTTACTAGGCGCTTGCCTTAATGTGCTTTTACTGTGCTTTGGGCTCTAAGCTAGGCCACAGAAAAGCTAGCTTGAGTGAAGTGGTGTGCTGATTTAAAATTTTTTTTTCTATTTAGAGTGAAGTGGTGGACAGGCAACTTTAACCTTTTCTTTTTCAATTGAAAGACCCACTCAATAGAAAACCCAAAAACTCATTGAAGCCCACTATAAAGTTTTAAGTATCTTTTTTATTTCCTAAAGAAAAACTGAAATATTATTAACTCCTAAGCTGACTTTTAACCTTTTTTTTTTTATATTTAAAAACTCAAAATATTATTATTTCTCTTTATTTTATTAATTGCAAACCCACTATTCCTCAACTTTATTAGTTAAAACTAGATACAGACACTACCAAGCAAAAGGTAAACATGTTTTCTTTATTTTTCAACCATTCTATTATTTCTTATTCTTTTAATTCTTTCTCTCCTCGATTTTATTTTCCATTGCAATTTCTTTTCAATAATTTTGGAGCAAAGATTGATATATTTCCTTTTTTTAGCCATTATTGTAATGCTGAAGACCTGAAAGCAATGTAATTTTTTTGATTTTTTAACTAACGGACCAACCATAATGTAATGTAATGCAATATATTTTTATATGTATAAGCATGCGACTTATTTTACTCAGGTGAGCGCTTTTTTTGCTCCTAGCGCCTTGGGCTATATAGAAGATTTTGTGCCTTGAGCGCGCCTAGCACCCTTGACGACACTGACAAAACCTAAGCATCACACATAGGGTCCCTAGGAGTTGCACCTAAGGATGATTGCATTCCACGATCTAATTGCAATAATGCTAAAAAGTTCTCAAAATCCTAATATTTTTCCCCTAAATGTGATAGTATATTGATATTATATAGGCTACTAGACTACTACCAACCCTAATCCTAAAAGATCTAGAATTCTGATCCTAAGTAGGACTTCAGAAGAAATATTTAAAAGATCTTTAATAAAATAGTAAACTCAACTTAAAAACAAAACCTAATAGGATTGAAAAAGACACTAAGATACTAAACACTAATGTAGTTGTAAAATGCCTAAAATATAGCTATGGATCAATAAAATATTGCAATTAGCCCCTAAACAATAGAGTTTCAAAATAAAATCTTAAGTAAGCTTACCCCTCAATTAGCTTATTAGTGTACTGCATCAACTACTTTATTTCCTCACGATTCCTTTTTTGTTTATATAAGGAAACAAATAGGTCTAAAACAAGAGAGGAGATATTGGCTGAAGAAAGAGACTACAAAAGGCGAAGAATGTCATATCGTGGGAAGAAATTGAAGCGGACAAAATTGGAGGTTTGAAGTTCTACCTTTGAAATGCGATTGCCTTTTGGGATTTTGCTCCCCATTTGTTATATTATATTTGCTAACTGATGTTTCAACCATGAATGAGCCTTCCTTTTTATTTCTTTAGAGTGTGTGTTTGTGTGTGCATATGTGTGTGTGTGTGTGTTTATAAGAAAAGAACTTTCAACACAGCTGATTGAGATGCCTTCATGCCTACTCAAAACAGCGAAGGAATTTCCATTTCTGAATATCTTATTACTTGTGCCTGTGTTGAAATTCCAAAACATTCCTTCAAATTATATGCCTTAGTAGAAGGATAACTTTTAGGAGTCATTATTAACAAGGGATTTAAATTAGGTAAATGTAGGAACAGTAAATTTTAAGGTTCTTGTTCTTAAGTAGTGCTTTAAGTTATTTCCATATATTTTTATAGGTTACGAGGGATATAATAGAGGAATACACTGAGGAAATCAAGAAAGCTGGTGGCATTGGTTGCTTTGTCAAAGGAGCAGAAGAAGAAAGGTTGTTATCATCTGAATCACCAGTTCCTTATGATCCTGCTGTGAATGATGGTGAGCATAGAAAAGGTACAAGTGATATTTCTGAAGCAGTGAGCAGTAGCCCAAACCATTATGGGAGAAGATCACACAATGACCAGCATAGTAGATCTTCAAGGTTCGAAAATTACTCACAGAATGATTTTGAGCAATCGAGAAGGCATCGTGATCTTGAAGATCAAAGGAGAAAAATTGGTACAGAGAAACACAGAGAAGACCATTCCAGAACCTCAAGACAGAGAAGTCATGGGGGGTCAGATGGGCGAAGAAGCCATAGAAGGGAGCGTGATGATGTAGAACCCACAAGAGCCACACACTATGAGAGAGGAAGTCGGTCTAGTATTTCTAAATATAGGAATTATAAATCATCTTATACTGTTTCTAATTCTTCTGATGACTTTCATGAAAGAAAGAATGACCTGAAGTTGGACAGTAGAGACCAGAATCGAAGGAGCTCCTATGAGAATCAAACTTCAGTCTCCAGGGTACAAAGTGGATTTGATGATAGATATAATCCCTTAGAATCTGAAGACATGTATGATGATGCCCTCAGTGGCAAATATGTCAGACCAGATTGATATCATGGATGTGGCTGCGAGTTTTCTGCAAATGAACTATATCCTTATTGATGTGGAAAATCTTGAGTAGGTTCCTTTCCTTGGGTGAGTTTATCAGCTATCATCCTTTAGATTAGATCTAGTGATTTTATTTATATATAGTTTTGTTTTTGAAATGGTTACTTCAATAACTTTGCACTTTGCAGTAATAAGTCATGAGGCTTCAGCATATCTCAATATGTATCCTCCTTTGTATCCTTTATTGTATATTATTTTCCAGTTTAGCGCTGGCACTTCCCGTTTTATTCTTTTTGATCTGTGCTTCTTGATTTTTCCAATTCTTAACTGATGTAACAAAGGAGCCCTAATTTTGGCCTCAGCATTTTCAGTATCCTTTTTCTCTGAGACATTAAAATCTTCAATATCATGAGTCATGTCATCTTAGAATTTTGTTTGAGGGTCATTAAGAGCATTATAGGTTGCTATGTATTTATAATTTATCTATAGTCTTTGCATTAATTTTTCTTAAGATCTTACGAAGAATTTTACAATACTGTTAACTATACTAATAGCTGGTTTAAGGTGAAGACATGATATGATTTAAATCATTGTTGTAGCTCATGTCTGTCTTTAGCATCGGGTTAATGAAACTCAGAATATTCTGTGTTAGTGTCAAATTCGCTTTTTCTGCTATACTTTCAGGATGTTGCAGGTACCATATTCTACATAGCCCGATTCAAGTTGCTAGCAATGTTGCTATGCTGTGAACTTATTTTATGGCTTTCGACTATTGAGATCATTCTTTTCTTTCTGTTGTGTTATGGTTGAAACTTAGAAAGCATAAATATTTAAAAAGCTAGCAGAAGGATAAGGTTTCAAGTCTTTTGGCTAATGCTGAAAAACATAAAAGTGTCTTACTTGCATGCTAATTGAAGATTTTACAGGTTTGTTATGGTATATTATACCTTCAAACTATCATTTTGCTAAATTCTCGGGCAAAAATTCCCATGTCATATTCATCTTGTCATTCTCATCATAATAGTTGTCGTATATGTTTGTGATGTTTCCATATGTATATTGTTGCTGTCATTCATTCATTCATTCATGTATATGGTGTTTGTAAAGGATGCCTTCTTACAGTTTGATGTCTTTACTTGTAGATAGCAAGGGATGACATTGGCCCTTACGGATGGAGAGTATGGAATTTGACAATGAAAATTAAATCTACTCTTCTTTTTTAATCTTTTGCCCTGTTTGCCTATGAAATTCTACTTACATCTGAATTTTAACAAACAACAAAGTTTTTTGTTTTCGTTTTTGGTGTAAATTCTTGTGTACAGTTTATTTTTTTGTTAATTTTATGGAGCTATTACCTTGCTTGTTTGAAGAAGTTTCAGGCAGACCACTATTCTCAAATTACAATGGGTTGGTAATCTGTTGTCTTAAAATGCTTTTACACGCATAATCCTAATCCTTTGACCAACAAGTTCCCAATACTCTTTGAACTTTCATTCCCCAAATGTATTCTTTGGGGAGTAATTTCTAGAAGGGACTTACTTCGACGGCTGTTTTTTATCCACTTTATACTTGAATTTGGTAACTAAAATCATTTGGTTTATGAATTTGAAAAATATAAAAGTCTGTGGTACTTTAATATTGTGTTACATCATTTGAATATTAAAAAATTTATATAAAATTTTAGGTGACCATGAAGTATAATTTTAGAATGTAATATACAATATTTTAATAATCAAATCAATGGTTGGATTGGGTTTTCAATATAATTGGTTTGATTGATTCAGTGGCTAAATAAATAATAATTAAATAAATAAACTTTTGAAAATATTACGTAAATTATTAAAAATTCACTGATTTTTTTTTTAAATTATTAATCAATATCAACTTGTTGAACTATTAATTTTTGTTCGATTAAATTGATTCACTCTTTTTATTTGGATTTATATAACAATCCGTTCTAGTCATGTTTCAAGAATATTGATTATTTCATCAAATCTTAATCAAATTCAAATTTATAGACTAAAATAGATTTAATCGTCAAATTCAGGCATTAAAAAAAATACCAAGTTTAGAGGAAAAATTATGTTATCCCTAGCTATGTATAATATATATATATATATATATTATAACAAGTACCCTATCTCATTATCTTTTTGCCATGAGCATCCTCAATTAGTAAAGACAATAAGCTGTGTGGCGTTGCAGATAAAAGAACAAGGGTGGAGTAAAGATCATGTGCCAAGTTACCTAGATGAACTGCACATCGATTCCCGTCCTCATGCATGTGTTGCATTTCAATCACCCTACTCTCGTTGACAAGTTCCATGCAATCTCGAACCAACGAACCAAGTGGGTGAGTCTTAAAACCATTACCTCGATCGCAGAACCCATTTCAACTATAATATTAGATAACCCCTTCTCTTACAGCCCAAAGCTCGGCATGTAAACTGTTAGCACTCCAAATCTTACACAAGAAACCAGCCAGCCAAACCTCCATGTTCATCCTGAATCCAGCCTCTCGCTGTAGCATTTCGTGTCGACATTCAAACGCTCCCATCACTGTTAAGAATGTATGCAGCTGAAGGTGGTTTTCTCCAGCTAACCCTTCGCACAATAGTAATGAAGCATGTAACAGATTCCTTCCAAACATCATAAACGTCCAAGGCAAGCCTTCAAGCATAGCAGATTGGCTTTCTCCTTGAAAAATCTCTATGTTTCTTCCCTTCCATAGTCCCCATAAAAAAGATCCCCCAAAGAAGCAGCAAACTTATTAGCTGTTGTTTCTTACTCTTACCCACTGCGTGAAATCCATATTGAAGAAACTCGGTTCTTGTGAGAGAGCTCGAACCGCACTCTCCACTTCTCTGCCCACTAAACAATCTCTAAAATATTACTATATATAACATGTTTAAATATAATTAATATGAACATTTTCTAGTATATATATTTTTTATTATATTTGCTTTACACATACTAATTTATTTAATATGAAATGATTAACATGAAAAATATATGTGAAGTTAACCTCCTATCATAGAATATTAATATTATCATGACTATTAATCTCTACCAATTAAACATTTGGCAAATTAACAATTAATTAAACTTTTTGAGGCATTATTTATTATTAAATTCTCAAATACTAATTTTTTAACACAGGCAAACAAACAAAATTATTTGAAACAAAAAGAATGGTTTTCTTTTTGAAACAGAAGGTTCTTTTTGGCAAATAACAGATGACTACGTGGCAACATATAATTGGTGTTGTGACCTAAAGTATGTTCCTTACCTGGTTGGAGGATCATCTCCCCTTTGGTTGGCAGCACTTCTGAATGCTGATATAGTTGAACTATTGAAGTATAAATATATTGCACAAATTTTTTCAAAAGCTTAACTAAAAAAGAGAGAAGAACAATAAGAAAATTCAGTCCAACTATCCATCTATTTCTTTTCTCTTCTCTCTTCCCAAACAGAATCCCACTTTTTTTTTTCTTTATTAGGGATTAAAATTTCGGTTCCATTTTCCTTCCTGTGAAAGCAAGAACCAGTTACTTTTCAATAGTGAAAACAGAGTAAAAAACAAAGCAAACCCAGAAAATCCATTGAATCACCTCGGTTTTCAATCTTTTTTTTTTTTTTCCATTTTCTTGCCCGGAAATAACCCAGAATATATTGTTTCTTGAAATGGCTGAAAAAGAGGAGTCTTCAGAAGCAGCAGGAGGACGAGGGGAAGAGTTAAAGAAAGAACTGCAAAGCGTTGTAAAGAAAATTGTTGATGGAGATAACTACGGAATTGAGATAACACAAAAAGCCATAAGAATCTTATCTGGTTTGGCTGATTTGAGTGATACAGTTTTGGCTAAGAAATTCAGGTGTCCTCTTTCGGGTGAAATCATGGGCGACCCTGTGGTCTTGAGTTCAGGCGTGGTTAGACTTCTGTATATTTGCTTTTATTAACATTTTCTTTCTGATTCTCTTTTTATCATTTTATTCAATGGCATGTTAATGGTCTTGTTTGTCTATGGAAGATTCAAAAGTTATTTGTGTTAAAAAAAAAACCATTGGTTTTGGAATATATATAAGTTGTATCATGCATGTGGATTATAGGAGCTTACTTGAATTCTTGTTTTCTTTTTATATATATTTGATCATGCCTATGAATTATTATCCTTTAAATATGTGAAATAGGTTAAAAGAATATTTGAATATATTCATAGGGATAAAAATGACGTGGTATCTTAATCTCATACAATCACTTCTCATATTCATTAACTTGGTTTGGTTTGTTTTGGTTGGAAATGAATCTGGTTTGTGGAAAATATTCATGCTTTTAATCTGATTAGGAAAAAAATTACGATATTTGAGATTTAAGTGTGAGTGTTGAATATTAGCACGTATGAGAATATTTGGTTTTCTCTAAGTTATTTTTTGTGTTTATTTGAATGGTTGTATCTTAGACCTATGTCTAAATATATCTTTGAACATATGCTTCAGTAGGTCTGGTTAACAGTTCATGACTTCCATGAACTTAGAGCTTTAACATTTGATCTTTCTAGCATAAATTTCCAGTTCTTAGGAAACAATAATTTGAGCTTAAAATACTTGCAAGATCTTTCTGATTTCTTATCTTTTCCTTCTTTTGGATGTGCATTGATGGTATGTTATGGATTTTCAGACTTATGATAGACCATCAATCGAGAAGTGGTTGAATGAAGGAAACTTAATATGTCCTCAGTCCAAGAAAGTGCTCTCCCACACTATCCTCATCCCTAACTGCTTGGTTCGAAAATTGATTTCAAGCTGGTGCGAAGGACATGGCATTGCTGTACCGAGACCCTGTCAGGATACCAATGGAGAAATGATTACTGAGTTCGACCGCATGTACTTTAACTCATTGGTCACCAAGTTGTTTTCTTCCCGTACTGATCGCAAGGAAGCTGCAAAAGAGCTTCGGAGACTAACAGCTGCGGCATCATCGTATAGGGCAGTCTTTTTCGAGTTCACCGATCCCATCTCTAGATTGATCAGTCCACTATTGGCAGGCAGCGTAGATTGGGATGCAGAACTCCAGGAGGATTTGATCACAACATTTATGAACCTTTTGGTTGATTGTGACAATATGAATCTGGTAGCTGATCATCCTGATGCCATTCCTCTTCTTGTCAAATCCGTGTCGTTTGGAACCGTTGAAACAAGAAAAAACGCTGCAGCTGCTCTCTCCATGCTATCGTCCGACAATGATAGGAGGCTAATGATTGGAAATTCCGGGGCTCCCATTCCGCTACTCCAACTCCTACAGGAAGGGCATCCCATAGGAATGAAGGAGGCGGCCTCAGCAATATTGAACCAATGTGTGGAGCATGATAACAAAACAAAATATATTAATTTAGGTGCAGTGAAGGTGTTACTAGGGAAGATCAGGGAAGGCATACTTGTGGATGAGCTTATCAACCTTGTAGCGCAGCTATCTACACATCACAAAGCGGTTAAGGAACTGAGTGAACCAGAAACAGTACACTTCTTGCTACGGATCATAAGACAGACCGAGTCTGAACGTACTAAGGAGAACTGCGTGGCTATCCTGTACAATGTATGCTTGAATGATCTGGCTTTGTTGATGATGATCTGGAGCGACGGACTCGAACACCAGACTTTAGCTAAGCTTGTAGATACAGGGACTGAAAGGGCTAAAAGGAAGGCAACCGCCCTCGCTACTAAGATAGTTAAGCTTTTCCCACCTGCACTATAAACACCTTGAGGAGGGAAATCTTTTTTTTTTTTTTGCCATTTTTTACACAACCAATGGCAAGTTTTGGTCCAAAATCAAGCTTTATAGAGAAAAGGGAACAACATTGAAAATTTTAGCATCAATGGAAGTTGTACATTTTTCGCATATTGGATAAGAGTAGAGTAATCATTTTCAATTTTATTGATAGACTTACATATATTCCTAAATATATATGCTTAAAAAATATAATATATTTAAATATTCTTAAAAGATAATATTTTATAATATCTAACGGATATTTATAATATTCGACATTAAATCCAAAAACACAACCTCAGAAGTAGAAACTTGGAACTGAGGTTACAGTGTCAGTGTCAGCGCCACCTTTTTAGAGTGTCGGCACCCATATTAATAAATATTAATACACTGTGGATTACTTTTACTGCATTCTTTATGAAGTTAAATGGCCGCTATGAATAAAGATATTGACAAACAATAGTCCTAATTCCACCATCTAACCGAAGTAAAAAACCTGTACTGGCAAAGATTACCAACTTTATATATACATGTAATCATGTTTTTATTGTTATTCGAGGAAAGATGAAAAAGAAAAGAAGATATTGGTGGTAGTATTAGGTAGGTTGAAATTTTCAATCAAATCACAAGCTCCTTCCCTTCTTAGAAATTGATTGTCGTTGCCCAGCATTCACTAAAATAATGTTGGTTTCATACTCATATTCCGGCATTTTTTCTGATAGAGAAACGATACCGAATTCATTAAAAAAAGAGTGGAGGTGGGCATCATCCCCAATTAGTGGTCCTTGAAAAAGGGGTGGGAGCAGTTCATTGAATTTGAGAGGCATTAAGTGTTGGAGTTTATGAAATGGTTTACATTTTTAATATAGGAGGAGGCTAAAATTCAATTCCATACTTGTTAAATGTTCTCTCACCAAACCCCTGCTCAAGTTCATTTTTAGTTTCATCAAGTTTCATTTTCAAATGCATAAGAACTTGAATACTGAAATGCAGTTAGCTCAGATATGTAAATTTCAAATTACCCTTCACATCAATGGCTCGTGGCTACACAATCAACAATAGACATGGCAACCTGAGATGATGACAAATAAAAAAGGCAAGATGATACATTTGTGTTGCTTGTCTTATTCTCTTTTTATGCATGCAAGACTATGTATGTGAACTCGGGTGCAAGTGTCACACATGAGAATGTCTCCCATACAGTTATATATCAATTTTTTTTTTCCAAGATATCAATGTATTTAGAGGGTTCTTGGAAGATCATACCACTCTACTCATGTCTGAGTATTTGTCATACACGGATTTCAAACATGAATACAAAATATGGAGAGTCGAGTCACAAAGATGTAAGATGAAACCAATAAATCTTCTCTTCATAAACATAGTAATCATGAACCAAGGATGAACAGCATCAATTCAAGTGAGTGAACAAACCTTCTTAAATGATCCAATGATAACTTAGGTCTACAACATATTAAGAAAGAGACATAAATTAAGTCATGGGAGTACCATTTTCATACAAAGGTACCAAGCATTGCCAGCATCCAATATCCTCATTGAGTACTTAATTCAAGATCATGCCAGGTATTGCCATCCACTTGTTGAGTCTCATGATCTGAAATTTTAGCAAAATCGAAAAGAAAAAGACAGATTAGATAAATTAAATCTGTTCGATAACTACAATAATTCACAAAAGAAACTTGCTATATTTTTCTACAAGTTCAACTTATATTGACAAAAAGATTCCTTGTATGTTCTCCGTCATAGAAAGGAAAGAAACATGAGAATTTACACAACAAAAATATATATGCGTTTTCCTAATGCTACTGATAAAAAAGGAAATGGTAAATCCAGTACTCATAAACATACTTGAGTCTTCGGTCTCATCAGTTCGAGCAACCATTACAGGTGGCAGTGGAAGATCTGCATCAATCATTAACAAGATAAACAAATCATCCATGAATGAGAAAAAGGAAATGGGATGACAATCAAATAGGAATATCTTTCCGTGCCCCTAAACACAACCAGCAGATAACTGGTCTTCATGTTTTTCATGGGAAATATAAGAGAGAAAAGGAAAGTTGCACAATGAGACATCCAATTGAGGTTCACCTTCACGATAATGAACGATTATGGTGCTATTTTCTCAACTCATCTTTCTTGAAATACTTGTATCTGACATATATCTAGATATGGGCCTGGGAATCTGTCCACCAAATACATGGAAATCTAGAAAAATAGTGAACATAAGGTGTTGGACAGATACCCATGTCCGACACTCACATCAAGTCCGAATGACATGGTTGTGGCGCAGCAAGCAGTAACCTTTGAACACAAGGGGAAGCATGGAACTTCCATAATCAATGTTAAACTACCATATTATGTATAATCTCCTCAAATGAAACATCTACATGAGAATTAGCAACCTAATCTTAACATAATAAATAACAAAAGTACACATGATCTATATGCAAATTTAACTGCTTTTGTAAACCAGTATTAAACTCGATTACACAATAATCTATCGGGCAAAAAATTACTATATTTAGAACCAGTTTCCTTAACATAACGAATACCAAACCAACATATGAACTATATTATCTATAACCGACATTAAACATTTACACATAAATTTTCAAGAGGATTTCGAAATAATCAATACCGTCATCAGGCAGAGTATCTCTCATCCATTCCTCATCAACAATATCTATAAGTATACCAAGGCTAACTTCTGCCATCTTTTGCGCTTCACTTCAGTAATTACCCTTCAAAAAATGAAAAAATATAAACACCCAAAAGGTTAAAAGATCAGTATTTTAAAGTTTTGAAACTATAAATACTCTTCCAAAAGAATATCCAGAGTTCTTTTGTTTCGAATTACCGAAACCCAAATTGGAAAAAAAAAATGCCTTAACGGATTTTCTTCTTTCTACAAAAAGCGGGAAAGTTTTGGAGGCGTTTAAGATTGTTCTTTTAGCGTTGAATTGGGTTAAAAGACATTTTATCGAGCATGTTAAAGGCATAAAAAACGGTGGGCACTTACAACTTACTGGCGAAGAAGCTGGTCGAATATAATTGAGGGTAAGAGAAAAGAAAGATACTTAATCCAGAGGTGCGTGATGGGGGTGATGAAATTTTTGTACTTTTTGGCCTTTTCAATTGATTCTTGCAGTCTGAAGTTTGAACTGTTTTCCCTGTACTTCACCCTTTCTTCCCTAAATTGATACTCACATTTAGCGTTTTTTCTAGCTAGATAATTTAAGCTTTATTTACATTTTAGCTCCCAAATTATACCCGTTTTTATATAGAGGTATCTAAACTTTGTTTTTGTCTCAAATAGGTACTTAAATTTTAACTCCGTTAACTTCTTTAATCCAAATGCCTAACGCCGTTTAAAAAAATTCCTTGTCCAATCCAATTCGACATGTGAACTGTCCAAATGAGAAAAAAATAAAATTAATTAATATTGTAAAATTGACAGAAATAAAATGAAAATTAATAAAACAAAATAAAGTAAAAAATAACCTTACAAATCCAAAACCGATCGTTTGGAAAAAAACCCAAAACTGTTCAATATTTTTTGAAAAAATGAAAACCCTAGAAAATTGGAATACTTTTCCTCTTCAGGTTGTTCTTCATTTTGTTTCATAATTTGAAAATCAAATCCTTTCGAGTCCAAAATCGATAGTTTGTTTTCTGAATCCCTAAAAACCGATATCCTTAACCAAACTCTTTAAAAATCAAAATCATACTTGGAATTATTTTTGTTTCAAAAATCGACTAAAACCTTTGTGTTTCTAGAATGGTAGTTGGGTTATACTATCAAAAATCCAAAATGTATACCCATTTTCAAACCCTAAAAATCGCAATAAACGATTTTCTATCGTAATAAAAAATTAAAATTTTAAAAATCAAACAAGAATTAAAACAAAATCTTTTCAACCACAATAAATTACCATCAATGTAGAGATTCGCCACAGAGATATAAACGTACCTTACCATATTTTTTCTGTAATCTCGAATCGCAATAGTATTAATCAATGCATAATTAATCAGTTCCTTCCTTTCTTAAATTAAGGCAACAAGGCTACCTTGCAACTTCCTTGTATAAGTAACTCTAGGCTAGTTTAGTATTATTTTTGAGAAGTGTTTTTAAAAAATATTTTAAAAAATGATTTTTAAAAGAATTTTTGAAAAATTTAATTTAAAATTTAAATGTTTAATATGACTCTCAAAAATGTTTTTGAAAAATAAAATATTCATTTTAAATATGTGTTATAAAAAAATAAATAAGCATTTTAATAATGTTCAAATTAATTAATATTATGATATTTTAATAAGAATGTAGAAAATAATTTATTATATTTTTGTTAATATTTTAATATATGAAAAATAAATTTTAAATATTTTTTAAGCAATTGATCAAAGAAAGGAAAGTCCCATATATTTGAAGAGTGAAAACGTAATTAAACTGTCAAAAGTGTTTTTGAGATGAAAAAACTAAAAATTTTAATTTCTTCATTTAAGAAAAAATGCTTTTAAAAAATCAAAAATTTTATTAAAAAATTATTTATTTAACACCATTTTTATTCAAAAATATTTTAAAAAACACTATTAAACAAAGCTTAAGTCATAGACCATCACATTTTTTATTCTCTTCTCCCACCCCCAAAGGAAATGAAAGAAAGGAATGTTTAATTGACCAGCAAAATCATCAAAATAAAGGGTGGACCCGTGAGATGTATTGTTGCTCATTGGTTTTAGCAAAAGTATGGGGCGAGGGGGAGAGAGAGGAGAAAAAAGAATAAAAAAAAATGTGGAGAGAGAAAAGAAAGAAAAAAAAAACATTAAATTAGTCTTTTCCACATGTCACAAAAATTGTTAGGTTTTGTGTGTTATTTCATCATTTATATTTGTAATTTTTCGAACAAATTGATTAATAAAATTCAATAGTTAAATTACTATATTTTGTATAATTGTCCTTATTGTTTCTTGCAAAAGTAAAATGAACAAAGCAAATATTGACTCATTAATTACCTAATATTTAACTAATATTAAGTTGCATCATAGGTTCAAATTATGATGCGAGAAGACAACTTGTATTAGTAGATGATCTAAATAGTTCTTAGTATGAGGAATCAAATTTGAACAATTGATTCAAGGAATTATTATGTTGTCTATCTAGTCTAGCTTGGTAGATAAATAGATAGAGATATATGTGTGGTTGTTCGGATTGACACTACATCGGACATGAGCCAAGTTGAATAATCCTAAATCCGTTTATGAATAAATTCACTTTTGACATTCATAGTGTGGCTTACCTCAATCTTGAGCAAGTGATTGATTTTGTATATGTAACTCATGCTTTGATATATTGAAAGCTTGAGCTTAGTCAATGTAAGACCCGAAAGTTGGTATGTTGTGTAATGACCCAATTTTAGTCGATGTCAAAAAATGCAATTTCGAACCCATATTCTATAAATTTAGTTAGTGAAATTATAAATTAAGGAGTTGATATATTTAGAAGAAGAATACATTACTGGATTATCGAGTAATTAAATCAAGAAAGTCGTTAATTATAGCACATAAGCTAAATTGAGAAAGTGTATTCGCTATTGAGTTTTAATTTAGAAAATACAGGTGAAATTACTTAGCAATTGAACCAAGGACCTAATGGTTATTTTACCATTATTACCACTTGGTTAGTGGGATGAGAAGATCTTATCCATACATTGTGACTTAGATAATAAATATAAAATCATGGTCATTCATTTTAAGTTAATTAAGGTTAATTAGCTTATTAATGGCTAATACATACATACATATGTAGATATATACATACGTATGTACGTACATATGTACGTACATATATATATATATATACACATACATACATACATATGTATGTATGTATGGATGTATGTAACTGGTGGGAGAGAGAAAAAAAATATTCTCATTTTTCTTCCCCATAGCCTAACCAAGCAAGGAGAGAGAAGAAATTCTTCTTCATTTTCGAACCTTAAATTCTTAAGGTACACAAGGCATTTTCTTGGAAATTTTTATAGATTTATGATCATTTGAGTTTGATTAAGTTATCTCATGTATTAGATTTTCTTATTATTGCGTTTTTTTATCAAGTTGCCATTAATAGGATTTATTGAGAATGAAGCTTGTTAGTGGTGATATTATGGATAAAATGTTTAGATTATGTAAGGACTATGTTAGTGGAAAGTGTTGGATTAAGCTAGAGTTTGAATTTAGCCCTATAGTTAATTTTATGAAATTAGGGACCAAATTGAATAGATTGAAAGCAATTGGAAAATTGTGCTATGGATTGGAAGTACAAGGTCCTTGGTGAATGGATTCAAAGTTGGATTTTGATTTGATAATGAATATCAAAAGATATTATTTCGGACATTAGGCCTTAGAGGGACTAAAATGAATAAATTGCATTTCATGACTTACAGATGTGTTCTTATGCGTTTTCTATGAAACTAATAAGTTTTTCATAATCGAAATTATCATACGTAGCTAAAGATGACGTCGAGACATCGAGGGATAAAGGGAGGGCAAAGGCTGTAGTTAAGTAACTCATTTCAGTTTGTGCTCTAATGATCTTGATTTCAATGCATTGCGTATTAAATATTAATTCAACTAAGGTAATAAAAAGTTACCTTGTCTTATGAATGATAAGTATGTTATGTTATATTGTATTAGTGAAAAGTGATGGATTGTATGTGATTAAATGCTAAGTATGATTGAATGTAAATGATATGATAGCTAGTTAAATGAAAACATGTTAAATGGATATGTGATACATTAGATGTGCGATATTGAAAGCATGATAATGTAATGCAAGTGTTGTGAAATTGTTATATGATTGCTAGTTGACATGTAACTTGTACACTTTGAATTGGTGAATGCCTTATTAAACGGTCTTGAATAGAATCAAGTATAGTTGACATGCCGTAGGATGCGTGTACTTTTTTGTGGGAGCTTATTGACACTTCCGTGCGATTGTGATTGGCACTTTGGTGTGATTGATATTGGTAGTACGATGCGATTATTATTATGGAGTGTTAGGGGGAGCAGTGTATATTAGCATGATTAGCACTTCGGTGTTATACATGGAGTGTTCGAGGTCTACATTTGTGTATTCTTCTTGAGTCCACATTCGATTAATAGAACTTATAAATTATATAATATGTGATTGGTTATGAAATTGATATTGGACATTAAGTTATTCATGTTGTTTTGGTAATTGCATACAAATGTTGCAATATTGAATGATATCAATTAAGAAATTATGTAAAATTGTAATATAAGTCCTTGGGGCCGAAGATGATATGAAAACGAATTGAATTATTCGATTGGTGAAATTAATACATTGATAGTGACATGGGAATCCTATATGTTTGTAAAAGTTATTGAGATAGCATTAATAATATGATTTGGTCTCATGTATAGAGATTAACTACCAAATTTTATGCCTTGAAGGCATAATTTAAAAGATGAATCATATCAAGTTTAAATGGAACAAACAATGAGAAATTAAAAATGAAAAAAGCATGTTTATAAATGCTTTGTATAGCTAATTTATAGACTTGACCTATATATGCATTACTTTCAAATTATGATATTTTGACGTGTAAATGTTATAATGATTCATGCATTAGTAGTTTGATGGTTATGATGCTTGGCTTAAGTTGTTAAAGATAGGTATTTAGTTTACTTAACTATCTATTTGCTTACTTTAAATGTGATACATGGAATTATGATTTTGATATGCTTGATTATGTTTTCATAAGTCAAATTGGTATGTATTGGTATGGTGTTACATTTGTATGAATTAGGTGGATTATAGGCAATATTTCAATGCTTGATATATTACACAGTTTTGACATTTTACCATTTGGTATCGAGACAATAAGATCAAATTGATCTTTCCAAGTATTTTTAAGCAATGGTCTCGAGATCATAGATACTTTGTCTCAAGACTTCTAAACATTGAACCAAAAATAAATTTACCCTATTTTAGGTCTCGAGACAAGAACCCCTTTGTCTTCAGGCATCCAAACATCGAGTTAAGGGTCTGAAATAGGGGGACTATGTCTTGAATCTCGAGACATGAAGTTTTATGTTTCAAGACATAGTTAAATTTGAACTACAGAGTTTGGATTCGACTCTTAACTTTGATGTGAGCACAATCACAACATGTTACGAAGCAGATCGAAGATGTTGGGATTGGCCCAAACACGAGGGGCCCAAGTGCAAAATGAAACATCTCACTGGCCTGATTGATTATTGGGTCAACATTTTAAGGACTTTTTTTAAATTTTATTTAAGTTTTATTTCAGTTTAATAAGTGTTTGCATCTTTAATTATGTCTTGCATTAAGTGTTTTACATTTAATTAAGTCATGCATAAAAGTATCTCATATGATTAACTAAGTTCATGATTTAATTTTGTCATGTATTATGTAACTCTCATGTTAGTTAAATATGCATCTTAAATTATGACATGTATTATGTAACTCCCATGTTAGTTAAGTGTGCATCTTAAATTAAGTCTTGCATTAAGTAATTGATTTGTTCATTTAGTTTGCATCTTATTAAGCCTTTCATTTAAGCATCTTGTGTGCTCATTTAGTTTAAACATGAGTTAGTTTCATAAGTTTGTGATGTGTGTTATTTATTTTGGCTGTTACTTTTTAATGCATAAATTATATAGTGTGTTTATTTTTATTATAAATAGGGTGTTTTAAGTTAAATAAGAATTTGAACAAGTTGCAACTGTTTAATTCATTTAAGCTTATTAGCATGATTAAATTGTCTTAATGCATGTTTAATGCATTTTAAGGATGATTTAAGCCTATTAAGAAGATATAAGGACGTACACACACATAGGTTGTTCGGTTTTGGCATGAAAGAGTATGCATTTGGTCACATAAATTGTTGGTACAAGAAGAGAACGTTTTTGGTGGATTTTGAATGTGAATAAATGCACAAAATTCATTCAAGAATCATCTTTCAATGTTGATACATTATGACTATTCAAAAGACCAAGGAAAGACTCTTCAAATGCTTATTGGATTCGGTGCACTTATAAGATGATTCAAAGCAAGGTGACTCTTTAAAAGACCAAGGGAAGACTCTTCAAATACTGATTGATTCAGTGCACTTAAATGACAATTCAAGACAAGGTGACTCTTCAAAAGACCAAGGGAAGACTCTTTAAATGCTGAACGGTTTTGGTGCACTTAAAGGCCAATTCAATACAACAATTAAAGGAAGAAATGCAAAGGAAAAAGACAATCAATCATGGTAGAAGAAAGGACTTCAAAACAACAACTTAAGGAGCATGAATCTTTATAAAGATGGTGACCTTTAAACCAAATAAAGACATGCCCTTTCATATACTCAAAGACAAGATAAGAGACATGACTTTTGAGTTTACTACTAAGGAGTTAAACTGAATTTATTGGTATGATTTTAAGATAGTTTTATGATCGAATTTGAAAGGTCTTAAAGGGACTTGAAAGGTCATTTGAGGTCTAAAAATTCCGTTCTAAGTCATTCATGTAAAAAAAATTTGCTTTAATTTAAAACATATTTTATGAGAATATCTCTTTTCATTCTTCATTGAACTGTTCGAACTTATCAAACTTTCTTCAAAGTTTGTGGAATTCAAAATTTGTCTTATCACTCCGTTTTTCATCTCGAGGTGTGGTAACTTCGATATATCAAGATTCGAGTATAAGGTCAAGTTTAAGTGGGTCATAGTTGTTAAAGTATGACTCATATTTCAAGTCAAATTTGAGAAATAAGCTTTCAATTAAACTTTGTTTATTTGTTTCAGTTAAACTCTATTTAATTATTTTAGTCAAACTCTAATTAATTTAGATTATTTTATTATTATTTGATCTAAAAATTTACCCTATAAATAAGCTCTTTTACAATCTTAGAAAAAAAAACCCATTAGAGTTTAGAACTCCTAACACTTTTGGAGAATTTAGTGTTTATGTTTTGAGGGTTCTTTGTTTTTCGAGTTTTTGAGGTTTAGTTTTTATTTCCATCTTTCGTACTCTTCATTCTTTTGCCATTATAGTAAAATTATCTTTACCGATGATTTTTTATCTTCTTCAAAGGAAATTTTTCACGTTAAATTTGTGTGTTCAATTTATCAATTTATTCCGCTATTTTTTACTTATTCGTTGTTTAATTGGGTCAATCCCAAACAATAGTTTTAATATAGCTATGGTTCGTTAGAGAATTCAAGTGCTTCGGATTAAAGTTTTTCACCTTGTGAACCATTTCAAGATGATTCTTCAAACAAATTATTTTTCAAACCCTCAAAGCTCGAGAAATTACATAATTTGATATCAGAGCTCAAAAATCTTGAAATTAGGTTAATTTCTATCTTATTATTATTTTGTATCTCGAAAAAGTGAAAAAAAAATTGAAAAAAGGAAAAATCAAAAATAGTGAAAAAAAAAAGGAAAATTTGAAGTAAAAAAAGATTCAAAAAGAAGCAAAAAAAAGTTCGAGTGAAGAAAAATTCAATTTCTATTTTCGACAATAAGTTGATATCAATTTTCAATTATTTTTGTGAGTATTCTAACATTTGTTCTTGTTACAAGCACTCGTAAAAATGATAAGACAATTTTTCCAAGCTGCTAACTTTCGAAAGGATTGAAAGAGTTGCTTTAGTTCTCTTAAGAGCCTACGAGAGAAAGTTACGAGTGGAAAAAAGGCATGAGTGTGGTAAGAGCATCCGAGAAAGAAAAAGCTAAAGATTTTTTTGAGTGAAACACTAGCGGAGTGAAATTTTATTTCAAGTGGATTCATGAGGATTTGATTTGGTGAGGTTTACATCTTAATTATCGTTTTATTTGTTTTCTAATATTTGTAAAACATGTCTCAAGAAGAGCTTTCAGATTTAGAACTTCAAGATTTGTTGAAAGAAATGCGACGAATTGTGCGATCTGAAGCTGAGCAAATAAAAAAAGATTAGATCGTATAAAGAAAGATCGTCAAAGAGTCTATCATCCTATGATTCCTTTAGAAAAGACCCACGTCGTAATTCCTATTCTTCAAGGAATTCAAGTCGAAATAAAGAGAATCACGTGTTTGTAGCCTTTCGAGGTAACAAACGTGAAGGTTCAAGTATCTCTTCGAGTGCACTAAAATACTCACCCTTGGAGATTTAATCACAAAGAGGTGATCGTGTGTTGTATGTAAACCACTCCACTCATACCCGACGAATTTTTACTCATTTCGATTCTTTCATTTCAACCACACTTTGTAAAGCAAGTAGAAGTGTGAAACAGAAAGAAATTACCAGAAAAGAAATTGAGAAAAAAAGAGAGAGAAGAGTTGTTGATGAGAGAAAATGAGAAAAATATTAAATAATTTGAGAGAAAAAGGAAAGAAAATACATAGAAAGAAAGAGTGAAAAGAAAAATGAGAAAAAAAAAGAAGAAAGAGTATAAGAAAAAAATTGAAAAAGAGTGAAAGAGATAGAGACAAGAAATTGAAAATGAAGAAGTCAAAGAAAAAGAACGTGTGAGTGATGTGATTGTGGAAAAAGAAAGCAAGCAAGAAAGTATACAAGCAAAAGTAATAAGTGATTTAGTTTTAACTAATCATAACTCAAGTTTGTCTTGTGTTGTTTCTTTGCCACATGTTTCTAACATTCCTTCAATAGAATTCTTGCTACATTACTTTTCCAACGAAAGAAGATTTCATTTGATCGAACAAGGTAAGTTGGAATTTAAAAGGTCTTTACGAGAGTCTGAAGGTAAGCAAGGTAAGGAAATTTTTGGGATTAAACCAAATTGGCATTCTTTGAATATTGTTGATAAGGTTGTCAATAATCTTGTTCTCAAAGGATCTCTTTACAATAATTTGTCTTCTTGTTATTCTTTGAAAGATGTTGATGAGTTTATCTTCAATAGCATGTTAAAATGATTTTCTCATGACATGCCTTGTGTACGATTAAGTGTCATTAAATCACAATTTGATGTATCCATTGATGTCTTTTGCTCAACCAATTTGAATGTTGTAAGTAATAAAGATTTTTCAAATAAAATGATTAATCTATTATATTCTGATTATTATGTGAATTCTTTAAATCTTTTTGCGGAACTTTTATGGGAACATGTTCCTATTCGAATGAAGTTCGAGAAATTGTTTTCCTGAATATGCATATGCCTAAGCTTTCTTTTCTTAACAGGCAAGAATTGATTTTGAAAGAAAACTTGTTAGTGCATTCGAAGGTAAATGATCAAAATCACATTTAAAACTCGGAGACTGTTTTTCTAAGTTGTTTTTGCTAGAGCTCGAGCATAATAATTTTGGTTTAAATAAATTTGTGCACAATTTTTGTTTGCTTAGCATTTCTTCCTTGTTTTCAAGGTATTTGAACTATCATGAATTGCAAAAGCAAAACAAAACCTTTGATTTCGGAGATTTTGTCAAAGAGATTCGAACGTCGAGTTTTTATGTTGCATGATTTTGTGAATAATGATCGATTGCTCGATGTTGCATTGTTGATATAAAAAAAAGTTTGTGATTTATGATAAAATGGTAATGCAAAGCCAAGTCTTTGATCTCAGAGATAGCTTGTGTTTGTAAATTTTGAAAGGAGATTTTGCTCATTATCATGATTATACAACTTGCATCATCTTGAAGTTATTTCAATTTTGTGTGAATGACGACTTGGAAAAATGAGCTTATATTAATTCTTCTTATAAAGATGTTTTTGTTTTTCAGGTTTTTGGAAGAGTTGTGCTCAACTCATTCGAGGGAAATACAACTTAAGGGACTGTGATAAACAAAGGTTCTTTTCAAGCAAATGGCTCGATTTGAGGACAAATCGTTTTCAAGAGGGAAGTTATGATGTGAGCACGAGCACATCATGTTACAATTGAGTTAAATATGTCGGGATTAGCCCAAACACGAGGGGCCCAAGTGCAAAATGCAACATCTCATTGCCCTAATTGATTATTGGCCCAACGTTTTTAAGGACTTTCTAAAATTTAATTAAGTTTTATTTTAATTTAATAAGTGTTTGTATATTTAATTATGTCTTGCATTAAGTGTTTTACGTTTAATTAAGTCATGCATAAACGCATCTCATATGATTAATTAAGTTCATGATTTAGTTATGTCATGTGTTAGTTAAATATGCATCTTAAATTATGACATGCATTATGTAATTGATTTGTTCATTTAGATTGCATATTAATTAAGCCTTTCATTTAATCATTTTGTGTGTTCATTTAGTTTAAACATGAGTTAGTGTCATAAGTGTGTGAAGTGTGTTATTTATTTTGGCTGTTACTTTTTAATGTATAAGTTATATAGTTAGTTTATTTTTATTACAAATAGGGTGTTTTAAGTTAAATAAGAATTTGAACAGGTTGCAACTGTTTAAATATTCATTTATTCTTATCTAGGTGACTGTTTAATACATTTCAGCGTATTAGCATGATTAAATTGTCTTTATGCATGTTTAATGTGTTTTAAGGATGATTTAAGGCTAATAAGAAGATCTAAGGACGTTCACACACAAAGGCTGTTCGTTTTGGCATGAAAAAGTACGCATTTGATCACTTAAATTGCTAGAACAAGAAGAAGATGTTTTTGGTGGATTTTGAAGGTGAATAAATGCACAAAAGTCATTCAAGAATCAACTTTCAATGTTGATACATTGTGACTATTCAAAAGATCAAGGAAACACTGTTCAATTGCTTATTGGTTTCGATGCACTTAAAGGACAGTTCAAGATAAGTTGACTCTTCAAAAGACTAAGGGAAGACTCTTCAAATGCTGATCGGTTTCGGTTCACTTAAAGGATAATTCAAGACAAAGTGACTCTTAAAAATACCAAGGGAAGACTCTTCATATGCTAATCGGTTTTGGTGCACTTAAAGGTCAATTCAAGACAACAATTAAAGGAGGAAATGCAAAGGAAAAAGGTAATCGATCATGGTAGAAGAAAGGACTTAATGGTAGAAGAAAGGAATGTGACCATGGATCGTTTGTCAAGGACGAATGATTGTTATTACTATTATTATTTGTTAGTAATACTTTTTCATTGTGGAAGATGTAATGGTAAATACGAGATAAAATAGGACCATATTGGATGACTGAATATAACCCAAAGAGATTAAGGATATCTTAAGAGGGTAACATTTTAATGACAAGATCATTGGACAAAGCATAAATTTAAGTTGCTTTCAAAATGATATATAATGACGAGTTCAATCATGGTATTTTAGTAGACTGATTCCATGACTTATTTATGTTGTAACTAATAGATGAAGAGTTAGAATTTAATTACAAATTATTTAAGGCCAAATTATATATTTCCAATTATTCCCTTTGCTAGCTCAACACAACCTTGTATGAATTGCAATTATAACCAATATGTTAAATGAACGAAAACAATGAAAGAGAAAACCAATTGCATTTATTACCATCCACGATAAATGCATTTTCTCAAATGAAACAAGAGATGACTTAGAAATTAATTTATTTTTATAAATTATTATTTAATTGATCATAATTAAATAATTGAGTTCAAAATGAAAATTAAATTAATTAGTCATCATAGTTTTAATGAGCAAGAAGAGTAAATATATTTACTCATACATTCTAATATGGTAGAATTTTCATGAATTTAACGGAATTAAAATTGAGCTGAGAAAATAATTTAATTGGATGAATTAATTTTTAATTAAATAAAAATACTTTTGGGAATAGAAAATTAATTATTAGGTTGATAATTATACGAACTTGTTTTAAATTAATTTAAAATTAAATAACATATATAATTGTACCTAATACATGAAAATATTATTAGCTCATTTCTTTGAAAGGTGGGTTGCACTGTGTGCCGCCACCACTTAGAGTCCTTAAACTATGTTAAAATATTACTATTTGATATCTTCTTATTCTTGTAGAACTATTGTAATTTTTCCTTGTATACATAGGGACTCTAGGAAAAGTCAAAGACACGTATAATTGTGTGTAGTTACTTTATCGAAATTTAGTAATATTTATTTACTCAAAAAAAATTCTATTTTTGTGGGAACTTGAGTATTTGATCTTGATTTCAATTTACCCATAAAAGAAAATTAATTTTCACTACTATAAAATTAAAGTTTTTATTTTGTGATCAGTTCATGATTAGAGCTCACTTTCTTAGCAACCAAAGGTTGGAGGACCATCGAGAAGATTGTTTAGTTGAAATTTAGGAATTGACAAATCCTATTAAACTAAAATACATGTATTAAATTCGATAAAATTTATTGTAATAAATAACATAAGGGTTCGATTTTATAATTTTTTTTTGTTATTCCGTGACGCCTAAAATTGTTTTTTTGTAACCAATGTTTCTAACCATAAATTGATTAAGAGTTTTTAAGAGCAAATAGTTAGACCAAAAAATGTAATAGAATCATAATTTAGATTAAACCTGTTTATGGGTTGGGCTACCTGTTCAAGTTCGAAGGTCCGTCCGAAATTTGAGTAAAAATTTAATTCTAAAAAATGGGTTTTGGACAAAAATTTAGGCCCATTTAAAATATGGATCGGGCTCGAACTTGAATATTTAAGGCTCGAGCTCGATCTGACCCGACCCGTTTTTAAGTTTATAATATTTTATATTATGTTATTTTTTTTATATTATATAGTTTAGAACACATTAAAAAAAATTAATACAAAATATATAATACTATTCTAATGAAAATATTAAAATAATGTGAATAAATCAATTGGAAAAAAATCTGCGCCTCTCGCACGATTAGGGTTTTTTCTCTTAAATTTCTTTCTTTGTGTTCTTCTTCGTCTTTAGCTATCTGCGGATTCTCGTAGCTTTTAGGGGTTGCTTTCCCTTTGTTTTTTTTTTATTTTTATTGCGGGGGTTTTTTTTTTCCTCCTCGTTAATATTTGATTTGCTTAGGAATTTGGCGAAGGAAGAATACGAACCAATTAGGGATCAGGACGAAATCAAAGAGATTGAAGACGTTTTTCGATTATGCCTAGTAGGGAAAGCTCTAAAAAATAGTATAGTTCACTTTCCTTCCTTGAGGATTGTTTTGGCAGAACTTTGGCACCCGATTGAAGGTGTAACGATCTTAGAACTGGATGATAAGAGAATTTTGTTTCAATTTTACAATGAAGTAGATCTACGGAGACTCATTGAAGGTATGCCTAGTTCTTTAATCGACATTTGATTGTGTTTCATAAGTTGGAAAAAGGAGAGGATCCATTACAAGTTTAGCTAGTTTTTGCTGATTTTTGGGTCCAAGTTCATGAACTTCCAATTGGTTGCATGTCAAAAGGTATGGCTTAGCAATTGGGAAACTTTGTCGGTGAATTTATTGATTATGATGCAACGATTTTTGCAAGGGGTATAAAGAAGTTTATGAGGATAAAAGTCAAGATTGATGTGCGTAACTCATTAAGAAGAAGAAAACGTATTATTTATGGTCAAGAATAAACTACCTTTGTGTATTTTCAATACGAAAAGCTATCTCTATTTTGTTTCCTTTGTGGTTTATTGGGGCATGGTGAGAGTTTTTACCTTTTACGATTAACAAAGGGGGTTCAAGAAGATGACTATGGATGGAATATCTCATTAAGGGCTCCACCACGACGGGTGGAGCAAAGGTCGAGTAGATGGCTTCGAGAGAATCCAAAAGAATTAGTTAGAGGTAGTAAAGGGGTATCATATGGAGAACTCTAGTGTAGGAGTAATGTTGATGAAAGTAAGAAAGGATTTTTCTAAAATACTACGAAAGTTTATCGAGAAGGTTATGTGGGGTACCAGGTTAATAATCGAAGTTTGGGTTGATGGAGCTTAAAATGAATGAAAGGGTATGTGATTTAGAAAATCTGCCATACGAGACTCTAAATGGAAAAAAAACAACAAAGGGTGGTCCAAAAAGATGAGTTGGTAACGAATTTGATATGGAGATCGACCAAGGCACGATTTCTGTTACAGCCACTGATTTAGTGGGTAATCGATCCTGAAGACCATCCTAAGCTGGAATGTTCGTGGCCTCGGGCAACCATGAACAGTCAATCGGGCAACCACGAACATTCAACCGTCTCAAAAATAGTTTGAGACAGCATAAGCCTAAAATATTATTTTTAATTGAAACAAAAGTAGGTGGTAAGCATATGGGGACAATAAGACAGTGATGTGGTTTTAAGAATGGCATTGAGGTTGATGCTGAAGGTTCAAGAGGAGGATTATCTCTTGGTTAGAATGATGAAATTGACGTTGCTCTTAAGAGTTTCTCTAAACGACATTTTGATGTAGATATTGATGAAAAAGATGGAAATAGTATTTGGAGGTTCATCGGGTTTTATGGATCTCCAATTGAAAACCAGAGGAATGAATCATAGGATATACTTCGTAGCTTAAAGGGAGAAAGGAATATGCTTGTGGTAAGGGATTTCAATGAAATTTTATTTTAATTTGAAAAGAAAGGTGAGAGAGTTCATGAAGAAAGGCAGATGGTTGCTTTTAGGGAAGCATTAGATGATTGTGAGCTTAATGATCTCAGGTTCACTGGTCAGTGGTTCACTTGGGAGAGAGGTAGATTGAAAGAGAATAATATTAGAGAAAGATTGGATAGAGGGTGGCTAATTTAGCTTGGTGGGAACGATTTTCGAAATACTCAGTTCCCCACCTACCACACAATTTCTCTGATCACAGTCCTTTACTTATTAGTAGCAAAGGAAGAAGAAATAGTAGAGTTCCTCTTGAAGGTCATGGATTTCGTTTCAATGTGGATTGCGCATTAAAAGAAGGATTTGAAGAGCAAAATTAAAAGCGGATGAAATATAGATGACTTGTCTTTGCTTGAAAATCTAGAAGCACTTAGGAAACATATTGAGACGTGGGCTAAAGGTGTCCAAGGGCATAGAAGAAAAAAGAAAAGAGAGTTATTTGAGCAACTTGTGAATCTGAATGAGGAAGATCCGGATGAGTCAATCCTTGCAAATATTACAGAGGTAAAGATGACATTAAACATGAAGGCTGATAAAGAAGAGCTTTACTGGACACAAAGAGCAAGGTTTAATTGGATTCGATTAGGGGATCGTAATACTTCCTATTTTCAGCAGGTAGCTACCCAGAAGAGAAAGAAAAAGTTAGTCCTTGCTTTGGAAGATGATAATGGAGAGTTGGTTGAAGGAGGGGATAATTTAACTAACCTTGAATCAAGGTATTTTTATGATTTATTTGCCTCCAAAAACGTCCAGAATAGTGCATCCTTAATGGATCAAATCGAGCCATGTATTCAACCGTACTGTAATATAAAACTGATGGAGTTTACGGTAAAAAAGTTTTTAAAGCAGTTAAAGAGATTGGCCTCCTCAAAGCTGTAGGTAATGATTGTTTCCCCGCTTTTTTCTTCCAAAAGTATTATCATTTAATTGGCAAGGATGTGGTCGATTTCTGTTTAGATGTTTTAAATCAAGGGAAGGAGATTCATGATATTAATAAAACCAACATTATGCTCATTCCTAGAGTTGGTGCCCCGAGAAGTATAAGGCAGTATAGACCTATTAGTTTATGTAATGTTATTTATAAGATCATCTCTAGAATGTTGGTAAATAGATTTCGACAGGTTCTGGATTTATTTATTGATGAGACATAAGGAGCTTTTGTCCCAGGGAGGCAAATTACTGATAATATTCTTATTGCATACGAAGAGTTACATTCTCTCAAAAAGAAGAAAAGGGGAAAAGATGGGTATTATGCTTTGAAACTAGACATGAGCAAAGCATACGATCGAGTTGAATGGTCATTTTTGTTTGATATGATGAAGAGTTTCGATTTTTGTACCAAGTGGATCAACTTAATTTTTCATTGTGTTAGTAGTGTTTCATACTCAATAGTGATGAATGGAAGAAAAGGAGATGAGTTTACACCCTCTAGAGGGCTTAAACATAAGGGTCCTTTAAGTCCGTATTTGTTCATCTTCTGTGTAAAAGGGTTCTTTAGGCTGATAAATTTTGCCAAGAGAGACGGTTTGTTAGGGGGAGTTAAATAAAATTGAAGTGGTGTCGCCATCTCACATTTATTTTTTGTTGATGACAACATTCTGTTCGAAAAAGCCACATTGGAAGGAGCAATTGCCATTAAACAGGTTATTAATACTTATGAGGCAATGTCTGGGTAGTTGGTTAATTTTGAAAAGTCTCTTTTCTATTTTAGTAATAATGTTGAGAACGAAATTAGAAACCAGATTGTTCAGATGCTCGGTGTGCATTTGTCAAATAATCCGAAGAAACATTTGGGTTTGCCCATAATGGTGGGAAGGAGAAAGAAACATGCATTTGTTGTTCTTAAAGATAAATTTGTGAAAAGTTGCAATCATGGAGTACGCGAAACTTATCTATTGGGGGGAAGGAAGTCTTTTTAAAAGCCATCATGCAAGCAATTCCGTCTTATTCTATGCAATGTTTTAAAATTCCTGTTTCGTTATGTTGAGATTCGGAAAATCTGATGTGTAGGTTTTGGTGGCGAAATTTAAAAACAAATCGAGGTATTTACTGGTGCAATTAGCGAACTATGTGTATTCCTAAAGCGCTTGGGTGATTGGTTTTAGAGATCTTACCAAATTTAATATAGCTTTGTTAGCAAAACAAGGTTGCAAGTAATTACTAACTCGTTAAGTGAGTGTTTCAAGCAAAATATTATCCACAAATAGATTTTATGAGTGCTAGTTTAGGAAATTACCCCTCGTTTACTTAGCGAAGTCTATTGGGTGCCTGAAAGTTGCTAGAATCGGGAGTGGGATGGAGAATAGGTAATGGCCGTTTGATGAATATTTGGAATGACGTTTACTTGCCAAAACCTGGTGATGGGCGAATAAGTGCACAACGAGTAAATATCAATTACTCGAATGTTGCAGATCTGATTCATACAAGCAGTTTTAAATGGAATGAAGGGGTGGTAAGGGGTTTATTTTTACCTGAGCAGGTAGACAAAGTTCTTGGCATCCCATTAATCAGCCCGGAGCACACTGATGTTAGGGTCTGGAAGGGCGATAACTCGGGTATCTACACGGTGAAATGTGGCTACCATTAGCTGGTGGAGGAGGAGCAATTTGGTCTCAATAACCAAGATAGGCCACAAATTACAAATACAACGAAATTTTTTACAGGGGTTTGGCAACTTAAACTCCCTACAAAGATACAAATCCATCTATGGCGAGTTGCTAATAATTTTCTACCACTACTAGCTAACTTAGTGACAAGATGTTTTCAAATTGTAGCTACATGTCTGGTTTGTAATCTTGGTGATGAAACTGCAGCAAATCTATTTTGGGAGTGTAGGACTACCAGGCAAGTTTTAGAGGCAATCGGAGTCGATCCCACAATGGCAAACATGCAACAAGGATGAAAACATGTTTAGTATCAATATACAATAATCTCACTGTTGAATAGAGCAAACTATTAACTTTAGTGTTCTAGGCATTATGGTATAGTAGAAATAGACTTATTCATGAGGGTTAGAGAGATACTGTGCAAGGTATAATTAGTTTCATTTTAGCATATAAATCAGAAATAGAAGCGCTGGATTCATGTTTAAATCTCAGGGATAATGAAGAGACTGCCCAATGGAAGGCTCCGATGGAGGATATAGTTAAAGTAAATTTTGATGCCTCGTACATAGCCCAAACAAGCTAGACAGTAGCATGTTCTATTTTAAGGAATAATAATGGGATGGTTATGGGTGCTAGTAGTTACCCGTTCTCTGGAATCACAGATCCAACTGCAGTCGAGGCCTTGGCGTGCCTAGAAACGGTACGTTTTGAGATTGAGTTAGGGTTTTGTGACGTCTGTATTGAAGGAGATGCACAAACCATTATTAAGAAGGTAAATATGGAAGAAATAGACAGATCTACAATCGGCACAATTATAGACGAAATAAGGCCCAAAAATAGAGATTTCGATACTTAGCTTTCGTTTATGTCCGGTGATCGACGAATAAAGCTGCTCATCAAATGGCTAACTGGGGACGGAGGTTTGCCGAGCCAAAATATTGGACCGAAGATGCCCCAGAAGAGCTTAATAATGTTTTGGTCACTGATAGGAGGGAAGGGATAAGATGAAGAGTTATGGTAATGTCATTGACTGAGACCGAAGAAAGATTTGAAGGGAAAGACTCCGATGAAGCTCAGTTTAGGTGTGGTTCTGGCAAGGAAAGAACTGCGAAGGGAGAGATAATCGGAAGATTAGAGAGCTAGCATAACTTGCTTTAGATTATCTGATGAAGAAATGAACGGTTAATGAATTTGAAAGGGTGAAAGATTTTTCTTTGGCTTTATTTCTTGAAATCTGTTGCTTAGGAAATGAGTAGTGTTTCTTTATTATTTATTTTTTCTAGGGTTGCCAGACTTTTTACTTTATCTAGGGATAAGATTTTAGCTTTTTTTACTTTTATTTATTGCACTGAAAGGGTGCTCTGTAGGCTGTTGACAGTTTGAACAATTGTTTCTTTTTTACAATTTTTCACCTTTAATAAAATAAATCATTAGATACTAAAAAATAATAATGTTAATATGATTATATAAAAATTTCAATAAATAAAAAATATATAAAATTATTAAATATTAAAATAATATAATGTAAATAATTTTCAATAAATTTTAAAAATAATATGAGTAAGTTTAGGTTAGTTTTTTATAAATATGGATGGTTTGGGTAAAATTTTAAGTCCATATTTCGGGTTGGTTGAGCTTGGACAAGCATAGAGTATGTTAATATCATGTTTATACCCGACCTGACCCATGAGCACTTCTAGTTTAGACACTACTTTTTTTTTAAAAAAAAAGTAATACCTAAATGTGGAAAGTATTAAAATTTAGGGGCAAATTATCATTTAAGCCATTCAAATTAGAAAGTTGTCTAAAAGTATATTTGAAACAATCAAATTTATCATTATTATTATTTATTTAGTTTTCAACCTAAACAATCCAAGTAGCGATATTAGATTAAGCACAGTAGAAAAGAAAAAAAATACAAAAACTAATGACATAAAGAAAATAAATATTTTAAGGGTAAACTATCAATATAGTCACTTTTGTTTACTCCATATTATATTTTAGTCACTTATGTTTGAAATGTTACGGTTTAGTTACTTACATTAACATGTTGTAACAGTTTAGTCACTAAATCGTTAATTATCATTAATAGTGTAACAGTAAGCTGATGTGACACGTTAAATAATCATTTTAAACACAAATTTTATGTTAAATTATACAATTGGTCATCATATTTTTCATTTTGAGCAATTTAATTTTTCTTTAATGTTCTTTAACTTTTTTACTTTATTTTCTATTCTCTTTTGCTTCTCCCTCTGTTTTTCTCCCTTTTTCATATTTTTTAACGTAATATTTCTATAATTTCCATTTGTTAAAATTTTTTTATGTTTATGAAAAAAGAAAAGACAAAAGTTGAAACCAAAATAAAACTTGCTTCGCATATTCTCACCCCACAATTACAAACTCTCATCGTCTACCATCGCTTTAAGTAACCAATTTGGATCTCTCAATGATCTAGTCCACAAGCTCATCTCACTCGAAGACCTCACCAGTTGTGACTTATGGCAATCCACCCTCAATAAAGTTTCTTAAGCCCATTCCCTTAACCTCTTAACCAACCCCTATGACCACCTTATTTATCTTACCTACAACATTCTCGCCCTCTCAGAACTTCATTGTTCCACGGATTTTTCAAACGAGTTATACACTCTCAATGACTAAAACGACCACCATATGAAATTTACCCTCAACTTTACCCTAACCAATTTGGTTCTATGCTCCCTTTCTCTCTTTGGTTCATCTATGCTCGACTTCTGATCAAGCTTGCTTGGGAATATCCAAGAAGGTTTAGATTAATTTTATCGTTTGCTTAATTTTATTCGCCAAAAAATAGAAGAAAAGGAAAAGAATAATCTATACGATTCTATAAAAGTTTTGAAATGGAAAATTTTTTGTTTTGAATTTAAAGATTTCAATTTATGTTTAGATTTGATTAATGATATGATTTTTTATATTGATTAGTTAGATCCAATTTTATTTTAAAATTAGGTCGAGATTTGATTTAGAATGATTGATATTTGGTTTTGAGTGAATTCAATTTATGAATCATGTGAAAAAAACAATGACTTGGTTTATTTGGCGGGAAAATATTATGTTTCTACAGTGAAGAATATGAGAAGATAGAAAAATAAAGGGAAAGTAAAAAAAGGAAAATAAAGAAATAAAAAAATTAAATTGTTCAAAAAAAAATGTATAGAGACTAGGTTTAACAAATAGAAAACATAGAAAAACTACGTTAAAAGAAACGGAGAAGGGAGGAAAACAAAGGGAGAAGAAGAGAATGGAAAAAAAAAGTTCAAAGAACATAAAAGGAAAAAATTAAATTACTCAAAATGGAAAAAATTATAGGGACCAATTGTATAATTCAACCTAATTTTTTTGTTTGAAATAATGATTTAATATGCCACGTTAGCTTATCATTACATCGTTAACAACAATTAACGCTTAGTGACTAAAATATTACAACACGATAACATAAGTAACTAAAACGTAATATTTCAAAGATAAGTGACTAAAACGTAACCTGAGACAAATAAAAATGACTATTTTGATAGTTTAACCATATTTAATGAATAAGATTAAATAAAAAAATAATTGGAACATACTAAATTATAAGAAAAGCATAAAAACTAATAAAGATTAAACATAACCAAACCGTTAGCATTAGAATATCAAATTTTAGTTAATTTCGTTTATTTGAATTAAATTCACTAATAATTTAATCTAATTTTTTAGGTTATCAGGAATTAAATTCCAATTAATGAAAAGGAAATGGTGTAATTTAAATAAAGGGAAAAATCACCATTTTTACAGCTATTTCCCTTAAGTAGAAGCTAATATGTTTGATGAAAACAAAGTAGTAAGAAGATTATAAATACATTTTCTCTTTCTAATATAAACATAACAAATGTTTCAAGGTGAATGAGGTTGAGAAGTAGTTGATGTTGCACAAGCTGGAAGCAAGCATGAAAACAATCCTGACATTTTCTTCTACAACAAAAATAAACATGTTAGAATTGCTTTCCAAATTCAACAAATAATTTTTAAACATCTATTTTTAATCAAATTTCCTTTTCTTTTGTTTTTGGATATTTCAAGTTCTACTAAGCCCTTTTTCTTTGTACTCTAATTCTACTACTATTACTACTGTTACACTCCAATGTAGTACTAATTATGTCTCTTAGGCCGCTTCTATTGAGTTGTGGTTTATAGTTTAAGACTATCAAGATCATCTCAAAAAATATGTTAATGTTGTTGATGAAAAGGGTAAGGATACTTGAACTAAATTTGATGCCCCAATTATGTAGCTTGTTGTGGTATTCTCTCAAGCCAAAGTTACCTACTTTGTTTTAGTCTTGCAAAACATGTTACAAAGTTTGGACTAACGCTAATAATTTATATACTAATGATCTTCAGTGGATTTACAAAGTTGTTTCCAATCTTGTCCATTTGCAGCAAAATTAGCAAGATATGACAAGTTCTTTGGGTGAAGTTGAAGCTTTGAAGGATAAGTGTCAATGTTCTTATACCTTTTACTGAAAAAGTTGTGGATCAGGAGAAGTAGAAGGATAAATTTTTTATGGTGTTTTCTTTTATTGGATTGCAAGCAGATTTAGCTTTGGTGAGAGATTAGATTCTGATCAGCCTGACCATTCTACTTTTAATTAGGTGACTACTTGATTACTTTGCATCTCCTCAGATTGGGTTCAATTCGAATTCTGATCAGATTCTTATACCATTCCAATTTTGTTTTGTGCAAGATTGGAGTTCGGCGAAGATGATTAGCGAAGATAGTTCCTAGTTTTTCAAAAATATCTTCTTTAGAATGTGAATCATGTTAACTTGGGAAACACTTTCAACTTTGAGATTTCATTACATTATTACTTTTGTTGGTGATTATTCTTGTTGCACATGGTTGTTTCTTTTTAAAAACAAACATGAGTTATTTGATATTTTCAAGAATTTTATGCTAAAATTTGTAATCAATTTAGTGTTTCTATCAAAGTTTTACGTAGTGATAACGTACGAGAATATAATGTTTCTCTTCTTTTATAGGAATTCATCACTCAAGGAATCATCCACCTAACTTATTATTACATCCTTCAAAAAAATGAGGTGGCTGAACATAAAAACCACTATCTCATTTAAACTACTCGTACTATGCTTATTCATCATAAAGTACCACTTTGTTTTTGGAGTCATGTTGTTCTTATTGCTTGTTATCTTTTTCACCATATGCCTTCCATTGTTTTGAAGACCCAAAGTCAATATTTTATTATTTTCCCATATCAACCTTATTCTTTTCTTTCTACATGCGTGTTTAGCTTACTTGCTTTTTTCATAATCACACTTCGAGAAATGATAAACTCTTTCCAAAAGCCATTAAATGCATCTTTATGAGGATATTCATGACATAAAAAAAATATTCAAATGTTATGATTCAAATACTTTGTTTCTATTAATGTCACATTCTTTGAAGTTGTTAGAGTTGTGTGACCTAAATCCTATAACTTGTTAAAGAAATAAAATATAGTGGCAAAATAAGGGGATATGTGGTTTTTCTTGAAAAGGTTTTTCACGTAAAATCTGTTTGTTCTTAATTTTCTTTTCTTATTGCTTTTTAATCGTTCTATTGCCATTATCAACTTTTATTATAACAAACTAGTATCAAAGCTTTTCGAGTTGTTCGTCTCGATCACAGTAGTGACGACAATGAAGTATGACATTTCGCTGTTGGATCGCAACACCAAATTCACGTTGTGTCAGGTAAAGATGCAGACAATTCTTGCGTAAATGGATTTAAAGGATGCTTTGCTAGGGTAAGATACGATGCCTTTGACATTGACACCTAAAGGAAGAAGCGTAAAGATCAAAAGGCTTTAACACAATTACATTTGCATTTGTTGAATGATATCCTAGAGGATGTGTTGAATGAGAAAATCATCGCTGCATTATGGGCAAAGTTGGAGTAACTATGCATGTCGAAAACCCTAACTAACAAGTTGCATCTAAAACGTCTTTATTATCATCGTTTGGAAGAAGGTACGTCTTTACCCAAACACTTAACTGTATTTAAAGAAATTGTCTTGGGCTTAGAGGCCATGGAGGTTGAGTATGATAAATAATATTTAGGGTTGTTTTTACTTTGTTCATTGCCCTCATCTTATTCAACCTTTAGAGATATTATTTTGTATAGTTGCAAATCTCTCATAGTTGATGAAGTCTACGATTTATTAGCCTCGTATGACAATATGAAGCATCTTGTGGCTGGACCCGACTCTCAAGGAGAGTGTCTTATTGTTCGTGGAAAGCAATAATGAAATATTGGTGATAATCGTGGGAGGACACGAGAACAAAATCCTGGCAGTAAATTTAAGGGTAGATCGAGATATTCAAATAAAGGTAAAACCTATAATTTTAGCAAAAAGAAAGGGCACATTAAGTCTGAGTGCTATAAGTTGTAGAATAAGATCAAAAGGGAGATGACAAATCAAAAGGAAAAACAACCAGGATAATCCGATGAAGCTGATGTAGTAGAAGACTACAATGATGGTGAACTTCTAGTTGCTTTTGTTGATAGCTATAAAGTAAGTGAGAAGTGGATCATCGATTCTGGTTGCACTTTCCATATGAGTCCCAATCGGGATTGGTTTACAACATATGAAACAATGTTTGAAGGTGTTGTTTTGATGGAAATAATGCTTCATGTAGAATCACAGGTATTGGCACAATCAAAATTAAGATGTTTGATGGAGTTGTCAGAACAGTTAGTGGTACTCGACATGTACCCAAATTAAGGAGAAATTTGCGTTGAGTACTCTTGATTCAAAATGGTACAAGTACACAACTAAAATTGAAGTTTTAAAGATTAGCAAGGGTTCCCTCGTTGTAATGAAAGGGTAAAGAAAGACTGTCAAGTTATATGTTTTGCAGGATTCAATTGTTACTGGTGATGCAACTGTCGGTTCCTCTTCATTGTTAGATGATGATGTTACTAGACTTTGGCATATGTATATAGGGCATATAAGTGAGAAGGACATGGCAGAATTAAGCAAAAGTGGACTTCTTGATGGGCAAGGCATTAGAAAACTGAAGTTCTGTGAGCATTACGTTTTTTGGAAGTAAAAGAGAGTTTGATTCACTAGAGGAATCCATAACATGAAGGGAACTCTAGATTATATTCATTCTAATCTTTGGGGACCATCTAAAGTGCCTTTGAGGGGTGGCACTAATTATATCCTGATTATCATTGACAATTTTTTTAGAAAACTTTAGGCATTCTTCCTAAAGCAGAAAAGTGATGTGTTGCCCACATTTAAGGATTGGAAAACTATGGTCAAGAAGTAAACAAGAAAATAGATAAAAACACCTATGCACAGATAATGACTTGGAATTTTGTTATGATGAGTTTAATGAATTGTGCAAATCAGAAGGGATCGTGAGACACTTAACAATTGTCGTACTCTATAGCAAAACGACATTGTAGAACGAATGAATAAACAATAATGGAAAACGTTCGATGCATGTCGTCGAGTGCTCATTTACCGAAGTCGTTCTAGGCTGAAGCGACCTTTATAACATGTTTTTTTTTATTAATTGATCTCCATTCATTGCCATTGAGAAAAGACTCCATAAGAGGTATGGTCTGGTACTCTTACTAATTATTCTGATTTGAAGATTTTTGGGTGTCCCTCATATGCTCATATTGAATTAAATGTGTTTTTCTTGGTTATAAAGCCGATGTTAAAGGGTTTAAGTTATGGTGTCCTGAAACTAGGAAAGTTGTAATTAGCAGAGATGCTTATTTTTATGAAATTGCTATGCTTACTAACTTACCTCTTAAAGACTCTTCTAATAAAAACCAAAAAAGTTCAAACACACATGTGAAGTTGGTGGAGCTTCAAATTGATCTAGGATTTACAACAGAGTATACTTCTCAAGTTAGAACAGAAACTCAGAGTAAAGTTGCTTCTTCACCAAAGTCATCACCATAATATTCAGAGTAAAGTAGTATAAAATACTCTCCATAATTATCCTGAAACTCTCATCAAAACTCAAATGCGACTACATCTTGTCGCCCCCAAAGAAAAGCCCTTTTTTTTATGGCCTTTGTAAACAAGGATTCAAGACCCCTTTAAATATGCTAAGATTAGAGTTCTAATCATACTAAAATATCCCTAGAATAATCAAAGTTTAACTGGGAAAAGATAGCAGAATTTAATTGGGAGAAGAATACGAGGCATACCCCACAGAAATATATCCTTATTTCTCCCCTCACATTTTAGTCAAATGGAAGTTGAAAAAACTCTTCTAATTCCCATTTTTCCTTTTTTAATATAGCACCTCCTTCAAAATCACATCAAGCTTACTCTAGATAATTTATTATTCATCCTTCTAAAAGCTTTCTCGCAAGTACAAAACAATAATATGTTTCAATTGACTTATCTCAACTACTATCATTTCCATCTCTGATCTTGCCTCAAACAGATGAACCTATTACCCTCCAGAAGACATCTGTTCCTTTCGCAACCCTCATCCTATTTATAATTTTTTGAGCTATCACCCTTTATCATCCTCATGTTATGCCTTCACCTCGTCTTTGTCTAATGCGTCCATTCCTAAGAATGTTAGTGAAGCAAGGACAAATAAGGGATGACAACAAGCTATAGTAGATAAGATGAATGCCCTTCATGCTAATCATACATAAAATCTTGTTCTTCTACCACTAGGCAAAACTATTTTTAGTTTTCTATGGTGTGTACGATTAAAACTAGTTTTTATGGCAATATAGAATGACTGAAGGCTAGTTGGTTGCATAAGGATATACATAAATTCTTGGTCTCGATTAAGAGGCAAAGGTAAAAATGGAAAAGATACGTAGAGGATTCGTTTTCCTAATTTGACCATTAGTTAGGCAAGAAAAGGAAAGTCATGTTCATGGGCCTAGGACAACTTATCACGTGACATGATTTTCTCAATAAATGGTTAAGATGGAATGCAGGAAATGATTAAAGCATTCTATTTGAAAGGAAAATGGGTACACTTGATACTTTCCTTCAAAATCTCAACTACTCAACAGCTACATCTAGGCTCAAACCTTGTTAAGAACCTGTTTAGGGATAATAGCATAATTTGTAATAGGAATATGCTTCAATTTTGTTTACCGACGATAAAGATGAAGCCATTTCCATAATCTCTATAGGTAGTCAAGAACAACATGATAAATTGGTGTGACATTTCTCCTCTTGGTAGATATAATGTCAAACAAGGATATCACATCCTTGTAAGCCAACTTAATCATCATGAATCAATTGAGCCAAGTTTTCAACATCAATGGAGTGGTATGGACTAGAGCATTGTTTGGAGACTTAAAATACCCTTAGAACATTAAGTGCTTTCTTTGGCGAGTAATTCATAACACATTCACATCCAATGAAAATCTCACAAAAAGACATCACTCCTCCTCAAATGTTGCTTTAGATGTAGACCTTAAACAGAGTCGATAAAACACATTTTAAATTTTTGCCCATTCCCACATGCTTCTTGGAGAGCCTCAACTATTAGTTACACCTTAACTTTTGAAAGATTCAATTAAATGTCAACATGGTGGTAAAAAAATTAACATCAAAATTCCTAATTTTGGCTCTTTCCCAAGCACAAGCCTTCTTGGCTGGGTATGATGGAGCATTTAGAATGCTAGAAATAATTGGAGTCTTTCGTGGAGTGAAGGAAGAACCCAATAAAATCTAGATAAATACAATCGAATGTTTGAGTTTATTAAGGTATCACCGACAACTAGAGTGTTGTTCAAGAGGCTCACCAAGGGATGCACATTGGTGTCCTCCCAATGTGGTTAAGACAAACTATGATGCATCTTTTTATTATAAACTCGAAAATGGAATGCATTGCCAATTAAAGGAATCAATGCAAAAACCCGATCCCCAAATACATTTGTGGTTGAAACCCTCGCGATCAGGTTAGGTTATAGTTTACTAAATCAGGCAACATGAGTTTGATTGTTCAAAAGCTATTAAGATTAGGGGCAAGTATTTGATTGAGTCAAGTCGAATCAAGTCAAAATATTTCGAGTTAGTCGAGTTGACAAATTCTATTTCGTAACCAAACTCAATTTGATTTTTTTTCGAATCGAATTGAATCGAGTAAAAAAAATTCGAGTCGAGTTAACGAATCCTATTATTTATATTCAATATTGCGTTTACATGGACCGATTATTTAACTTGTAGATAAAGTAAAAGATTACTTAACTACATAAATAATATAATGGTTTTACCTTTTAACTTAATGAGTAAACATTTATCAAAACAACGTAGTTTTACATTTTAACTTAATGATTTTGACATTTATCTTTAGAAAAAGTAAACATTCATCAAAACGACATAGTTTTACCTTTTTTTTATTTGGATTTTCAAATAACTTGAATTGTGTAATTCATATTCGAATTAAACAGAAAAACTTAAATTTTTATTCGAGTTTATCTGAATAACTTGATTATCTCAAATCATTCGAACTATTTAATTCAAAATTTAAAATTTTTATAAAGTTTTTTTAATCGAAAATTAAGATAATAAAATGAAGGTTGAATTTCTCATGAGATGACCTCTTTTGTTTTTTTTTTCTTGATGCATTATAAAAAAAGGACAAAACAATAATAATAACGTGACTAACGTGACTCGAATAAAAAAAACACCTAAAACGATAAATACTCTTATCATCGAATCAACATACGAGTTTCATGAACTCCTTTGTTTTAATCATGGTGTTAGATCTAGAAACGAAGTGGCTGACTAGGTAGTTAAGAAAATAGCTGTCGGAGATTGTCCCACCTTATTAGCTGTTCGACTCAAAACAATCTAGTCATGGAGTATATGATAAGGAAGAGACTCATGGACAAGTCTTCAATAGAGACCACCCATTGGAATTAGTGACATGTTGACAGAGTAATCCTTCTACCCCACCATGCCTCCTCAGCATCCGTCACATAATAATAAACAACCCATTAATGAGCTTGGTCATTTGGTATTCTCGACAAATTAGAAAAATTTTATTATTATTATCTGAATATGTGATGCCAAGTGAAATTGATATTTGTTTATATTAATTATATGTTACCTTCTCTTTTATTTTCTTTATTTTAACTTTATTTTAAACCACAGTTTAAGTTAGAAAATTTGTTGAGAATAGTTGAAATTAAATTTTATATTTTTATGATAATAAAAATAAAATTTTATCATTTTAATAGTTATATATTTATAATTTTTACAAGATTAAATTAAATTTTTTTATTTTTAAGAGAATCAAAATATAATTTTATTATACATTAATTTAAAATCGTTAAAATTATAAAAAGATTAAAATTAAAAATTTTCGTCCATGCTACTGTTAACCTCCTTGACTTTGCCCTTTATTTGAACAATTACTGACTCCTTGATTATATATCATATATAATTTTAACGTTATTTCTTTTAAATATTATTGATGATTGTGAAAGAAATATGTAATAAAAAATTGATATGAAAAGTAAATAAGTTTTTGGTTAAAATGATAAAAGTAAAATGTTGAAGATAAAGATATTTTAAATTTAAATTTTATTATATATTTATTTTTTAAAATCTTATATAAAAAGATAAAATAGATAAAATGTAATAGTTTTTATTTTATAAAATAAATATATAATTTTTTTGTATTTCATAATTAAATTTAAATCTAAATGCTGGGTAATATCAATTTAATTAAACACTAAAATAAAATAAAAAAATTTATAGAGAAAAGGAATTTATTACGTATGATAATTCATATAATTACCTAAGAACCCTTGCTAATAAAATTTGACATATATTTTATTCAGGAAAAAATATTTATTCCCAAATTTTATCCTAAAAAAATATTTATTCTAAAATCTTGACAATAATCTTATCCTTGAAGGATCAGTTCGACCATCCGACTCTTTAAAATAAATATTGGTGGGATAATAATTTATTTAACCTTCAAATTTTATAAAAAAATTATTTTAATTTTTATTTAATTTGTATATTTTGGTTTTTAAATTTGCGCTATCCTATTAAACAAGTTTATATATATCGGAGGAAAAAAATAATTTTATCTTTAATGACAGTTATATTTGCCTTGAGATTTTATTTTTTATATTTGTCTTTAATAATATAGATATATAAGAAATGAATGTGAAATCTCGAAATATATAAAATCATTTAAAAATACAAATATTCATTGAATTCGTTTAACCAGTGCTAACTCAACTTAAAAAGAACCCTCAGAATAGTAAAAAAAGAAGAAGCTAAATCCTACTATTAGTCCCTGTACTTTTTAATACTTTTTTTTGATCCATTTTAGTCTCTGTTTTTTCGAATTGGTCACTTTTAATTATTGTACTTATCAAAATTTGAAATCTTAGTGCTGGTACAAATAGTAGCAATTAAATTGATTTGGTTAAATTTAATTACTGGTCTTGTACTATACATACAATTATATATTCAATCTAGTTTCTCCAATTAGATCATTTTAAGTTCTTATACTTTATGAATTTTTAAATTTCAATCTTGATGCAAATGACAGTTGTCAACTCATTAATTGAATTTCTGATGAGTAATATGAAAAAATAATAAGCTGACATGACATTACACATATCATATTTTAAAAATAACAAAATTTTACTTAATAAGATAACTTAACTTTAAAAACCCCTTAATTTTAACATAAGCTTTTTAATTTTAATTCATTCAAATAAACTCTTAACATTTAAATTATATCTAAATAGACACTTAGCTCTAATTTTTGTCCTAACAAATTCCTATTTTTTTATTTAGTACTTAAAATAAACCTTAAAATTAATACACTTTTCATATTTTAGTACAGGAAAAGTTAAAATTATTAAAATTTAACCCTCTTTATTATCCTGTTAGTGAAGGTGTTTATTTTACTGACTCATGTCTAGATTTTGATGTGTGTACATTAACAATGATTTACTTCTACTAATGTGTGTGAGTTGTAGCTTAAAAAATAAATTAAATTGAGATGGAAAAGGCACTTACAGGCTTGGAAGAATGGAGGATTTCAGGGGTAATTTTGTAGAGATCTTCATCAACGGGCAATCTTTTAGGAGCAACGACGTCGTTTCCATGCTGCTTATTGCAATCATTAATATCGTTACGCACATGGTGGTGGGGGTGTCGATGATGATATTGATAGTGGAGTTTCCTTGGCGGTTCAGTCACGCCACCAACTCTCCCCGCCTTCTTTTCCTCCTTAACGAGCGGTCCTCCTCCGCCGCTGCCTTCTCGCTTTTCTCTCACTCTACTCACCTGCTAAATATTATACCAAACCCCATTGCTAGCCTATTATTGTTCAACATTAATTACTCATATTCTTTTATCTTTTATCATGGATTCCCACTCCTTCTCTTATCTCAAATTCAGCAAGATTCTTAGAAGAAGAAGAAGAGCTAGCTAACCTTTCTAACAGGAACATGATTACGAGGATGTTTGGTTTTCAAATCAACAGTAAGATAAGGTTTGGGTTTTGCTGATGAAGAGCTGAAACGAATCAAACCAGCTTCTCGAGCAGATTCGAAGTACTGAGTTAAGGGCAATTCATTTGCATGATCCCAGTCTCCAAATGCTGGTATCTGCCCGCTTCTCTTGCAATTATAATCCTAGTTAAACAGACAAAACAAGAAAAATCCCACCTTAGATTTAGCATTAAACAAGAGATTCAAACAAGAAGAGAAACACAACTTACATCCATGGTGGCCGGCTGTTGTTTTGAATATAAAATAAAGATAAGAGCAAATTGGAAAGGTGTTAGTTAGGTAACTTTAAAGGGTTGTGTTTAAAGAAAGTGGTGAGATGAAAAAGCTGAAAAGAAGATATGGGGATTCTTAAGGAAGTTAAAAGAAGATACAGATTCTAGTTTCAGAAATTACACTGAAGAAGAGAATGAATTTACAGAGAAAAGGATAAGAGTTCAGTTCTCGTCTCCCATGGAAACACAGTTCTATATATATATTCCATAATAAATTAGAAGGATTAAAAGAGGGTTTAAAAAGCAAGAAAAATAGGGGGAAAAGTCAATGTTTTGGGCCTTGGTTTGTCAACTTTGTCTCATTATAATATATCATATGCAGCTTAAACTTTTTCTCACAATCCTAATCAATGATTTCTTTTTTCTTTTCAAAAGAAATTCAGGTAAAAGTGCCATTTCCACTAATTTTCACTTGAAATATTTACCAAAATAATCATTTTAAAAGTTATAATTATTTTTATGTTTAATTAATAATTTTAATTTTTATATGATTTATTATATATGTATTATGTAAATTTTACACTAAACAAAATATTTAATAAAATTAGATTTGGAGTCAATCTATATATATATATATATATAAAATAAGGTACATACCTTATTTTTGCGTCAAGTGACGTTCTCTCCATTTTTCATTTATTTTATATTATAGATGTGTCATCAATTTTTAATTAAAAAAATATTATCAAAGTAAAAATAATATCTATTTATTAAGATTAATAATATAGATAATTTTTTATAGATTATATCATCAATTAAGATAAATATGAATATTATAAATAAAATATTTTTATAATAATTTTGATGATTTAATCTAACGGTGATTTATTACAAAATAGAAATATTTTAATTGATGATATATTATAAATATATATTTATAATTTCTTATTATAGTATATTATTTATGATAATATATTAATTCATGCACGAGTTTATTAACTATTTTAATGTATTTGTGTATCAATATTTTAATAAAGATAAATAATAATATTATGTACTATATTATTTTTTTAATAGGAAATTCATTAATTCATTCCATGAATGAGACCGTACAATTTAGGGGGAAAAAATAACAAACACCCGTTGTAAGCAAGATTTCAACCTCAACATTAATAGAACATTTATAACACATTCACAATTAGCTCTGTCACAACTCAAGCATACATATCTGGAGTGATTTTAAGCACTTAATATAATATGAAAATCAACCCTAGATAGCCCAAAGCGACAAGCATAAATCGACAAAAGAACTGAGCATCCACCAATCTAAAGAGGACGACAAAAAAATTAACCCTAAAAGCACTTGCAAAAGCAAGACTACACGCATAAGCAAGACTAAAAAGAGTGTTAAAAGAGTAGACAAAAACTTCTAAAAGTGAAGACTTATTAAACAATGGAAAAACAAACAAAAAAACATAAATCTTAAGACAACACAAGTCCAAACCGACTCATGAAATCATTTATTATTTTAAAATACTCTCAAAACATAAACAGATTAAGAAGCCAACGAAGAGTTACCCACTTTCTAAAAGAAACTGTCGGTGATTGGTAGTGTTTCAACGATGATAGGAATTGTCATCTGTTCATCACAACTTGTGAAGACAACTAAAATACCCACAAAATAGATCTGCAAACTAAAAAGAGAGAAGGCGCATAGAATGAAAAGAAGAAAGAAAAAGAGGGTTGATGGATATGAGAAAAAGGCGTGTGGTAGTTAGCCTGGAGGTTAGCACCGTCGCTGGGCATAACAAAAAGATGAGAAGCAAATGAGTTGGAAAGAAAAAATTTAGAGTCTCCTTGAATCCTAAATTAAAGGTTTTATGTAATATATTATTATTCTATGGTGATTTAAGATATGATAAATAATTCCGTCAATTAAATCACCACAGAATTGTATAAATTTTTGGTAAAAAGTTATATATTATTTCTTATTAGATGTTATGGAATAAGAAAGGAAACAATTAAAGTTGTTAAGTAGTTAGAATGATTATCTGTTATTGATTGACAGTTAGTTATTACTCTCTGTATTAATAGGATGGTTAGCATTGGTGTATAGGCACAGAGTTTATTCAATAAAGTAAGTTTTTCATAGTTGTTTATATTTTCTAATATGGTATCAAGAGCTAGGTGTTCTTGGTGATAGTGAAAGGAGTTTTTCATGGAGGCTCTAGCGATTCCAAGATGGAAAAGTCCGAATCGATCTTCAAATGCAGGAGGTCAGGCACATCCTTCTCAAACGGAATCAAGATCAATGTCCTACGATTTCTCCAAAAAGATCGAACATTTTCCCAAGCATGACACTATCAAACTAGGTGAGAATAATTTTCTCTTGTTGCAACATCAAATTCTTTTGATACTAGAAGGATATGATTTGCAAGGATATGTTGTTGCATAGTTAATATTCCTTCTCAATTTGTGGTTAATGAAGGTGGTCAATTAGTTGAGAATTCTGAGTTCTTGGTTCATCGATAGCAAGATAAGCTTTTGGCCTCTTGGCTTTTGTCTACTGTTACTGATAATGGTTTGGTCTATCTTACTAGTGCTCGTACTAGTTTTGAGGTGTGGACAACCATTCAAAGAAGGTTTGCTGCGAAATCTAGTATTAAGATTTCCAGCTTGCATCATGCCTTATATTCTTAAAAAAAGGGCCAGCTTACTATGAAAGAGTATCTTTTTAAGATAAAAAAATACGTGTAACAACTTGATTGCTGCATGTAGAATGGTGTCTGATCAAGAATAGGTTAGCATAATTTTGGCAGGTGTCTCGGTTGAATATGAGTCTGTAAGGGTTGTTGCATTAGCGACTCAGGTGTCTCTTAATATGTTAACTAAGATGCTCTTCAATTGTGAATCAAGACAATTGGTGATGGTTACAGAGGTACTAATACAGGTTAACTTGGTTAACAAACAGAGTGGTGATGGTGATACTCGACGAGAGTTTTCGAGTTATTCAAGAAGCTGTGATCAGAGGTTTAGACACAAAGGTAACAGTAGAGGCACTTATCGTGGCAGGGGGTGTGGAGGGAAGTCTGCTCGCTCTCAACCTTAATGTCAGTTGTGTGGGAAAGTTGTTCATGTGGTACAATCATGTTACTACAGATTTGATGAAATTTTTTTTGGTTTTTCTGATGATCGGAGTCCACCAATCTCAATAAACTATGATAGTTTTGATAATCCAAATGGTTTGGCAAGTCATAACAATTTTGGTCAAGTGCATTGATACCTTAACAAGCAATCTACTTCATTAGCATGTGTTGAGAATAACAATTTATGTCAATTGAACAATCCTTCTGATCAAGCCTGGTATCCAGACTCGGGAGCAACAAATCATGTGACAAATGATTTGTTTATGCTTACAAATGTTGTGCCATATATAAAGGTATATATATGGTGTTAATGGGAAATGGCCAGTCTATTTCTATTAATAAAGTAGGTTCTTCTGTTGTGTTTACTGGTTCTAGAGTTTTGCAACTTAAGAATGTGTTGCATGTTCCAACTATTTGCAAGAATTTGATGTTAGTTGATCAATTTGCTAAATATAATAAGGTCTACTTTGAATTTCATCCTTTCAATTGTTTTGTGAAGGATATTCAAACAGGGATCACGCTTCTAGTGGGCCACGTGCATAATGGACTATACAAGTTTGACACTTTAACCACTGGTGAATATTTAGGTGTTCCTAGAGATGTTCCTGGTTTGAATATGTCCACATGTGTGACTAATGTTGAGGTCCAAAATGTGGAACTTTGGCATAAAAGACTTGGCCATCCCTCTTCTAGAGTGCTTACTCAAGTGTTACAAAGTTGTAATGTTTCTTTTAATAAAGCAAAGCTACCTCAAATATGTACTGCCTGCAGCTAGGCAAAGCTCACAAGCATCCTTTTTTCTCAATCTAATACAATATACTCTTTCCCTTTTGAATTGGTTGTTTCAGATTTATGTGGACCAACACAAACAAAGTCAGATAGATTTCTCTATTATATATCCTTTGTTGATACGTACAGTAGGTATACGTGGTTATACTTTTTTAAGAGTAAGTCTGAAGCTTTGAGCTGTTTTATCCAATTCAAAAAGTATGTTGTAGTGCAATTTGGTTACAACATAATATTTTTTCAAAGTAATTAGGGTGGTGAGTATCGCTCGTTTGAAACAATCTTGTCTCAGAGTGGCATTCAACATTGAGTTACATGTCCTTACACTTCAGAACAGAATGGGGTTGTTGAAAGGAAGCATAGACATATAGTAGAAATTGGGCTTACTCTTATGGCTCAAGTGTCAGTTCCTTTAAATTAATGGTCTCATGCTTTTACGCATGTAGTACACTTGATAAATTGACTGCCAAGTGAAGTTTTACAAGGAAAAACTCCTTATGAGTAGTTACATGGAGTTAAACCAACTGCAGTTTCGGTGAGTAAGATGTATTTTTCTTGGATGTAGTCCTAATCATAAAGGTTTCAAATGTCTTGGTGATGATGTTAAATTCTATCTATCTTGGTATGTTTTTTATGAGAATGATTTTCATTTGGCTCGCTCTACACAGTCAAGTTCTGCTTTTACTTCTTTATCAGATGGTAGTCGTTTATAATCTCATGTACCTGTAATAATTCTTGTTTCTTTTGGTAGTTCTTTGTCATGTTCTCCAACTAATACTTTGTTTCTTGAAAGGTTGTCTTCCTCATTCAAGTCTTCTAATCAAGATGTTGATATTGGTCCAATTCTTAGTGAAGACTCTAGTTCCTCTACAAACAGAGAGGATTCATGTGAGGTTTCTACTTCAACTCCAAATAGTAATGGTCAGAGTGAGAGCCAAAACCACAATAGTACTGGTCCATGTGATAATGTTCCTGGCATACCAATTTCTTCCAATATACATCCCATGCAGACAAGATAAAAAAATAGGATATTCAAGTCAAAAGTGTTTTCAACATGACTTACTTATAGAGAGCCATTGAATATTGAAGAAGCTTTCCAAAGTGAAGCTTGGACAAAAGCAGCTCAGAAGGGATTTGATGAACATATTCGAAATCAAACGGGGGATCTAGTTCCTCTACCTCCAAATAAATGTCCTGTAGGATGTAAGTGATTTTTAAAAGTGAAAAAGAATGTTGATGATCTATTGCTTGATATAAAGGGTGATTGGTTGTTCAGGGGTATTCTTAATAGGTTGGTATTGACTTTCAAGAGACATTTAATCTTGTTGTCAAACCTACAACTATCAGGATGGTCATAGCATTGGCTATTCTTTTGGCTGGTCTTTTAGACAGGTTGACATCAAATATGCTTTTTTGAATGGTGACTTATCTAAGGACATTTATATTTTGAAACCACCTGGGTTTGAAAAACACTGTGATGGTCAGCCACTAGTGTGCAAATTGAAGAAAGCTTTTTATGGTTTTAAACAATCTCCTAGAGCTTGGTTTCACAAGCTTAAGGAATATTTGGTGGCTGCCAAGTTTATGGTGTCCAAATTTGATGCTTAGTTGTTTGTTCAAAAGTTTGGTACTAGTCTTATCTATGTGTTGGTCTATGTGGATGATATCATCATCACTGGAAACAACACAAAACTTGTGGATGAGTTTGTTCGATTGTTGAACTCTTAGTTTGCTCTCAAAGACTTAAGAAAGTTAAGCTACTTTCTGAGAATCGAGGTAACCTACACACCACAGGGCTCTTTCTTAATCAAAGAAAGTATATCCTTGAATTACTTCAAAGGAGTATGATGGATTAGTCAAAAGGGTCACCTATTCTAATGATCACAACATGCAGTTTGTCAGCCCATGTTGGAAGTCCCATGGAAGATGAGTCTTCTTATAGGAGCATTGTGGGGGCATTACAATATATTGTAATAACACGACCAAATATACCCTTTCTTGTGAACAAGGTTTGTCAATTCATGCATAAGTCATTTGATTTGCGTTTTAAGGCCGTGAAAAGGATTGAGGTATTTACAAAATACCATGGACCATGGACTGATGTTTACTTCAGCTCCCAAGTTGTGTTTCCAAGCATATTCAGATGCGAATAGGGGAATTGATGTTGATGATAGAAGATTAACTACTAGTTTTTGTGTCATTCTTGGAGGAAATTTGGTTTCGTGGAGATCAAGTAAGCAACAAGTTGTTTCTCGCTCAATAGCCAAAGCTGAATATAGAAGCTGGGCTCATGCCACTGCAGAGTTGATTTAGTTGCAAGCCTTGCTAAAAGAATTGCATGTGGATATTCCCAACAAGTCTGTCCTCTGGTGTGATAGTTCTAGTGCTATTGCTATTGATATTGCAGCAAATCCAGTTTTACACTCAAAGTTAAAGCACGTTGAGTTGGATTTATTTTTTGTCCGAGAAAAGATTATTACAGGGACACTACAAGTAGGTTCTGTTCCAAGTCAAGATCAAGTTGTTGACATCATCATAAAACCTTTGTCTTTTGGTTTTTTTAATAAATTTAGAGATAAAGTTCGAGTCTTAAGCAGGATTTCTCAAGTAAAGGAGACAAGGGACCCCGAATAGGAGGAATGTTATGGAAAAAGAAAGGAAACAATTAAAGTTGTTAAGTAGTTAGAATGGTTAGCTGTTATTAACTGACAATTAGTTATTACTGTCTGTATTAATAGGAGGGTTAGCATTGGTGCACAGACACAAAGTTTATTCAATAAAATAAGTTTTTCTTAATTGTTCCTGTTCTCTAATATAAAGTTATATCTTTTTTTGATAGAATTTGTTTTGGGTAAAAAGTTATATATTATTTCTTATTAGATAAGTTACATTTATTTATGATAAATACATAGATTTTATGAATTATATTACTTGAGAAAAATATATTAAAATTATCAATATTGTAATAAATATATGATAAGTGTTTCATTTGATTAATATTTCATCCTTAATTATTCCTTAATAATTAGTTCATATTGCTGAATTGGACGTTTTTGTGCGTTTTCTATACAGGACTTCAATTCTGAAAATTGCACTTAAAAGGCAAAGTTCTACAGTTTCATTTTCTAGAATCAAGGCTGGGTTAGTGTGCATGACTTTGGGCATGAGATTTTGACGTGGCATCCAGTCAGCAGCTTCTAGAAGGTTTAGTCAACAAGGATGGACGAGTGGATCAACTGCGCTTTAAATTCAAAATTAGAAATTATCTTTTGTTTTTAGGATTTAATTTAAATATTTTCAAGAATTATCTTTAGATTATTTTTAGGGTTTTGGAGAACTATAAATACCCCCTTGGGGTAAGCTAGAAAATTATCCCTCATTATTTGTTCTATTATTGTTTTCTAAGTTCTATAAAATTCTATTTTTCTCTACATTTCATTTTTAAGTTTTATTTTCTAAAAAATGTTGAGTATGATTTTTTCTATAATCATGCTCAGCTAATTTTCAAAAAAGCAAAGGCTAAAGCAACGACTCAATTCCAATCATGAGAGTTGAAAAGCACTTTATATCTTCGAATATATTTTTCAATTTTCTGCAAACTTGGATTGACAATCGGCCTTTCCTTTTAAAATTCTTACACTTTCAAATTCAAAAAGGGTCCGTTGGTTTGAAGGTTGTTTCGATTTATAGTTGGGAGGAAGGATCAGCTTGTAGCACATTCAACTTCCTGTGAACACACTTAGCGGTGATCTGCTAAGGGAAATTGAGATCGGATTCGATTCTCATTGAGAAAACATAGTCCGAGTCGGGTTTTTCCAGATTTTAAACTGTTTTATTTTAACAACGATAGTCGTGGTTAGTTTAGTCAGAAAACTGAAATTCAAAAATTGATTTTGGATCTTGTAAACAAGGGTTGGGTCTTGTAAACTGTAATCGGCATTTATCCGAAGTAAAATCTTATTTGATGATCGGTTGGAAATGAGTCAAAGAGCCTAAGGCTGATACTTAAATTGAGTTTCTTTTTAAATTTATTTTCTTTAAATTCTTAGATTTAAATTTTCATTTCTTCATTTACTTTAATTGAACTTTTAGATCAAAACCCCCCATTTTATCTCATTTAACATAAATCAAGAACTAAAAGCTTTCTACATTAGAATTTCCTAAGTCCCTGTGGATCGACCCTTCTTCTCTTTACTACGCTATTTAATTATTTCTTTTGAGATTAAGGATAATTATTTTGACAGTTTACGACGCTTGTCAAATTGGTGCCGTTGTCGGGGACTTCAACAAAGTTACTGATAAAAGTTTTTGTTTTTGATTTATGGCTAGGAACAACCCGGGAGAACTACTAGATTTTGACCTGGAGATAGAAGCACGAGCTCATAGAACCCACGCACAAACACTTCGAGAGAAAAAGAGACGATAACAACTAGAACATAAACGTCAAATAGATCTACAACCGAGTCTAGAAACACCCTTTGACGTCGAAACACACTTTGAGTGTGATAACGAAGGACCAGTTCCGATGGTAGACAACGACCAAACCATTCGAGAACTTACCGTAGCGCCTACTGACCAACAACTTTTATGTATCACATTCCTAAATGGAGATACACCATTCATGCTAAAAACTGGTTTGATCCATCTTCTACCAACTTTCCATGGTCTACCCAGTGAAAATCCGCATAAACACCTCAAAGAATTTCATATGGTTTGTTTGAGCACAAAATCACAAGGAGTATCCGAGGACCAAATCAAACTTTAGCTTTTCATTTTTCCTTAGCTGATTTGGCTAAAGATTGGTTATTTGATTTACCTCTTAATTCGATTAATACATGGGCTAGCATGAGTCAACTTTTTCTTGCCAGGTTCTTCCCTATAGCTAAGGCGAGCAAACTAAGGCGAAGCATCCTTAGAATCCACCAAAAAGATGGAGAGTCACTCTACGACTACTAAGAGCGATTTAAGAAACTCTGCACTAGTTGCCCCCAACACGGATTGAGTGAGCAAACTCTTCTTCAATATTTCTACGAAGGTTTGCTTCCTTTGGAGATGAAGATGGTCGATGCTGCTAGTGGAGGAGCCCTTATGAACATGATTCCTAATGCGGCTAGAACCTTGATTTCCACTATGGCCGCCAACTCCCAACAGTTTCGCCCTCCTAGTGAACCCTCTCGATGGGTTCACGAGATAAGTACATCTACTTTAGAAAGTAAAATCGATAAATTAACTGATGTGGTTAATTCTCTTGTTTTAGGAAAAATTGGTACAACCAAATTATGCGGAATATGCATATTACCAGACCATCCAACAGATAGCTGCCCAATGTTACAAGACGATACTGAAGCCCAAGTTAATGCAGTGGGAAATTTTTCAGGCCCTCTCCAAAGGCCGTACAACCCCCACGTCAACACTTACAATTCTGGATGGAAGGACTATTCGAGCTTGAGCTATAGGCAAAATCAAAGACCGAATCAAGCCTATCAACCGAGGCCTTCTCATCCTCAGCCATATCAACCACTGAAATCTTCCTTGGAAACCATTGTTGAAAGGTTGGCTTTGTTCCAAGAAAAGTTTTAGAATAGAATCAAGGTCCGTCTACAAGAACTAGAAAAGCTAATGAGTCAAATGGCTCAGACAGTAGGACGACTTGAGGCCCAAGGGAAATTACCTTCTCAAACAGAGTCAAATCCGAGAGAAAATGTTAGTGCCATGATTCTCCGAAGCGGTACTGTTGTTGCACCTAAAACCACGGAGGAAGGCACCCAAAAGAAAGATAAAGAGAAAGCACCATCCTCCACTATAGAAAATACATCCACTTCATCTTCCACTCCCTCTCCCTATGCCGTTCCGCCTCCTTTTCCGTTGAGGTTGGTAAAACGAGATAAGCAAGCCGAAGAGAAGGAAATTTTGGATATATTCCGGAAAGTGGAAATTAATATTCCACTTCTTGAAGTAATCAAAAAGGTACCAAGGTATAACAAGTTCCTAAGAGATCTATGCACAAATAAAAGGTGACTTACCAAAATAGAGAAGGTGAATTTGGGAGAGCACGTCTCAGTCGTTTTCCAACGAAAGCTTCCACCAAAGTTGAAGGACCAAGGTATGTTTGTTATTCATTGCAAAATCGGTAAGATTGGAATTAAACGTGCAATGTGTGATTTAGGCGCTTCCATAAATGTTATGCCTCTTTCTTTGTACAACTCACTCTCTGCTGAGCCTTTGAAGGATACGAAAGTGACAATACAACTAGCTTACCGGTCCGTGATATACCCAGAAGGACTCCTCAAGAATGTCTTAGTAAAGGTAAACGAACTTATTTTTCTGATAGATTTTTATGTCATCGACATGGAAAACGATCGATCAAACACTTCTTCAGAAATCCTTCTCGGTCGTCCCTTCCTTAGTACAGCACATACAAAAATAGATGTAAAAAGCAGAATTCTCACAATGAAATTCGACGGTGAGGTTGTTAAATTTGATGTTTACAAAACAATGTGATATCTAGATAATGTTGCTAGTATAAATTTTATTGATATTATTGAGCCTGCCGTTGAAGAGTTTATAGAATCTAACTTTGTTAATAATTTGTGTAGGGAATTAGAGGACTTTGAAGAGGAAATCAAGGAGTTTGAGAAAAATTTTTCAGTTTATTCTAATTTATGGCTTATTCCCTCGAATTCTAAAATTTTACCTTACATTTTGCAGGCCCCTTCATCATCTATCGGTCGAACCTCTCGATCATCACGCCAAAGTGATACTGTCGACCTTTCACGATTTTAGCAGCAACCTTCATGCCCAATTCTGTCACCACCTTCCTTCCGTTTAATGCCGACAGCCACTTCCTCTCAATAATGCCCGATGCTTCTCCTTCATTCTCCATGCACTCGACAGCCCCAAACCGATCGGACAAGGTAAACTCTGAACCTATTAATATTCACCCTTTATTAATATACCACCCTATTTTTGGATATACAGAGGATTTTGAGCATGGTTTTCCAAACTATGCATCGCCACCACAAACTACCGAACTTGGTTCTCCCTCACGGTGACATTTCGAGCAGCAACCATCCTCCCCTTCTTTTGTCGCAAGTACGGGCGAGGTCCCCTTCCACGGTGATGCTGCGTCCGATCCTGTCGAACATTCTGAGCGTCACCCTTGCGGTCGAACATATTATGTCCCAATCGAGGAAGTTTTACAAGGATACTTGCAATTTGATGAAGACGAAGCTTTGCGATTTAATAGCATTCAATATTGCAAGTTTTAGGTTTGCAAGTATATTCCTTCTCATACTTTTGATACTTTACATTTGCACGAGTCTGTCATGCATTATTTCGATGCCATTGGCTAAACCTTATACTCTGAGTTAGATGTAGCACATATTATGAGCTAGTTTTTAAAATTTATGCTACATTTACATTTCTACAAAATCGAGTTGTTATTGTAAATTCACTTGATGTTATTTCTTTTTGGTTGATGGGACAGTATTTTAGTTGGTCGATCACAGATTTTAATTTTTCTATGGGATTCGTGACAGACGTCACGGATCCTAGTTATTTAATTGCTTTACTTGAGATTTCGCAGGATTTTGATACCGACCTTGCTTATGAGGGACTTACTAGCTCGACGGGTGGAACATTGAGTGCCCGTACGACGAAAGGATGGGACATACATGATCCCATGCTTCGCTACATTCATCGATTCCTAGTATACAACTACTCTGGACGTAACGATACTACGTCATGCTTAAGTAAGGTTGAACTATTCTTTTCGTGGTGTATGCAAATCGGTACCCTCGATGCACTCTATATCGTTTCGCCCGGTACCATTACACCTCATAATCAGCGTATATTCCTTCGGAGGACAGTGCTTCAACCGGCACTTGCAGAGAACTCCCACTCGGACGTCTATACTGAGATCCACAAAGTGCACTGTCAACTCGACTCCATTGAAAGCAACCTTGTCGAGATTTTGTCTTACCTTTGCTCGGGCACATCGCGATGTGACCGCGGTCGCGATCGTCACTAAACACGGGGAGTATCTCTATTCTTTCTCTTGTGCTTTCATTTACATATCGGGATAATATGATTTAAGTGAGGGGCTAGAATTTGCATCAAATTTGTATCTTTCTTATACGATTGGTTGAAATTGAGTTTTTCTTAATTGTAATATGTTAGAATTTCTTGTTGCTTATCCTATGTTTCACTTTATCTCTTTGATTTCCTTATGACTTGTGATCTTGCTTTTGTTGGAATTTAGGATGCATGATAAATAATGGGCATGACTATTGATTTTCCATAAAATTTTACTTGACATTCCATATATTTGTTAATTGACATGTTGCTTGACTTAATAGACGTTCCACCATTTCATGTGAGTTTTTTGAGCCTTACGAGCATATACTTTCATTCTTGCTCTTTATTTCATTGAGTGTGCCGAACTAATTCTCAACATTCTAGAATTTGTAGCGTAATACTTGTTTAGACTACATGCTTGAATATGATGCTTGAATATGATGCTTTAATATGATAGAGGAACTTACGATTAACCACTTCTTTACCCAAAATTGTCTTCCCACTCATTTCCCCTAGTTGGCCACTTTTGAGCCTATTCCCATTCTTTGTTTTCACCACATTTACAAAACCCAAGCCTTTTCCTATTTTCATCCCTCTTTTTCATACCCTCGTCAAGTCTAAAGAAGACTTGTTCCACAAAAAAAAAAAATAAGAAAAAAGAGAGCAAAGAAAGGAGTTCGAATAAAGAAGAAGAAGAAAAGAACATAAAAAAAAAAGAAAAAGAAAAAAATCAAAAGGTTCGAAAAGAAAAAAAGAGAGAAGAAAAAGGAAAAAAGGAGAAAATGAAAAAATGGTTGCTTAAACTTCTTTGCTTGTCTCATTATATTGGTTCGATTCGTGACTTGAACTTCAACATTTTGCATCTTTTGTCTTGGCATTTTACCACACATTTTTGCCTTTTTCCCTACCCTACCTAAGCCCCGTTACAACCTTATTTAAAGACCCCTTGATTTTTGCATCATGTTCGATTTCTAGTAGTGGAGATTGGATTTAGTTACAAGCTTATGGTAATGTTTTGATTAGTTCTGGCTTGAGCGATTCTTAAACTCAAACACTTTGAGCAGAATGAGTGAATCCTTGTGAGGGTATTAAGTTTTGCTTTATTGAAATTGGCAGGTTATTGGAATGTCTTGCTTTGTTTAAAACTGTTCCTAGTTATCCCTTTATTTGATTGTCTCTTGATTTTAATAATTGTTTCGATTTTGGGTCATTTGGTTATCTTAGATGCATTGTGAAATGAAGGATGAAACTTGAATTCTGATGTATTAGTTGAGAAATGCTTGAGGACAAGCATTGAATAAGTAAGGGGGAATTTGATAAGTGTTTCATTTGATTAATATTTTATCCTTAATTACTCCTTAATAATTAGTTCATGTTGCTGAATTGGACGTTTTTGTGCGTTTTCTATAGAGGACTTCAATTCTGAAAATTGCACTTAAAAGACAAAGTTCTGCAGTTTTTTTTCTGGAATCAAGACTGGGTTAGTGGGCATGACTTTGGGCATGAGATTCTGACATGGCATCCAGTCAACAGTTTCTAGAAGGTCCAGTCAGAAGCTACTAGAAGGTCTAGTCAGCAAGGATGGACGAGTGGATCAACTGCGTTTTAAATTCAAAATTAGAAGTTATCTTTTGTTTTTAGGATTTAATTTAAATATTTTCAAGAATTATCTTTAGGTTATTTTTAGGGTTTTAGAGAACTATAAATACCCCATTGGAGTAAGCTAGAAAATCATCCCTCATTATTTGTTTTATTCTTGTTTTCTAAGTTCTATAAAATTCTCTTTTTCTCTACATTTCATTTTTAAGTTTTATTTTCTAAAAAAAGTTAAGTATGATTTCTTCCATAATCATGCTCAGCTAATTTTCTAAAAAGCCAAAGGCTAAAGCAACGACTCAATTCCAATCGTGAGAGTTGAAAAGCACTTTATATCTTCGAATATATTTCTCAATTTTCTGCAAACTTGGATTGGCAATCGGCCTTTCCTTTTAAAATCCTTACACTTTCAAATTCAAAAAGGACTCGTTGGTTTAAAGGTTGCTTCGATTTATAGTTGGGAGGAAGGATTGACTTGTAGCACATTCGACTTCCTGTGAACACACTTAGCGGCTGTCCGTTAAGGGAAATTGAGAGATCGGATTCGATTCTCATTGAGACAACATAGTCTGAGTCGGGTTTTTCTAGATTTTAAACTTTTTATTCTAACGGCGATAGTCGTGGTTAGTCTAGTCAGAAAACTGAAATTCAAAAATTGATTTTGGATTTTCGGTTTACCGGAGAGAAAAACAAGTTACAAGGGTTGGGTCTTGTAGACTGTAACCGACATTTATCCGAAGTAAAATATTATTCGATGTTCAGTTGGAAATGAGTCAAAGCAGAGCCTAAGGCTGATACTTAAATTGAGTTTCTTTTTAAATTTATTTTCTTTAAATTCTTAGATTTAAATTTTCATTTCTTCATTTACTTTAATTAAACTTTTAGATCAAAACCCCCCCCCCCATTTTTTTCCCATTTCATCTAAATCAAGAACTAAAAGCTTTCTACATCAGAATTTCCTAAGTCCCTGTGGATCGACCCTTCTTCTCTTTACTACGCTATTTAATTATTTTTTTGAGATTAAGGATAATTATTTTGATAGTTTACAACGCTTGTCAATATATTTATGATAAATAATGTAAAAATGTATTAATTAAAATAGATAATTAATAAAATATATTAAAAATATTTTTTATTATCTATAATAATTTATACACAGAGATTATTATATTTTTATGATTTAATATATTTATAATTTCTTAATATAACATTTTATTTAAGATAATATATTTATCCATGCACGGGTTTGTTATGAATTTATATTATTTATCTTAATTATCTATAATAATTTATACACAATTAGATTATTATATTTTTATGATTTAATATATTTATAATTTCTTATTATAATATATTTTTTATGATAATATTTTATTTCATGCACAAGTCTGTTATGAGTTTATATTACTTATCTTAATTGATGATATAATCATAATCATAGAAACATTTAAAGTATGTCTTCTTGAGTGATGGGAACACTTTGCCAGTGATAGTTTCTAGTAAACTTTCGAGACTAGAAGAGAATTTAGTTCGCGTTTTAAGGGACTACAAAGGAGCAATTGGATGGATGATTGCCGATATTAAATGTTTAAGTGCTTCAACTTGTATGGACAAAATTTCGGTAGAAGAGAATGCAAACTCAAAGAGGGAAGCTCAAAGACACCTCAATCCACAAATGACGGAGGTCGTGAAAAAGGAAATTAAGAAATTACTAGACTCCGGGATGATCTATCCAATTTCTGACAGTAATTGGGTTAGCCCAGTTCATGTAATACTTATTAAACCGGTGTGACCGTAATTAAAAATTCAATAGGGGAGTTAGTTCTCACTCATGTTCAAAATGGGTGGAGAGTCTATATAGATTACAGGAAGTTGAATTCTTTAACTCGAAAAGACCATTTTCAACTCCCTTTCATTGACCAAATGCTTGAACACTTAGCTGGTAAATCTCATTATTGCTGTGTTGATGATTATTCAGGTTTCTTCCAAATTCAAGTAAAGATGGCATTTACGTGTCCCTTTGGCACATTTGCATATAGACAGATGTCATTTGGTCTTTGCAATGCGTCGACCACATTTGAAAGATGTATGGTAAGCATATTTTTCGACTACGTCGAGAAAATAATTAAGGTATTTATGGATGATTTCACCGTGTATGGTAATTCTTTCGATGAATGTCTATAAAATCTCACTAAAATTTTGGAAAGATGCATTGAATTTAATTTCATTCTAAATTATGAAAAATGTCAGTTGATAAGGGATAAATTTTAGGACATATTATCTCCGCTGAAGTGATCACGATCGATAAGGAAAAAACTGATGTTATTAACTCACTTTCGTACCCTACAACTGTGATGGAAATTTCCTCTTTTTTTGGCCATGCAGGTTTTTACAAACACTTTATAAAGGATTTTTTGAAGATTTCATGACCATTATATAACCTCTTACAAAATGACAAAGAATTCAAATTTGATCAAGCATACAAGGATGCATTCGACACTTAAGCATAGCTTGTTTCAGCTCCCATAGTGCAACCATTGAATTGGGATTATCCTTTCGAGCTCATGTACGATGCAAATGACCACAATGTGGGAGCCATCCTTGGGCAAAGAATTGGGAAGAAACCTCACATCATCTCTTATGTCTCTAAAACATTAGATGCCGCCCAAAGTAAATATTCAACCACTGAAAAAGAATTATTAATTATTGTTTTTGCTTGGAAAAATTTAGATCATATTTGTTAGGCACTAAAATTATTATTTTTTTGACCATGCAGCTTTAAAATACTTTATCAGAAAGAAGGATGCGAAACCAAGATTGATCAGATGGATTCTATTTTTTTCAAGAATTCAACCTAGAGATAAAGGATAAAAAAGGTGCAAGAACTTAGTAGCAGACCACTTAAGCCGATTGTTTTTCTCAAAAGATAATGTGCCTCTAAAGGATGATTTTTTGGACAAAAATCTAATTTCAACACAAGCAGCTTATCCATGGTATGCAAACATGGTAAATTACCTCTCTACAGGTGTTATCTCTTCTGACTTAATACGCTTTGAAAAGGAAAAAATCAAGCGAGACTCATGATATATTTGGGACGATCCATACGTATTCAAACATTGTTTCGATCAGGTAAATCGATGCTGTATCGCAGAAACTAAGGTACAATTTATTCTAACCTTTTGTCATTCTTATGCTTGTGAAGGGCATTTTGGCCCTAAACGAATTACACATAAGGTGCTTGAGTTTGGATTGTTTTTGCCATACATTTTACGTGATGCCTACTTATTCTGTATGACTTGCAAAAAAATGTCAGAAGGTGGGTAATTTAGGCCAAAGGAATGAAATTCCCTTCACGCTTGTACATGTATGTGAAATTTTTTATGTATGGGGCATCGATTTCATGGGTCAATTTGTTTCATTATTTAGTAATGTTTATATTATTCTCATTGTAGATTATGTGTCTAAGTGGGTAGAAGCTAAAGCTACTCATCGTGATGATAGTAAAACTGTAGTGGATTTTCTAAAGAACTCTATTTTTTTCAGGTTTGACACACCATGAGCATTGATTAGCGATCGAGGAACACATTTTTGCAACAAGGTAATCGATTCACTATTGAAAAAGTATAAGGTAACACAACGTGTTGCCATAACTTATCACCCACAAACAAACGGTCAAGCAAAAGTTTGAAACTATGAAATAAAGTCAATTCTGGAGAAGACCGTGAAATCGGATCAAAAGGACTGGAGTCTATGACTAAATGATGCATTGTGGGCATACCACACGGATTACAAGGGACCCATAGGCATGTCCCCTTACCGACTCATATTTCGTAAATGGTGTCACATTCTAGTGGAGTTAGAAGACAATACATTTTGGGCTGTTAAACAATGTAACGTGAATTTGGACGCTATAGGTGATTATTGAAAATTAAACATTCAAGAGCTCTTAGAAATCCGACGTGACACATGAAAACGCCCAAATCTATAAATAAAAAACTAAGGTGCTCCATGACTAGAAAATATCTCGCAACCAATTATCAATTGGTTAGAAAGTGTTAATTTATGATCCCACATTGAGGATTTTTGCAAGTAAACTTCGAACCAAATGACTTGGTCCTTTTGTTATTACTCACTTGTTTCCTCATGGTGCAATTGAAATTAAAAGCGAGGAGTCCAAAAAATATTTTAAAGCCAATGGACAAAGGTTAAAATCTTTTTATTAGAATTTCTAATTGAACGTGGTGGAAAAATTAATTCTTAAGTAGCCATACGAATGAACTTTTCAGTCGTCGAGCTAACGACGTTACACAAAAGCACTTTTGGGAAGCAACCAATATTTATTTTAATTTATTTAATTTTGAATTTCAATTTAATTTAGGTTGAAAATAAAATAAATAACAACAAGATTATTATTTAATCTATTTTCACGTGTTATTTTCTAGGAACATTGGTGGAGGTTGTAATTTTTCCCAAAATTGGATTACGATCACATAGGCATGCCACGCTCAATGTTGCTATTTTTCTTCACATAAACAAACCCAAAACCAACTCAAATAAAATGAAACCCAAAACTAACCTAAATAAAAAAACCAAACCTAATTAGCCGAAAAAAAAAAGAGAGGGGAAAAGGCCAAACAACCAAATCTGACCTAGAGAAAATAAAGGTGAAAAAAAGAGCCTCGAAAGGAAAATCCAAACCATTTCTTTTTTTTTTTTTTAAAAGAGAAAAAAATCAAGCACGCAAAATGCAAGAAAAAACCCACCCTCACTTTTCCTTTTTTTTTTTTTTTTAATTTGCTCTTCTTCTTCCTCAACTCTCTTTAAATAAAACCCTAAACTATACCTTTTCTCGTCAAAGCTGCCATCGTCGAATGTTGTTGTTGCCATCGTTGAATGCCAATTAAACTTCCTTTCTTCTTGCCAAGCACCACTGCACCAAAACACCACCGATTGGAGAAGCACCATTACTCATTTTTCTTATTTTTTTCTTACCGGCATTCACTTTCCATTTCATTGTGCACCATCTTCTTTCGCATCTCACCGTTGAAATTTCACCAAGTAACAACCACTTCTTCAAAAACCCATCCTTCACCAAACCCTATCCCCAAAATACCAAAGCCCACCCCTTTCCTCCATAAAAGCCATAACCTTTCTAGCACCGACATTACCCACATCACCATTGTCCAAATGTCGTAAGTCATCACCAAGAACCGTCACTGTGAGCTACCATCAACTGCCATCATGAGAAGCCTTAAACAAATGCCTTTGTTCGTTTCTCAAGCTCGAAAGCAGGCCATGATTCGCACTAGAAACCAATCGACCGATGAATTCTCGATTCCTCTTAATTAAGGTCGAAACCAATTTTCAGCATCGCCGATCATCGACATTAACAATGAAGACTCAGAATTGTCTCCACCACTACCAAAGCATGTTGTTGGATCGATTCAATACCGACATCGAAGAAGTCTTATACTAGTCGAAATGGAAGACCTATAAGTTTGTTAAGGTTCTTTTGACGAAATAAGGTTTAACATTCCAAATTTACAATCTATTTTTTGTTACTTATGTTTCTTATGGGTTGTTTAATTATTTTGATGTTATTTGTTGGACGTCGTATGCGTGATTCTATGTTTAATTATTTCGATGCTATTGGTTTGATGTCATATGCGAATATTCACTATGTTGCATTTTTTGAGCTTGTATACAAATTTTATGCAACATTTAGTTTCGATATAAATGTCATTAGAACTATTGAAACCCCAAACATACTTTGATTCAGAATGTTTGGTAATCCATTTAGTATGTCTATTTCAAATTTTAGCGTAGCCATAGGTTTTGTTGACCTTGACGATGTTCAAACCGACTCGTACCATACAATTTTACTCAAGATACATAACTATTTTGATGTCGACATAGCTTACTCAGCTTTAACTAACACAATAGCCCGCCCATACAATTCATAGTTTTCTTGTTTTTAACTATTCGAGCCGTAATGATTCTTCTTCTGTCTTAATTAAGACAAAATTATTTTTCTTGTGGAAAATGTACTACGGTTATTGGGTCAACTTAGAATATTATTTTGCACGTAGTTTTCATGTCATAATCCGGGCCCATCGACCTCTCATACTCGGGCCATACATCACACATTTAGCCACGAACATTTTTCCATTCGAAATTGATTTTTTATATGCTTATAATATGGATCCTTTAGATGAATATTTTTTAGATTCTATGGGTCTGCTTGCCAACACCCCTACTGCGTTTTATTTTGCTCCCCTAGGTATACGTACTATTCGAAGTAATAGACTATTTCAACGACTTGAGAGCAAGAAGAGTAGCCCCCTTTCGCCGTGAAAGAGAGACTAAACCGTATTGAGGCTCGCCTAGAAACAATAGAAGCCAATATCTCAAGCATCCTCACAGTACTATAAAGCGGTTACTTCCACCATCCTCTGCCTTATTAAAATATACACGGGGAGTACACATGACCTCTATTTTATTTATTTATTTATTATTGCACATTGAAGGCAATGTGGGCTAAGTAAGGGGTTCGTATGCTTTGTTGTTTATCATTCTTCGTTGCATGTGTTGATTCCCATATTGAAATTATTCCCTAAGTTGCCTTGAAATTATGTGATTCTCATGCCTAGTTAACTCGAATGATTATATGATTCATAAATAATTGCTTACTGCTCAATTTAATTAACAAGTGATTTGTAGAATTGTAACTATTTGGACTTCAACATTCCATGAAAATTGTTAGCTTCTTTTTAAACTTGCATAATAAAAATACTCTTAAAAAATGTGTATATATATGTAAATAAAAAATTTTATGTAACTAAATTGAGTGAAGAGTTCAGGAATGTGAACAAATTGAGTAACCAGGGTGATGTGCTCGGGTTGTCATCTCATTTCGCGTCAAAAAATTCAAGTGACGAATCAAAACTTGTAAACACTCCGCTAACTGAGAAGTTGTAGAAAAATGTTGGGAAACGAGCCGAATTAAGTAACCGGGTGAGGTGCTTAGGTTGTCATCTTTTCTCGTGTAAAAAGATTTGCCTATGTATCAGTTAAAAAATGTATATATATATATTTATGATCATTTTGTAAGTTTTATTAAAGTTTTAATTTAGTGAAATTGTTGATTTTGTTGCATAATTTTCGAATTCTATAAAACACTTGTTAGTTTAGTTTTGCAATAGTTCATTCATGCTTCACTTAAGTTGTTTGCGCTTTGCTTGGTTGTGAGATGAGACTTAATTTCTAAGTAATTTGGGGAAATAGATTATATTCTTGAGGACAAACATCGACTAAGTAGGGGGAATTTGATAACAAGATAAATTTGTTTAACACACCCAAATTTGGTAAATTTTGCTATTGATTTAGTAATTTTTGTTTAATTTGATCATGTACACAGTTGGAGTATCAAAATTCGAATTAGCAAGTAAATCGAGCTAAATTGGAGCGCAAAAAAAAAGGGGGTTGAATTGAAATTTTTGAGAAATTTAGGGCTGAAAAGATTTTATTTGACTTCGTAAAAACTAGATTTAGAAAAAAAAATCTGATAAATATAATATTTTAGTTGGTTTGTTGTTAGATGAATTAGGCTAATTTTAGTAAATGCAATGAATATAAATACCATGGGTGGTGGCCTTTGAAAGATAAATTGGAAATTAAATGCAAAAAGCAATTTATTTATTTTTCTCCTTTCAGTTGTATTCCTTCATAGTAATTGAATACTGTTAAGAGCATTTACTCAAACACTTGGTGTGTACTAGTTTTCTTTGGCTTTTTGTTTTTTCATAGCTTCTTTTGTCTTTCGAGTTTGCTTCCTCAATGCTTTGGTGCATTAGAGAATTTCTACTAGAATTTTCAATTTTTAAGAGTAGGCTAACTTAGGTAGGATTTTAACCTAAGAAATCGCCTAAGGTTGCATGGTTTTCCAGACTAAAGATTTAGCCCCATGATAGTTAGTATCACAGCTATTATTCGAAGGTATCGATTGAGATGACGAAAGGAGGAGACGAGTAGAATGTCATGATGGAGGGAGGTCCAGGAAAAATAGCAAATCAAGGGATATGTTTTTGACTCTGGAATGTCGGGTGACCAACATTCAAGGTAGTTGAGGGATGCATCGATCAATTAAACTCGATGAGAGAGCAACTTAGGGACTTTGTGATAGAGACTATTAGTTCTAATCGAGGTGGAATGAGAGAGACCCTCAATGCTGCTATGGATGATCAGATCAAGAAGCTTACTAAGTGGCTTTGAAGGAGGAAACTGAGGCCATTATGGCAAAAAATAAGGAGCTCAAGAGAGAGATTGTTGTGTGCAGAGCTGCTTTGGGAAAAGGGATGATGGCTTTAATTCCTAAGCAACGTAAGATGAATGTCCTTATGTTGAAAGAGTTCGGAGGGACGAGGTCCACGAGAGATGTGAATAATTTTATATGGGGGATAGAACAGTACTTCCAAGCGATAGGCATCAAGGACGATGTCATTAAGGTAAACACTGTTGTTATCTATTTTTCAGATGTCGCTATTTTGTGGTGGCGTCATAGGTCCACAAATGAGAGACGAGGTAGGACTACGACTGGGACTTGGGAGGAGTTCCAAAAGAAGCTAAAAAAATAGTTTTACCCACAATATGCCGAGAAGGAAACTTGGGCTAAGTTACGTCGGTTCACACAACAAGGCACTATTCAAGAGTATGTTCAAGAGTTCAGTGAGTTGATGCTTCAAATCTTTGACTTGAGTGAGAAAAAAGCTTTCTAATGGTTTGAAGAATGGTTGAAGTCTTGGGAAAAGCAAGAGTTGCATCGACAAGGTATTATTAAGCTTACTATAGTCATGGTTGAGACAAAATCTTTTATCGAGCTCCTATTTGAGGAAACACAAGTTCGAGTCTTCCAAGCTTAAAGAGACAAGAAATGGTGGGTGAGACCATGAGGAAGATGGAAATGGAAATGGTGGCAATGTGAGACCATAGAATGGGAAGTGGAAGTCTAACAATAGACTGATAGGGACAGTGAAATGCAATCTTTGTGATGTTCTTTATATGGTGTGGGACTGTCTGAAGAAATCTATGTTTTCTAACATCAAAGGGGACGATGAAATAGACAAAGAATCGATGAAACTTGGTTTGATTGTACATTATTTCGAAGCCAAGAGAGCGAGGAAGAATGAGAAGAATCCAAAGAAGTGCTTCTTATGTTCTAGTTTGCATAGGATGCGGGATTGTCCACGAACAGTAAAGAAGTCGAAGTAGAGCCAAAGAGTGAGCCAAAAAGTTTTTGTCTTTGACACTTTTTTATTTATAACATATTTTAGGCCTTTAATCAAATTGTGTAATATATGATTGTATGTTTCATTGGAATTTTAACTTGAAAGTATTGAATTATGAATTTAGATTTTTTTTAACCAACAACATTACTGTTGGCTTGATGGCAGTTAATACTTGGAGTGTGATTTGGTGTTACCTCGTAGACTTGCTAGTTTTAACTCTTGATGATTATTACAAAATAGGTAATAACTAAGGTAGTTCCAATGCAGTGAGATAGCAATGCTAACTATTCTCCCTTTTTTTCCCTTGGGTATCTATTATTCATGTAAGAAAGAAAAGAATTCAATCATGCTTTCATCATTTTCGACTCAGATTATGTTGATCTTGATTTGAAGTCTGAGGTTAGCTAGGCTATGTTTAAGCAGTTGTAATTTGTATCCACCATTCTGGTTCATGAATTGTCAACTATTTTTTCTCTGATTTCTCATGGTCATGAGTATTATTGAAAGATATAGTGCTGATTTATTTATTTATTTATATGCTTGTTTTGAAGTTCTCATTTAAGTAGAATATTTTGCATGTTCTCTTGAGTTTTGACCGTCCAATTTCTAATTTTGCTGGTTTTTATATTTATTTATTAGAGTAGGTGTGATTCTTTTCATTATCTTTTATTTTGGTTGTATTGACACTACAACAAGGAATTTATGTTGCTTGACTTGGTATCCTAATTTCTTCCTTCCGGTTTTACATGTTCTGACCATATGATAACACTTCATCTTGATATTCTCAGAAATTAGGAGGGCATTATGCATTAGATAATTCAAAATACATATAATTTGGCCTTATAGTATGGATACATGGAACTAAGGGAAACAAGATGAGAAATTAAGTTTATATACATATATATATATATACATACATATATTACATGGTGGGGATTAAGTATCGTGAAAATCTAATCAGCTAATCAAGAAACTAAGTCATTAGTTATTATAGACTTCTACCTGGTGGAAAGAGGATGCTGAGTTGGAGGTATCTTCTGCATGGTGTAGTTGAATAGTTGAATGACAGCTAAACACAATGATACATCTCGCGCATAGATGGCGAAGTTCGATGATGCATGGAACAAATTTTCCTTATAGATTTCTTTTAAACTTTTTCATTCACATTTCCCTATAACCAAGCCCCTTCTTTACACAAATCAAGGTAAATAACATAGGACTTGTTTTTTGTGTTTTTTATTATCTCCTTGATTCAGACAATAATAAGGAAGAAAAGTAAAATTCAAGGTTGTTCATATTGCTTGTTGATATACCTCAATCTATGTAATGTTAAATTTGAAATATTTTTTTTCCTAATGAAACAACATTTTATGCCATAAACTTGACCTCCTGCTTAGCAAGTACAGTGCAAGTGGTTATGATTTGAAGGTTTAAATATCATAATAAACCATGCAAATGCACTACTCTGACCATGTGTTTGTTGTGTGTCAACTATAATGAAGATAACTTGAGAAGCAATGGATTCTAATAATAGTGTATTATTTTAAAATGTAGTAACAAAAATTTTTGAATAAAAAAATTTTAGGCATTCATATTAGTGATAAAGATAAAACATTATAATAAAAATAAAACACTCTCACTAACCTAGTAAAGCTCTTGAATAAAATACTTCGATAATATTAAAAGTTCGATGTTTCAGAAACTTCAAATAAAAAAATTTGCATATTGACAATTAAATTTTTTTTTTTGTTTCCAATTTAGTAGATCGTGTAGATTTATAGAAGGTAAATTAATTAAAATAAACACATGAAATAATTAGTTTAAGTATTTACCAAAATGTAGTTCGAAGCTTTCTACTCATTGTATAACTAAAAATTAAAAAATAATTTAATATAAAATATTATTTTAAATTTCAAAAATGTAAAAATAAAATATTTTAATATAAAATATTAAATTAATATAATATAATTTAAAATAAAATATTTTAATATAGTTTAATATGAAAATAAAAAATCTTTTAATACAATTGAATATTAAATATTAAATATTATTCTTTTCATAGAAAATATTATTCTTTAATATTAAATTGATGTGAAAAATACATTAATATAACGTCATATTCGTTGTTTGAGTTTTTTTTTTTTTGCTATTATATCTATTTCTTTCAACCAAACACATAAAAACTATTACAATACACATTTCTAGGGGTGTTCAAATGGTTAACCGAACCGAACTAGTATTAATCGAATTAATTTAACTTTTTAACCGTTAATTGAACCAAATTTTTTTCAAAAAAATTAACTGAGCAAAAATATTTCAGTTAATTCGGTTAGTTAACGAAATTAACTGAAATTTATATGTTTTGTGTTTGTTTTTTGTTAAAATAAGTATAAAACATATCAAAAATTAATTAAGTTGATAATATTCATTTGACTGAATTAACAAAATTAGTAATAGCCTAATACATATAATATATAATATTATTTATTAAGTACGATTAATTCGGTTAATTATTCGATTCGAACCGAATTAATCGTTAATCGAAATTCAAAAAAACCTATAACCAACCTTCAACCGAACTAGATCAGTTAATCGACCGATTAATTAAATTAAATTGGTTCAATCGATTAATTCGATTTTAACCGAAATTTGAACACCCTTAATCATTCCATTCCATTCCATTCCATCCAACCAAACCACTGTTATGCCTATTCAATTCCATTACAGCCTTATTTCATTTCCACTGAATAGCTGTTCCATTAGAGTTCATTCCATTCTAGTGAACCAAAGGTCCTGGATGATTTAATATGATTTCTAAAATATATTTGGGCCTTTGAATATGTCTGAAATTTGTTTTTGTTAAACTTTTATTAAATGCTTTTAGAATGTATTCATAGCTTTCTAAATTTTATAATTGTTCTAAAAGTTTTTATTAATTGAAAAATTAATGTTTTTGTAAAATAATATTTTATAAGCAAATAAAATATGAATGTGATATCACTTATCCGTATGAAAATCGAACCAAATGTAAGTTTTACTCTAATTTATAATATTTAATAATCATGACTACCAACATCTCTGTCTTTTGTCATGTTTTTTCTCTCGGTCTGTTAACACATTTTTCTGTTGTTGCTAGCACGTTTCTCTTCTTCCTTTGTTATTCTCTCTTTAATTTTTTCTTGGTCCAGCGATTATGGTTGACTCAATAGCGGATCTTTCCCTTGAAGATGAGGAAGAAAATACCATTTGCTTGGGGGCTAAAGTGTCTCAGCGAGAGATATCATATGTGCATTGCTTTGTCGGAACTTTTCTTACATCTAGTGTGGTCAACTTTCAGGCGATGAATTCAACGTTAGTGTGATCAGAATCGAAAAGAATGGTCCTTAGACGTTTAATTCGCGCTTATTAGTCTCACTTCGTCTTAAGGAAGGGGAATACCCTCTCTTTGTCCTGTTGTATTGGGTGGACTTTTGGACATTAATTCATGATATCTCGCTAGGCTTCATGTATGAAATTTTAGCCAGATAACTGGGAAACTTTATTGGTTATTTTTTGGAGTATGATGTTGCAGCAACTCAGTTGGGTTATAAAAGAATCATGCGAGTGCAAATAAGAATTAATGTTAGGAAACCATTGAAAAGAATGAAAAGCCTCACCCTTTCAAATGGTAAGTCGATCTTTGTGCGTTTTGAATATGAAAAACTCACTTTATTTTGCTTTATCTATGGAAAACTAGGACATGGTGAGAGTTTTTGCCCTATTAGAGCTCACAATCCGCAACAAGAGTATGTCTTTCGATAGGATATTTTGCTTAGGGTTCAGTCTAGATGAAACTCAGTTTGGAAGAGCAAATGGCTGGTTGAAGATGATGGGGGTGCTGGTTCCAAACATAGTAATCCCATGAAATTTACAAAACGGAGAAATTTTGGGAATTTTCAATCTGTGCAACAAAAATCAGGGGGATTAGTTAGGATTCATTTCTAATTATTCCTTACCATAAACGAAGTGGTCAACGCTCCTTTAGTGCTAGGCCCAGTCACTGATTATGATGCTACTATGATAGGCCATGAAGAGGAAAGATGTACAATTAAACACAGTGATGGGCTAAAACGACCCCGAGTTTAATTATCTACTTTAGGAGTTTCTAATGAAGAGGATTTGGATGGAGTACTAGGTGCTATACTACAGGCACCTAATTCAAATTGATCAACAAGCCTTGCTAAGCAGGTTAGCTGGGCACAATAAAGCTAATTAGTTGGAACGTTCGAGGCTTGAGGAGGCCTCAAACAATCCATCGTCTCCGGCATATGCCGAGAGACATCAATCCTTCTGTAGTTTTCTTAATTGAGACAACTGTAGGGTTCGAAGATAGAGGAGGTAAGACAAAAATGTGGTTTCTAGAATGGGATTGAAGTTTACTCGGATGGTTGAAGCAGGGATTATCATTGGGTTGACGTAATGATTGTAGAGTCTCACTTAGATATTTTTCGAGAAGGCACATTGATGTGATGTTTGATGAATATGTAGAAGGAAAAACTTGGAGATGTACGAAATTTTACAAAGCTCTAGACGAATCTCAAAGAGAGGCATCATGTTGCCCCCATATCTTATGGCTGGTGATTGGGGATTTCAATGAAATTACTTATGTGTTAGAAAAGAAAAGGGGATTACCTCAGAGGGAGACACAAATGAGTAAGTTTTGAGACACACTATTTGACTGCTCTCTTACAGATTTGGTTTATTATGGTCAATGGCTCACATGGGAGAAGGGTCGGACTCGTGCAAATAACATAAGGGAATGAATCAATCGTGGGGCGGTAAATGAGGTTTAGGGGGTCTATTTTCAAACTACAAATTGAAGCATCTTCCACACATATTTTCTGACCACTGCTCATTATTGTTGCAAACTGATTGGGGTAGTAATCGTGTAAATTAATGCCATTTCAAATTCGAGGCTACTTGGCTTTTAGAAGATAGTTGTGAGACAAATGTGCTTAAAATATGGAATGAAACTATTGGGGTTGTATCAAATAGAGTTGTCAGGTTGAGCCTTAATTTGTGGTTCCATCGCATTAGGAAGGAAAGAGTTATTTCTAAAAATGATCTCGAGTGGTAGCTCATTCGGCTAAATAACGCTTACCGTCGAAAGAGGTGTTGAGGGAATTATGGAAACCAAATTAGCCCTTAATTTAGAATCAGACTGAGAGGAGCTTTATTAGGAGCAACGTAACTGTAACAGCCCGATTTTCAGTGGTGTTGGAAATAGTGGTTTCAGGACCACAACTCCGACAAGTCGAGTCATAAATATTAGTTATTTAATATTTTTGATGTCATCAGCATCGTATTATGTCTTGGTTATGAAATTTTGACGTTTAATTAGATAATTGAATAGAAAGGACTAATTTGTAATAGGTGCAAAAGTATAGATGTTTAATTAGAAGGACTTAATAAGTAAATAAACCAAAAAGAGATAGGATAGTGGAATATCATGACAATTAAGGGTAATGAAAAGATTAATTAAGGCTAAAAAATGAAATGATTAAGGAAGTTTAATTATGAAAGTTATAAAAATTACAAATTTGCCATTGATATATAAATGAATTAAGAAAGAAAAAATAAAGCAAAACATATATATTTTCACTACTTCTTCTTTAACTTTCGGCCAAGAGGAGAAAATTAGGGTTTTACATCCTAAACTTGAAGCCTTAATTTGAGTAAGCAAATGTCAACCGTTTTTAGTAATTGTTATGTTTTTTAGTCCGTATCAACTTAATCTAGCTTATACAATGATTAATTTGTGAATCTGTCAGATGTTAGAAAACTTGCCATTGTTGAAATTGCTTGTTCTTGAAAGCTTTTGATGTATTTGAATGTTTGATACTTAGGTTAAATCTTTTATGTATTTGCATGTTTTGTGATGAAAGGACTAGATTGAATAAAAGGAAACTATTAGGGTAAAATCGTTATTTTCTCAAAAGGACTTATGTAGCTTAATGTGAGAATTGAATGATTTGTGAATGTAGACTACGATCGTGCTACCGATTGCGAAAAAGGGAAATTAGCGGATTAGTCCCTGAAGTCTTTCCAAAACTGCAAACCATTTCGATAAGTTCGTAATGTTAAATTTTTATTAATAAATGCTTATAACTGTCTTTCTAATGATTGTTGAAATGAGAATTTCCCGGTCTTGTGCCAAAGATAGAAAATGGTTCGACGGTTGAGATCCTGCATTTGTTGCGAATTCTTTATAGCATAGTGAGTCACCGTAAGGTGAATAGAATCCAAGAATGGATTACAGGCTTTACGATGGCTGAGATTTATACCTGCTTGCATATTCTTGTTAGCTCAGTGTGAGCAGCATCGTAGGGAACAGATATACCGTATCGATGGTTAAGAATAATATCGAATACTGGTAACAAGCATGACCCTTGGGTCAATAAGGAGCAAATGAGCATCATGACCTTTGTGTCAACAGGGAGTAAAATAAATAACAACCTTTGAAGTTCAGTTGTGTTGGCTCGACAGATTTATAAATTTCTTTATCACATAACACATGATAAATTGATGAACTTACGAACTTATTAAGCTGTGTAGCTTACCAATGAACTTGTTGTTGTTTTGTAGATTTCGTTTTGTGACTTGAAGATCGGATCATCTTGAAGACATCACACTATCTTGGGAGCTCGTTCAGTAGTATTTACATCACTCGGTTATTTGGCATGTACTAGGATGATATTAGCCTTTAATATTGAACTATATATGTTGAAATCATACTATTTTGATTGTGTAAATGCATGAAGTACAACTTAGATGTTTAAGCTTAAGATGCTTGTAAAGATTTAAAAGTTATGTATGATGTGTGATGACTTAATGCATAACTTGTATTGGAAGTACCTGAATGTTAAACTTGTGACTTGGCTCAATTCTTGAGATTTTGCAAACTTGTTTCGGTAGAATTTATGCATATATCGGTAAAGTACAGGGTAGGAAAGAGGTTGTTCTCTGACTTGGGTTGTATCGGTAATTGAATTACAAGTATCTTTAGTTTATAGTACTGATGTATTGGTAGTATGTATGCTTATATCGGTAGAAGTTGCAAGGTAAGGATTTTTGCTCTTTGGAGTTTTTGGTATCGGTAGTTACATGACTTGTATCGGTAGAAATCATACTGGTATCGATAGAACTAGCACATGTACCGCTAGAAGTCTGAACAGTTCTAAATTGTTCATTAAATTGACTACTACCGATACTTGACCATCAGGTACCAGTAGAAGTCCCCTAAAATGTTAGAAATGCCACTTTTACCCTTGATGAAATTGTGTTATGAATAAATATTGATCCAAAATATGACAAGTGAATTTTGTATTGAATAAAGATTAATATTTTGATATTCCAAAATATGAACAGAGTTAAATAAATAGAAATACCGGAATCCTAACCGACGACGGTGTTCGGGATTTGGGTGTTACAATAACATAGCTAACTGGTTAAAAAATGGAGATCGGAACAACCCTTTTTCCATAAGTTTACGATAGAGAGATGCCAGTAGAATAAGGTTGAGTGCCTATCAGATCTTAATAGGTGAAAATATGAGTGCAATGAAAGATTTTGTCACTTGCGACTTATTATTTTTCTAATCTTTTCACATCAAATGGAATTGGGAATCCCAAATAAATCTTGAAAGGGGTTACTCCGTGTATCTCCAATTTAATGAATAAGGAACTTGATTAGGAATTTACTTATGAGGATGTTTGTATGGCTTTAAAATTTATGCATCTGTTGAAGGTGTCGGGTGAAGATGGCTTAGGGGCGATCTTTTACCAATGGTTTTGACATATTGTTAATAAAGAGGTAGCGGATTTGTGTATTAAGAGCTTAAAAGGTGGTCACAATATTGTTGAAATTAATTAGATATGGATTATGCTATTTCCCAAGGTTAGTTGCCCTACACTCATGAATCAATTTCAACCCATTAGCCTTTGCAATATCCTCTACAAAATAACTACCAAGATGTTAGTTAACAGATTCCAAAAAGTTTTGCATTATTGTATTGATAAGGCTCAAAGTGCATGTGTCAAGGCGGCTAATTACTGATAATATCATTGCTGCTTATGATAACATGCATTCCATGAGGAGGAAGAGAATTGGAGGAGAGGGATCCTTTGCGCTTAAGCTCGACATTAGCAAAGTGTATGACAGAGTTTAGTGGGATTTTATTAAGGTAATGCTTAGGCATCTGGGTGTTTTGGAGTCTTGGATACAAAAAATCATGCTTTTTGTTGAAACGATGTTCCTCTCAGTTCGTATTTATTTCTTATTTGTGGAGAGGGGTTGTCGGCTCTTCTTAAGGTGAAAGTTACAAATGGGGATCTTAAGGGTGTTTGAATCAACAGATATGCACCGTTAATCACACACTTATTCATTGCTGATGATAGTCTTATTTTTGGGAAGGTCACTTCAAAAGGAGCTATGACACTTAAAGAACGATTGGAGACATATGCTTAGAGTTCGAGGCAACTGATAAATTTTGACAAGCTAGGTATATTTTTTCAGCTCAAATGTTGTGCAGAGCAATAGAGAAGAGGTTTGTCGAATATTGGGAGTTGACCTAAACATGAATAAAGAGAAGTATTTGAGGCTTCCTTCGATCGTGGGATGAAATAAGAAGAGGGTTTTCGGGAGATAAAAGAAAAATTGTTGAAAAAAGTATCAAGTTGGAGTTAAAAAAATGCTTTCGATAGGTGGCCAAGAAGTATTAATCAAAGTTGTGCTTCAGGCAATACCTATGTATATTATGTCCTATTTTTTGCTGCCCAGTTCATTTTGTTAAGAATTGAAGAATATTATTTCTCTATTGTGGTGGCAAAAGAAAGTCGGTCGGAAGAGTTTACATTGGTGTTCTTAGAGCTCGTTATGTATGCCAAAAGGGGACTGGGGTATGAGTTTTCGTGATCTAGCCTAGTTCAATATCGCCCTACTGGCAAAACAGGGATGGCGTCTAATGGAAACTCCCGGCTCCTTAACAACTAGATTACTTCATGCAAAATATTACCATGGGTCTAAATTTTTGGAAGCTCCTTTGGGATTTAGCCCATCTTTTATTTTGAGACGTATTTGGTAATCCAAAGCTCTGCAAAAATTTGGTCTTCGGTGGAGGATTTGATCTAGGCTGTCGGTCTCGATTTGGGAAGACCATTGGTTATCGAGGAAAAATAGGGAACTTGTCCGAATGAACAAAGTAGAGGGTTTGGAGAAAGTTAGCGATTTGATTATCCCGGATCCTAATCGTTGGGATAGACACCTAATCTACTCAACATTTTTGGAGGAAGAAGGAAGTAGAATTGTAAGTATCCCTCTCCCTATTTCAAATTAATCTAATAAAATAGTTTGGCTTAGAGAAAATTCGGGTCTTTATACTTTCAAAAGTGGATATAAAGCCCTGTTAGAGCATTCCCAGTTAAGTAATTTACAGTAGTACAATTTAAAGCAAATTTGGAGTATATTGTGCCCTGCCAAAATTCATAGTTTATTATGGCGATTTGCTAAAAATTTCATTCCTAGTTTTTAGAATTTGCATTTCAGAAGAATTACACAAGAAAATAATTGCCCGCACTGTCGGATTTGTAGCGATTCAACTGTTCATATTGCTCGAGATTGTACGTTTGATATGCAGATTTGGTCAAAATTAAACTATCAGTGGCCTAATCATGTTGCGAATTCAAATTTTAATGAATGGTTAAATTGGCTATTTGTTAATTCAACCAGTAATAATAAAGAGAATATCGCCATTACAATACGGGTAATCTGGAACGCCCGCAGCAAACTATTGCATGAAAGAAAACTTCAAAGCGTTAAGGAGGTTATTACCTTTATTCGAGGTTATGGTAGGGATTATAGAGAGGTGACTACAACGTTGACACATTCCAGACCCGGAGCCTTAATTAAATGGGATCCCTCACCTACTGACTGGGTCAAGGTTTGTGTGGACGTCAAATTTTCTCAGACAAATCAAAAGGCAGTATTAGGGTTCTTAATTAGGAATGATGATGGTCAATTAATGGGGTTGGGATACATAATGCACAACCTAATTTCGACAGCGGTTCTGGCTAAAGCAATGGCAATTCTGCATGGGCTTCAGTTCACGAAGAAGATGGGTTTCCTGAGATACATCTTGGAATGCGACTAAAAAACAGTTATAAAGAACCTCCAAGCATCAGTGGAGGACTATTCAGAGATGAGGGCGATTGCTTGGAATGTGAAACACCTGGTGAGGGATTTCGCATCTTATCGTTTCGAGTTTGTCGCGAGAAAATGAAATGTTGCGGCACGTGAGATGGCGGCCAAAGATATGAAACACTCGAATGATTCTTTCTGGGTTGAGGATGCTCCATGACGTGTTTTGGAACTAGCAGTCTAGACAGACGCTTCCACCATCCGCTATAGTTGCCTCCCTCTTTTCTCGCAAAAAACTGGTTGACTCGAATGATTCTTTCTGGGTTGAGGATGCTCCATGACGTGTTTTGGAACTAGCAGATCCGGACAGACGCTTCCACCATCCGCTATAGTTGCCTCCCTCTTTTCTCGCAAAGATCTGGTTGAGAATGTCTTTGAATCTATATGTTAAATCTCAGCTCCTTTATTCAATTTGGTGGCTCCGATTGCTGATCCAAGGAAGGTTTGGCCATTTTGTGGTTAGTGATTCTCTTCAGAGTTTGGATGAAGCTTCTGGATTTTGCTTTGTTTTCTCTATTATATTTGGGTGTTGTCATTCGCTATTTGGTTTTGTTTTATTTTGTTGTGGATTTCATTTGTATTTGTTTTTTTACTTCCAAACCCATTTATACAAAACGGCCCAAATTTCTAAAAAAAAAAGCCGACCCAAATGTGTTGTATAAACTTTTTCAATAACATCGAGGATCAAAGAATCTCTGAACTCGATTTGGGATACTAGCCCAATAAGTTTCCAAATACTTAAAAAAAATTAATGAATATGTACTTTTGCTATTTTTACTCAAAGTCATACATTACTATATTTTTGTCAGTTACATCATCGCGCTTTGGAAAATTTCTTCCCAATTGTGGTCTTTTTTGGAATAAAACTAAAAAAATGCTTTGCAATAAAATATATATATAGATTCGTAACTATATTTTTCAGATCTACATTAACTATTATATAAAAATTTGGGATAATAATATATATTTTTTATTATACTGGTGTAATTACATGGATAGTAGTATATGTTCATATTTTCTTAACCTTTTGACAAGCCATACACAGGTGCTTGAACATGAATCTCTAAAAATAAATATCATCCTCTTTTCCACTGAAATCACTCGTTGAGTTCTATCATAATAATATTTTTAAGCCTTAACTTTTTTTTTTTTAAAGAATCAAATAAATTTTATTATTTTTCATTTTTTTAGATATTAAATTTGATGATGCCGCCGACATCTGCGTCAAAAATATTATTTTTACAATAAATCCAATATGAAGTTGAGCGTTAAAGATTCAAAATGGAAGAGGCAGTGTTGTGTCTTCCTTATTCTGGTAAACATGTATTTGAAAACCCGCTCTCACAAAATCTCAATTCGCACAAAACACACCCTAACGCTACCTTATTCCTAATTTTGGCCATTATTACCGTAAGAACTTGACCTTAAAGTCACCCCATTGCCAAAAGCCAAGAGGAGATCAAGTTGAATGAGTTGCAGAAAGCTTTCTTACCATACATTTGGTTAAGAGCCCAAACTCTAAATGATGTTATTAACAAGATGCGACAACATTTCCACCGTCCATCATCTTCTCCACTATGGAGCTTGATTTAACATCTTTAAAGCAAATTTCCTTCGACCCTGCCACACCATATTACACCTGCTATCTTTTTATTTTTTTGGTACTTTTAATTTTCCTTTTTTTTTTTTTTTTGTTTAACTATACACATGGAATTACTCATAATTTATGTAATATCAACGTGGATGCTAAGTGGTCAATTAACATCTTCATTAGTTTTTTTTCCAAAAATGATTAATTTGACAAAACATAACACGTTAAAGATTAAAATGGGTGAAAAAAAATAGTAAGAGTCAACTTGACTATTTAAAAGCTAAAAGTTTCATTATACCATAAAAATTTGAACATCAATAATAATAATAATTTAAGGGAAATTTTCTTAAAAATATTGGCAGATTTGCGTTAAACAAAGATGCATCAAACATCAGGAATATATTTCTTTCCAAGAATTACTCAGATCTATCTCTACAAGCAGATTGATACACTTGCTTCTGCAAAAAAAAAAAAAAAAATGTTAGGGAACAAAATCTCAAGAATGAAGCCCGGATCAATTATGTTTGAAAATAGTTCAATGACATATCATATATCTTTGATTGCAAATAATGAAAAAAAAAACCTCTAATGTCTAAAAAAAACTACTTAAAAGAAAAAGAAAACTAGCCTATGGTTAATGCACAAAGAGTGTCTAATAGAGGTCAATTGATGAAATAGGGCTCATTTGTCCCACTTAAACTAGCCCGATTCATAGAACATGTGGAGAAGTCCATCTACTTGAAGCCTTGATGGCTTAGTGAAGCACTCAAGAAAATTTAAGGCTACCTTGGTAAATAGGGAAGCTAACCTTAGAAGATATGTAATCTAATAAGATTTGATTTTTTTTAATCTTAAGAGATTATGTAAATCTCTTAAGAACCTCAATTGTAGATCGACTTAATCTCGTCTGTCTATGTAAACTAACCTGTACCATTGGACTTGGGAGAGTTCAACTATAAATAAATGTCTTCCCCCTCATTTGTATTCATCTCATCCTTGAGCAATAAAAGACTGAGAGCATTTACTCAAACACTTGGTGTGCTTTTGTTTTATTGTGGCTTTCTTTTGTTGCTCTTTTATCTTTGAGTTGCTTTCACTTTATTTTCGATGCCTTGAAAAATTTATATCGAGAATTTTCACTTTGTAAGAGTAAGGGTGAATTAGGTGGATTTGAACCCAAGAAATCGTCTAAGGTCGCACGGATTACGAGACTAAAGTTATAGCCTCGTGATAGTTGGTATCCAAGCTAAGGTTTTGAAGGTGTCAGTTGAGATGATGAAAGGAATAGACGATCAGATTGAGCCAATGAAGACTTGTGAGAGGGTCAAGATCACTAGCCGATCGAGGGATATGTTGTTTATCAAACTCGATTTTCCCTTAAGTTTGGAATTTAGGAATAATTGAGAGTTAAATTGAAAGAAATCGTAAGTTGATGGCTTTTACTTAAAAATCGAAGAAAATTTTGTGGCTAATTTGGACATAGTTGAGTTCCAATTCTGGTTCAGTTGGATGAGAACCAACTGGTTCTTTAGCTGGAGACAAAATGATTTGTCACACCTCAGTTCAGGCGAGTTCAAGGATAAGGCGTATTGTAGTGAAAAAAACTGTGATTTACAGATTGTAATTCATCCATTCATTTCTTTTGGCGTATACTTGTGGGTGTATAGTATATGTCAAGTAATTAGGTGGAAATTTTATTTTGGATTACTCTTATTAGCCAAAGAGTAAGGGTTTTAGTTGGATAAAATGGTAAATTACAGCATGAGTTATAGCCAAATGTATAGTACGCCTAGTTTGTTTAGTACGGTTCTCATTGGACTGTGAAGTGCTTGGTTGAGAACCAACTGAAATGACTGTCTTAATATTTATTATGCAGGATTTTTATTTATGTTTCTTTTAGAGTCTGTAAGCCACTAAGTGAGACAAGCTTTGAATTTAAGTGATAGTTGTTAAATGTCTGTATGGGAGATTGGATTATATATGCGTGATAAGGGCTCTAAGAAGAGTTTCTTAAGGATTCAAAAATGTTACTCTTCATTTCTGTTTGGAATCGATTTTATTTCTTCTTTCTTAAGTTGGAAATTGAGATTCTTAGTTAAATCAGTGATTATTCCATCATTGGGTAAGTATTTCAACTCTGCATGATAAGTTCTGAAAGAGTATGATTGTAAGAGTTATATGAATAGTAAAGCTGTAAGTATAAGGCTTAAGATGATGGTAGATTGTATATAAATAAGTTTTAAATGTGTTACTATATTTTGTAAGCAGTTGTTGTTGTTGGATTGTGTTAGATGTTCAAGTATGAACCTTCGAAATACAATTTAGGTAAGTTAAGGTGAGTCTTCATCCTGACTTTTTATAATGAACTGTTTAAATAAAAGTATGTATTTATATATTTATACAAATGGGATGATGTTGCTTACGAAAAAGGTAAGGATATGAAGTAAAAAATGAGAGTTGTGCTATAATAATATGTATAAAGTTTGTTAAAAGATCAATGTTTGGCAAGCATGTAAGTAAGATCTGGTATACAAGGTATATATGTTAATAAGAAGGTGATTATCTGGGTAAGAAAAGATTAAGTAATTGTATCATTATAAATTCGTTGCTAAGGCAGTTAATTGCTAACCAGATTGATAGATCATATACTAGAAAGGTGAGTAAGACCATGAGGTAAAGACCCATTGTAACCCCTCAAATTAGGCCTAGATGTTATGGCCCAATCTGACTGATTACATGGGCCATGGAAATGGCCAAAATGCGAGTTACAAACCAACAAACTTTATTTCTTGAAAATATGAACTTAATATCTCTTTAAAACACGATAGTTCTAAAAACAATATTTGAGAAAATATATTTAATGATAATGTCGAGAAAACATTGCGATTTTCAAAAGAGTTCAATTTAAATCCATTAACTTTGCAGAAGCGAATTTTTATTAAGACAGCACTAACATATTTTGCCTTTATTAAAACTCATGCCAAGTTTTCAATTATCCAAAGTTAAGTAAATAAAAACACCCATGCCACAGTTCAAATAAAAACCACAAACATGAAGTCCAAAATAAATAACAAGTCCACAACAGTCCAAAAATCATAAATCGTCCAAAAATCCACAAAAACCATTTATTTTCTGAGAGCCTCTCCATTGACCAAATCCGAGTCCTAGCCACGAGGATTATCTAAAACACGTTAACAAAGTGGGTGAACTTTTGAAGGCTTAGTGTGAGATTTCTCACAGTAATCACATAAATACATACATGGCAATAAATACATATAACAATCACAACATATACAGACAATAATACGATCATGGATCTTATCACTGATACTATGCATGAACATGATGATGCACATTTGAAATCGATGCATGTTTTATAAAAATTCCACCCATCTTCACTACACACTAATATCGAGTTCCTCAAAACTCATCCATCTAACATAGCCAGTTTGTGGTAAAGCCAACACATAGATACCGATAAACGGTCACATAGCACATCATGAGTAAATCACCACATAATCATCGATAATGACCTCATAATCACATTCTCACATATCTTATTTATCACATGCTGGAATCACAAATAACACATAAGCCATGCAACACATGTCACGAGATCAAGATTTACACATACATCACAGTATATCAATAATCACATCATATCACATATATTTCACCAAAGAGTGTTTCGGTTTAAGACACTTATTTGAGTCCTTTGCATTGAGTTGTATTACAACTCTTGTACGATTAATATTATACTTGCCATAGTTTTTAATTAATTATTGATATAACAATATTTACTCATAACAAATATTAACGATCTTACACCATAGATTTGTAGATCCTTGGGCTCAATCTTTTATAATGATTTTGCTCAATCTACTCGCAAGACGATCTACTATACATAAATAAGGGTTTTGGATTAGGACCTCTCGTAAAAATACTCACTAACAGAATCAATATCTTAAAGTCTTACCAAGACTTACCCCTCGATCTAAGATTCTTGAATGGAAGATTTTCTATTACGGAATTAGGGGTCTCTCCTTTGATTATCGTTAGGTCACTTTAAAGTAATGAAATCATATTAATACCAAAGTGAGTAAATAAAATACAAGGAACATATGGCCCTACACCATTCGACACGTTCATAACCACGACGATGACAAGAAGAGGGTGGTACGAAAGGGAGAGGAACGTCGACCTCGAGTGGTGGTACTTGATGGGTGGCTGCTCAGTTCACGTTGGAGGAAGAAAATATTAAGGAGGTGAGGTGGTGGTTAGGTGATCAAAAAGAAGATAATGAATGAAATGAGAGGGGGAAGGGAGTATGGCTGACCAATAGGCTAAGAAACCTTGGTCAATCGTGACCTGGTTCAATGAACCACACAAGAAGGTAATTTGGTGAGGTTAAGACAAGGGAAGGGGACATGGAGCAAAAAAGAGATCATGCACCCCTAACTTATTGTAACTTTAACCCTTGATTGAGAAATCAATTCCCCCTCTTAAGGCATCACATCAGTCATGCACTTTAAATGAAGTAGAAATTGTCAAAAAATTTAATTAAAAGGTGTGAAGATTGAGGCATGAACCTCGGACATCTAAGATAGTTAATTAACCACAAAGCTATTTTGCCATTTATTCTCTTGTGTCCATATTTGTGCACTTAATTTAAAACATAGGAGTGGCTAGTTTCACTATTAATTAATAAATTAAAATTAGCGTGTGACAACTCTATCCTCTTTAAAGAAAATTTTGTCCTCAAAATTACCTGATAGGAAAAGTTGAGGATATTACTATCGCACCGCTTCTTCTATCTCCCAAGTAGCCTCTCTAGAACCGTGATTCCTCCACAACATTTTACGAGTGGAATCTACTTCTTTTGTAAAACTTTGACCTCTCTATCTAGGATTTGTATCGGTTCCTCTTCAAATGATAAGTCTGGTCGAATCTCAATCTCCTCAATCAAAACTATATGAGAACGATCGGATCAGTATTGCCTTAGCATAGACACATGAAACACGTCGTGGATACGATCCAACTCTAGAGGTAACTCTATTTGATACGCCACTGGTCATACTCTCTTGACTATATGATAGGGTCCAATAAACCTTTTACTCAACTTCCTTTTTTGACCAAATCTCAACACTTTCTTCCAAGGTGAAACCTTTAAGAAGACTTGGTCACTAATACTAAACTTGATATCCTTCCTCTTCAAGTCAAAATACGATTTTTGTCTATCTTATGTCGCCTTTAATCGATCTTGGGTAATCTTCACAGTATTCTCAGTCTCATGCACTAAATCCTATCCCAACACTTTCTTCTCCCCTAACTCGGTCCAACACAGAGGTGTTCTACACTTGCGTCCATAAAGAGCTTCATAAGGAGCCATCTTAATGCTCAATTGGAAGTTATTATTATATGTAAATTCCACTAGCGAAAAATGTTCCTTCCAACTACCTTGAAAATCAATAACACAACATCTAAGACTATCTTCGAGAATTTAAATAACCCTTTTAGATTGCCTATCAGATTGAGGATGAAAAGCCATGCTGAAATTCAACCCTGTACCAAGGGCTTCAAGAAGCTTCTTCCACAACTGAGACGTGAACCTAGGATCCTGATCAGAGATGATGGAAATCGATACCCTATAAGTCTCACGATTTCGAAGATATATAGTCTCACCAACTTCTATAATAAATAATTGGGACGTACTGACAAAAAGTAGGCGGACTTGGTCAACCGATCAATAATCACTCACACAGAGTCTTTCCTCGAGGGTATCAATAGTAAACCACTCATAAAATCCATGGTGACGAGTTCCCATTTCCAAACAGGAATTTGGATATGTTGGAGCAAACCAGAAGGAAACTGGTACTCAGCCTTGACTTGTTGGCACGCCTAGCATCTTGCCAAAAAGTCATTCACATCATGCTTTAATCTCAACCACCAATATTGTTCACGAAGATCTCGATACATCTTGCTCCCTCTGAGATGCATAGCATAAGGACTACTATGCATTTCCCTCAAAATGGATTACCTCAAATCTAAATCTGAAGGTACAAATATCTCTACGAAAACACGAAACTCCTTCAAAATTAAAGGCAAAATTTGAAGTCTTACCCTCCTCGGTAAGTTTCACGTGGGGTGTAAGAGACGTATCAGATAACTACTTCGACTTAATCTCCTCTAGTAGAGCGGGTCACATTTGTAGTTCGGTGAGTATACCACCATTCTCAAACACACTCAACCTAGCGAACAATACTCTTAACTCAACCATCGCGTTTCTACTAAAGACTTTAGCCACAACATTAGCTTTACTGGATGATACTTGATGGTGCAATCATAATCCTTCAAGAGCTCTATCCAACTCAAGGTCTTGCAACAGCGCCAGTTTCGGTGTAACACCCTATACCCAGTTCGTTTGCCAAGCCCTAATACTAGGATGCCACACCACCGTCTCACATCATGCTTACCTCATTTTAAACATTTTATTTCACATGCAAATTTCTCTTTTAAGGGAAAAACCGAAGAAGTGAATGTGAACTGTGCACCAGGTAAAGTCCTAAGAAATGGAGCTTACTCAAATTTGACCGTTTAAAAACCAAGATTTTCCTAGCCATAGCCAATCTTAGACATGCACCTTCTCTTTACCACACTTCTCACAATTATCGAAAAATCAATTTAATGTTAAATAATTCCATCTTACATCGATTTATAAGTTATCAAACATTTATCATATAAACAAACCTCAAATTGTCTCAAATATCATATTTTCAAGTCTATAATGGCATGCAAATAGTTAAATGAATATAACAAAAACTAATATAAATATACCATATTGCCAAACACATTGCCTTAGGTTCCCAAAACATAAATAACTTATAAATATACTAATAAAAGTAAAAAGGTCGACTTGGCTTGAATCACCCTCGAGACCACATCGCTCACACCAGCATTAAGTATCTACAATAGTTAAAAAGGAGTGGGTGAGCTTAACAAGCTTAGTGAGTGCTTAGAATAACCACTACTTAAACAATCATCATGCATCAAATCAATAATCATACATCACATTCATATCATCTACCTTTTATTTATTTACACATTCTTTACATACTTTTCAGCATACTTTATTCAAATACAAGCATATTCGGTCATATATACATGTAATTACAATCAAACACAATTTATGATAAATTGGTTGTTGAGACTATGAAACATATAGTGAGCTTTATCATTACAAATTGGATAAGCGAATCTCCAACACACCAATACTAGACTCATAGAGTCGAAACATATCCCATAAGTGAAGCATATAGCAAACACTCTCCAACACACCAAACATATCTCGTTGAATGGAGCATAGCTCACATTCCCTTATCTCTCCAACATGTCCCTGGGCCTCAGCGCCCCACATATATCATAGCACAAAGGTGAGTACTCACAATCCTATGACATGCAAACTATATCCAAAGGTCTCCTAAGATCACAAAGCCAAAATATCCACATTATTATTACATATTTTTATCATATATTCACTACATATTCACTTTATCATCACAATATAATCAGTCACATGGCATGAAGAACATACTGACATATTTTCTGTCACATGGCATGAAGATCATACCCACATATTCACTTTCACAACAATCATCACAAGCTTATAGCATATGTCATAACATCTCATGTTTGTTCACAATATCACATCTTAATTATTTTTTTCACAATTACACAAACACATGTTTCACATATTAAGCATAGATTTAGGAACACTTACACTTAAAATTTAAAGTAGGGGTTTAGGATATCTCTAAATTCCCAAATACACAATGAATCGCCTACGAGCAGTGATTCCAAAACACTCACCAAATATACGATTTCTTTAAAAACCCGAAAGCTTAGACAAGCTTTCCTTTGCCTTTATCTTTGCTTGTTGAAGCTCCTATTGATTTCGACACTTCAACCACACATATCACACAAATACACAAGCAAAAATCAGTCATCCACACATCTCATACAATCATAAACAATAGCCTAAGCTATGTTCTCTTAAATAAAAACCTTGAACCTAGTAAAATTTAAACTCTAATATCTCAGTCTACATATTTACCCACGACTGATTCCCAAACTTTAAACCATACAAAACTACACGGTTTAAGATACTAAATATTTTCGACACACAATGGTTATAATAATGAAAATTCATTAAAACTCAAGAAATACTTAACGAAAGTTCAAAATAACTTTAGAAATCTTCTAATAATGCTAAAATAGGTTGAAAAACACTTTAATATCAAGTTTATGTACACAAACCCAAATTTCACCATTAAAGACCCTATTTTCAACTTTTATTCAAAACTTGTGTTTTAATGGCTAAAACTTTGGTTTAAAGGACTAGATATAATTTAAAACTCATAAGAAAATGATTGGTTACCTTTTCTAGAAGAAAAATGAATTTTGACATGAACCCAAAAAACCCACTTTTGAAGAAGATGATGAAGAAGCTAAAGGTGATAAAGGTTTCTGGGTGTTTCTCCTGTTTTTTATAGGTATCTAAAGTTTTAGGTCTATTAGAATTCAAACAAAATAAAGAGTTGGTGTTTAAAAGAGATTGAGAGAGTTAGGGAGAGTGAAAATCGGCTAAACATGGAGGAGGGAGTGTTTGACAGGGAATTGTTTTGGAAATATGGGGTTTTAAGTTGATTTTTTATATTTGATCAAATTCCTTCATAAAAACTCTTTATTTTGACTCTTTTAAAAATCAATCCTATTTTTAAAATTAAAATTATTTAAAACTTATTTTCAGAAATTGATTTAATTTCCTAATAGTAATTGTCGGAAACATTATCGATGAGCAACCTTACTAAATTCTGAGCACATATGGGTTAAAATTCCTAAAATACCATTGAAGCTTCTAGGCCCAATTTTGAGGTGTGGCAATTCTCCCCCTCTAAAAAGAATTCTGTCCTCTAAATTCCCTACTAACACTTCACTAGCTTAATCAAAATATGTTATTGCTACTTTTAAACCAATAATCACACTTTCGCTGCGCATTCTCATTCTTATTCTCATGAACTTCCTACCACTTTTCTTCAAAATTTTATTCACTACCACGAATTGTTCTACGGTAACTTATCTAACAATTTCCTCTATTCACTATGATACTCTCGTCTGAAGAACTCGTAATCATTTTTCCTAATTCAATTGTCTCTACCAGGATTTTCCACTTAATAGCTAAATCACTCAAAATTTACTGAGGTGTAAAACCTAAATCTACCACCGTAATGCTTTGTTGCTTGGTTTGGCCCGAACGAAACCATTATTAAACATTCTAATCGAAATTTCTAACTTACTAACAAATTCACTGAGTACGTACAAATACATCCAGACTCACATTAACACATCTATGAGGCATATCGAACCTATTGATCTAGAATACAAAAAAAATAAGAGGGGTGACTGGCAGAGGGAAATGATCCAAGTCTTATTCTTGCAAAACAATTTTAGGATTAAGGTAATGTGTTCCTATTTCTACCCTACATGCATAGTAAACAACAAACATAAACAATTTTAGGAACAAATCAGCATAATTTAATGAGTGTTTAAATTAAACGGTGGTTTCGGGACCACAAACCTTGCGAGAAAATTTTTATAATGAGTGTTTAAATTAAATAAGTCAATAATAATTTTATATGAAATTTTGAATTGAAGAATTTTGGTTATTAAATTAAAAGTTAGTATAAGTGGTTTGGTTCAAAAGTCAAGTGATTTTAGAAAATGAGGTATCGAGACCTCGTTTTCGAAATTAAGAGTCGTAAATATTTTTATTAAATATTTACAGAGTCTTATTATATGTAAATCGAAGTTTGGTTGGGTAATTTGATGATTAATTGCTTAATTAAGGAAAAATGAGTAAATTGGATAAGAGGTAAAAGTCAATTGCTATTGATTAAAAATAAAATAGACCAAAGTGGTAATTACACCAATATCAAAAAGTCCAAGCGGTGGAAGATATGTTTACATCCACTAACTTTTGGGATATTAATTCATTTAGTCCTAATTAGTTAAGGCTAAATTGTAAATAAGTTGTTTGATTGAAATATAATATAATTGAAGGACTAGTTGTGTAATTGGACCCTCCTTAAATGGCCTAATAATAGAAATGATGTAGAAATCTTTAGATTTTGGTAAATTACTTTTAAATCCTAATTAAATGAGGATTTATTAATTAGTTTATTTTTTGTATGATAGGGAATGGTGATTTTGAGGTCACGACTTCGATATGGTAGATCGTAAATATTAATTATTTAATATTTACGAGGTCATTAGTATTATATTAAAATTTGGTTATGAAATTTAATCGTTTAGATAGTTAATTAAATGAAAAGGATTAAATAGTAAAAGGCACAAAAGTTGATTTTTCTCTAATTAAAAGTTTTAGGTGTTAATTGAAGGTTTATTTAAAGCACCTAAATGTTAATTAAACCATCTACTATGTATATGGACGATTTTAGCTTTTTAAATGACTAATTTAATGTAAATTAAAAAGGGTAATTATGCATGTTAAGTGATTTAATTAAAATAAAGGTTAAATTTTTATCATTCTTCTTCTTTTCTTCTTCCTCTAAAGCTGAACCCTAAGAAGCCATAGATGAAAACTTCGGTTGGATTTGGTTCTTCATTTGAGTGAGTAGATTTCATCCGTTTTTAGTAATTTTTATGTTTTTGAGTTCATTTTAGCTTAATCTAAGTAACCCAAGGACCAATTCATGATTTTGATAAATGTTATAAACTTTTCGACTGATGAATAAGTTTGTTCTTGAAAGTTTAAGAAGATTTATAAGCTTGGTTGTTAAATTTGATGATTTTGTAAAGTAATTTTTGGTAATTTTTATGTTGAAGGACTAAAATGTTAAAGGAATAAATTGTAAGGACTTGAGGTGAAATATTTCAAAAATTGGTTAATTTGAAAGTTTGAGCTAAAGGACTAAATTGAATAAAAGTCAAAAGTTAAGGGTAATTTTTGAAAAATACCAAAAAAACTTAATTGCATCAAATGATTAAAATTCATGTTGATTTAAATAATTGAGTGAAATTATTGTAATAGATCAAGATCGTGTCATTGATCGTGGAAAAGAAAAAATTACGAATTTGTCCTTAAAGTTCACTTTAATTGTAATTTAGTTCAGTAAGTTCGTATTGTTAAATTTTAATTTAAATTGCATATTCTTATTTCGTAAACAATTGTTGTGAGTAGGAAGGACGATCGAAAGCGTGGAAGATGGAAACAAAGGAAAGAAATGACTAACGGGCTTTGAGTCGTGAATGAAAAAGGTCAGATGACTCTTTGTCATCGTGAGGTATATGAATCCTATTACGGATTATAGGTCCGATGAATTTGTGTCATTATGAGTTATATGAACCCTATTATGGATTAAAGGTCTGATGACTCTGTGTCATCGTGAATTATACGAATCCTATTACGGATTAAAGGTCTGATGACTCTGTGTCATCGTGAGTTATATGAATCCTATTACGTATTACAGGTCCAATGACATTGCATCATCGTGAGTTATATGAATCCTATTACAGACTAGAGGTCCGATGACTCTGTGTCATCGTGAGTTATCAAATGTGAATGGAAACCAAAACGGATGTATACAGCTTACTCGGATTAATTTGATTAGATTGTAGAACTCTTGAAGTTTGGTAAATCTGTTAACTTTATGAACTTGCTAAGCTAGGAAATGCTTAACCGTGGAAAGTATCGTTGTTTTGTAAAATCAAATTTGCTGTTCAGAGGTCGGAATCATCTTGGAGCATCACGCTATCCCGGAGTTGTTCGATAATTCTTACATCACTTGGTTATATGGCATGTACTAGGATGATGTTATCTTATATTTTACTTGTTCGAGATTGTGACGAACTTGATATGTTTTAATGAAATATTGAAGATTGTATTGTATGTTTGTTCAAATTAGAAGTTAGACATAGAAGTATAATGTAATGACTTGGAAACTATGAATTACACATTGGTTTATTGCATTTTGAATCTATGAAGGTTATGAGTTGATAAACTTGTGTTTTGATATGATTCTTGAGATTTTCCATACTTGTTTCGATAGAACCCATGCAGGTAGTGGTACAAGTACAAGGTAGGAGAGAGGTTGTTTACTGACTTAGGTTGTATCGTTAGTTGTATAGTAGGTATCGATAGTTTTGTGTATGCTTGTGTCAGTAGTTGAGATGCTTGTATCGGTAGAAGTTGCAGGGTAAGACTTCTTAGCTCCCTGGAGTTTTTAGTATCGATAGAAGTGTAACATGTTTCGATAGAATTCACACTTGTATCGGTAGTACTGCCTTAAGTATCGGTAGAAGTCTACATTATTCCTAACCTATTTACTGACTTGATTATTGCCGATTCATGTCCAACGGGTATCGGTAGAAGTCTCCAAATATTTTGAAAATGACATTTTTTCCCTTCTTGAAACGTGGTATTATCTCATTAATGATATATGACATGTTCAATGTGTTCCTTTATTAATTTGAGACTAAATGAAATTGAATTAAAAGATAAATTGTTTTACATGATCGGAAAGACACTGAAACCCTAATCAACGATAGTTTCGAGTTTTAGGTGTTACATTAGTGGTATCAAAGCTATGGTTTAGTCGATTCTTGAACTAAGTGTAGTGTGAATAAAGTTTAGAAAGTACATGTCATATAGACATATGATAGTGTGATATTGATCGATCCGATCTAACTCCTGTTTATTTGCAGATTCTAATGATGTTATCTGAATCTAAATGTGACGAAATTAATGGAGTTAATAATAATATCTGACTACTGATTCTGGTGTAAGTTATAGTATATTGGTTTCATAAATATTTGAAACAAGGGCGGCTTCATAATCGTTATCTTTGAGTATAGGTAAATAAAGTGGGATCGAAGACATAACGATAGATCTAAATTACTGTGCCTAATATTATTCCTAGTATGGTATATTCTTTTGATATTATTTATTTGGTATGCATTGATTAAGATTGAGTTAATTTATTTATATATTGCATTATATTAATAATGGATAGGGGTATATTTCCTAACTCAATGAGATTAATGTTGAATCATAATCCGTTAGGATAGAACTGGTATGTTGAAACTATCCGTTGAAAATTTATGACTGTAATTTTTTTGATGATTTGATGTTACTATCCTTTCATGAATTTGGTATTAATTTGGAAATGATTGATTGAAGTTGTATGATACCGTAATCAATTACAGACTGAAATGAAATGATCGAAATGTTGGATAGATGTATTGATTATGGTTGAGTCAGATAAATCAAAGTTATTCAGATGTCTTTGTATAGGAAATAATCTAAAACGATTGAATATATATATATATAAATGATTGACTACTCAATTAAAAATTTCAGATTTGAGGATAACTGCGTACAGTCATTGGTATTTAGATTTATCTCCTAAGAGAATTCTGAGATTTCTGCCAAAATCTGATAATGGAATAAATTCAAGATATAGAATAAAAATCTTATATTTCATACAAAAGACTTGTTCAATGAATTAAAAGGACGTAACAATGTGTCTGAAAATTAATAAAGATTTAGTTATTCGGCTCTAGTTAGAGATATGAGATGCTGAAATTTCTTTTGAACTTGAGATGATCATTAAGAGTTCTAGTAATATTGTCTAGATTAATTAATGTCTCTGTTAAATTATGAATATGATGAATCAGATTTTTTAATCTTATCTAGATATTTAGATACAGTCGTATTATGATTATTGATGATATTCTGATAGACTTTAAATAGAATCAATGTATGTGTAATATGTGAGAAATGTATTATAGACTGTGTGTGAGAAATAATTTACGTGAAAACTATCAACAGTGAGTTTTGGTTTAGTGAGGTCAATTTTCTTGGTTATGTAAAATTTGACAGATGGATTGGAGTAGGTTTGGGTAGAAAGATTTTTCTATTGTTATATAAAAACTTCAGAAAACATTCTGGAAATTTCTGTTTTGATCTATCTTGAATCTAGGAAGGAAATTGAACATCAAGTAATCGTTTAAATTATTACTACTTATTATGATTCTTGAGTAGGGAAAGTCAATATAAAATTTGTGTTATTTGAGATTATCATGAGATTGTTATTTTATATATTGGATGATCTAGTAATGATTTCTATTGTGAGGAAAACTATAGAATTCTAGATAAAAATATCGAGGACAAAATTTCCTAAGGTAAGAGAGTTGTTACAGTCCGTTTTCAATGGTGTCGGAAATGGTGGTTTCGAGACCACAAACCCGACGAGAACATTTTTATAATGGGTTTTTAAATTAAATACATCAATAATAATTTTATATGGAATTTTGAATTTAAGAATTTTGGTTATTGAATAAAAATTAGTATAAGTGGTTTGGTTCAAAAGTCAAGTGATTTTAGAAAATGAGGTATCGGGACCTCGTTTTTGAAATTAAGAGCTGTCAATATTTTTATTAAATATTTACAGAGTCTTATTATATGTGAATTGAAGTTTAGTTGGATAATTTTGACGATTAATTGCTCAATTAAAGGAAAAGAAGTAAATTGTAAAAGAGATAAAAGTTAATTGCTATTGTTTAAAAATAAAAGAGACCAAAGTGGTAATTACACCAAGGTCAAAAAGTCCAAGCAGTGGAAGATATGATTACATTCCACTAACTTTTGGAATATTTCTTCATTTAGTCCTAATTAGTTAAGGCTAAATTGTAAATAAGTTGTATGATTGGAATTTAATATAATTGAAGGATCAGTTGTTTAATTGGACCATCCATAAATGACCTAATAATAGAAATGATGTAGAAATCTTTAGATTTTGGTACATTGATATTAAATCCTAATTAAATGAGGATTTACTAATTAGTCTATTTTTCTATATGATCGGGAATGGTGATTTTGAGGTCACGACTTCGATATGGTAGACCATAAATATTAATTATTTAATATTTACGAGGTCATTAGTATTGTATTAAATTTTGGTTATGAAATTTAATCGTTTAGATAGTTAATTAAATGAAAAGGAATAAATCGTAAAAGGTGCAAAAGTTGAATTTTCTCTAATTAAAAGTATTAGGTGTCAATTGGAGGTTTATTTAAAGCACCTAAATGGTAATTAAACCATCTACTATGTATATGGATGGTTTTAGCTTTTTAAATGACTAATTTCATGTAAATTAAAAAAGGGTACAAGAGTAATTATGCACATTAAGTGATTTAATTAAAACAAAGGTTAAATTTTTATCATTCTTCTTCTTTTCTTCTTCCTCTAAAGTCGAACCCTAAGAATTCATGGATGAAAACTTCGGTTGGCTTTGGTTCTTCATTTATGTGAGTAGATTTCATCCGTTTTTAGTAATTTTTATGTTTTTGAGTTCATTTTAGCTTAATCTAGTAACCCAAGGACCAATTTGTGATTTTGATAAATGTTATAAACTTTTCCATTGATGAATAAGCTTGTTCTTGAAAGTTTACGGAAGATTTATAAGCTTGGTTGTTAGATTTGATGATTTTGTAAAGTTATTTTTGGTAATTTTTATGTTAAAGGACTAAAATATTAAAGGAATAAATTTGTAAGGACTTGAGGTGAAATATTGCAAAAAGTGGGCTGTAGAAATGCTTATAAATATTTGGCAAGCTGGAAATTAAAAATAAAATGATTAATTTGCAAGTTTGGCCTAAAGGACTAAATTGAATAAAAGTCAAAAGTTAAGGGTAATTTTGTAAAAATAAATGCTTAATTGCATCCAATGATTAAAAATTCATGTTGATTTAAATACTTGAGTGAAATTATTGTAATAGATCAAGATCGTGTCACCGATCGTGGAGAAGGAAAAAATTATGGATTTGTCCCTAGAGTTCACTTTCACTGCAATTTTTTTCGGTAAGTTCGTATTGTTAAATTTAATTTAAATTGCATATTCTTATTTTTTAAACAATTTTCTTGAGTTGGAATGATGATTGGAAGCATGGAAGATGGAAACAAAGGAAAGAAATGGCTAACGGGCTTTGAGCCGTGAATGAAAAAGGTTTGATGACTTTGTGTCATCGTGAGGTATATGAATCCTATTACGGATTACAAGTTCGATGAATTTGTGTTATTGTGAGTTATATGAATCCTATTATAGATTAACGGTCCGATGACTCTGTGTCATCGTGAGTTATATGAATCCTATTACAGATTAAAGGTCCGATGACTCTGTGTCATCGTGAGTTATATGAATCCTATTACGTATTACAAGTTCGATAACATTGTGTCATCGTGAGTTATATGAATCCTATTACGGATTAGAGGTTTGATTACTCTGTGTCATCGTGAGTTATCAAATGTAAATGGAAACCAAAATAGATGTATACAACTTACTTGGATTAATTTGATTAGATTGTACAACTCTTGAAGTTTGGTAAATATGTTAACTTTATGAACTTGCTAAGCTAGGAAATGCTTAACTGTGGAAATTATTGTTGTTTTGTAGAATCAATTTTGCTGTTCAAAGATCGAATCATCTTGGAGCACTACACTATCCCGAAGTTGTTTGGTAGTTCTTACATCACTTGGTTATATGGCATGTACTAGGATGATGTTATCTTATATTTTACTTGTTCGAGATTTTGACGAACTTGATATGTTTTAATGAAATATTGAAGGTTGTATTGTATGTTTGTTTAAATTAGAAATTAAACTTAGAAGTATAATGTAATGACTTGGAAACTTTGAATTACACATTGATTTATTGCATTTTGAATCTATGAAGGTTATGAGTTGATAAACTTGTGTTTTGATATGATTCTTAAGATTTTGCATACTTGTTTCGGTAGAACCCATGCATGTATTGTTACAAGTATAGGGTAGGAGAGAGGTTGTTTACTGACTTGGGTTGTATAGGTAATTGTATAGTAGGTATCGGTAGATCTGTGTACACTTGTACCTGTAGTTGAGATGCTTGTATCAGTAGAAGTTGTAGGGTGGGACTTCTTAGCTCTCTGGAGTTTTTAGTATCAATAGAAGTGTAATATGTTTCGGTAGAATTCACACTTGTATCGGTAGTACTGCCTTAAGTATCGGTAGAAATTTGCACTGTTCCTGAACTGTTTACTAACTTGACTACTACCGATACTTGTTCAATAGGTATTGATAGAAGTCTCCAAAAATCTTGGAAATGACATTTTTTCCCTTCTTGAAACGTGGTATTATCTCATTAATGATATATGACATGTTCAATGCGTTCCTTTATTAATTTGAGACTAAATGAAATGGAATTAAAAAGATAAACTGTTTTACATGATCGAAAAGATTGAAAACCTAATCGATGACGATTTCGGGTTTTAAGTGTTACATTTAGTAATATCGAGCTATGGTTTAGTCGATCCTCAAACTAAGTGTAGTGTGAATAAAGTTTAGAAAGTACATACCATATAGACTTATGATAGTGTGATATTGATTGATCCAATCTAACTCCTATTTATTTGTAGATTCTAAAGATGTTATCTGAATTTGAACGTGACAGAATTAATGAAGTTAATAATAATATCTGACTACTGATTCTGGTGTAAGTTATAGTATATTGGTTTCATAAATATTTGAAACAAGGGTGACTTCTTTCATCACATTCGTATCATCTCACTTGTATTTATTTACACGTTCTTTACATAGTTTTCAGCATAATTTATTCACATAAAAGCATATTCAGTTATATATACATGTAATCACAATCAAACACAATTTATCATAATTTGCCTATTGAGAATATGAAACATATAGTGAGCTTTATAATCACACATTAGATACGTTGATCTCTAACACACCAACACTAGACTCATAGAGTCGAAACATATCCCATAAGTGAAGTATATAACTCACACTCTCCAACACACCAAACATTTCATGTTGAATGGAGCATAGCTCTAATTCCCTTATCTCTCCAACATGTCCCTAGGCCTCAGTGCCCCACATATATCACAACACAAAGGTGAGTACTCACAATCCTATGACACTATATCCAAAGGTCTCATAAGATCACAAAGCAAAAATATCCACATTATTATTTGTACATATTTTTATCACATATTCATTGCATATTCACTTTATCATCACAATATAATTAGTCACATGACATGAAGAACATACCCACAAATTTTTTGTTACATGGCATGAAGATCATACCCACATATTCTCTTTCACAACAGTCATCATAAGTTTATAGCATATGTCACATCATCTCATGTTTGTTCACAATATCACATCTTAATTCTCTTTTTCACAATTACACAAGTACATGTTTCACATATTAAGCATAGATATAAGAACACTTACACTTGAAATTTAGAGTAGCAGTTTAGGCTATCTCTAAATTCCCAAATATACAATAAATCGTTTACGAGCAGTGATTCCAAAACACTCACCAAATATACGTTTTCTTTAAACCACACATATCACACAAATACACAACCAAAAATCAATCATCCACACATCTCATATAGTCATAAACAATAGCTTAAGCTATGTTCTTAAAACCGAAACCTTAAACCTAGTAAACTTTAAAATCTAATATCTCGGTCTAAACTTAATCTTTTCACATGAAATGAATTTTGTTCATCTACAAATTTACCCACGATTGATTCCCAACCTTTAAACCACACAAAACTACACGTTCTAATATACCGAATATTTTTGACACACAATGGCTATAGTAATGAAAATTCATTAAAACTCGAGAAATACTTAACGAAACTTCAAAGTAAATTTAGAAACATTATAATCATGTTAAAACAAGTTGGAAAACACTTTAAAATCAAGTTTTTATACACAAACCCGAATTTCACAATTAAAGACCCTATTTTCGACTTTTATTCAAAAATTACATTTTAATGGCTAAAAATTTAGTTTAAAGGACTAGATATCATTTAAAACTCATAGGAAAATGATTGGTTACCTTTGTTTGAAGAAAATGAGTATTGATGCGAATTTGAAAAAACCCACTTTTGGAAAAGATGATGAAGAAGATGAAAGTGATGAAGGTTTTTGGGTGTTACTCTTGGTTTTTATAGGTATCTAATGTTTTAGGGTTATTAGAATTCAAATGAAATTAGGAATTGGTGTTTAAAAGAGATTGAAAGGGTTTGGGAGAGTGAAAACCGGCTAAACAAGGGGGAGGGAGTGTTTGACGTGAATTGTTATGGAAATATGGGGTTTTTTTAAGTTGATTTTGGACATTTGTTTAAATTGCATCATAAAAACTCTTTATTTTGATTCTTTTACAAATCAGTCCTATTTTCGAAATTAAAACTATTTAAAATTTATTTTCAAAAATTGGTTTAATTTCCTAATAATCATTGTCGAAAACATTATCGATTACCAGCCTTACGAAATTCCAAGCACATATGGGCTATAATTCCTAAAATACCCTCGAAACTTTTAGACCCAATTTTGGGGTGTAATAGCCATTTTGATAGTGGCGATGGTAGTTCAATAGTTGTTCGACAGTGGTGGTGCTACGCTCGACGGTGGCTAAATGATGGTGCTAGGAGGTTTGGCTAAATAGTGGAAAAGAAGAGAATAGAGGAGGAAGCTTCTCGCGGTGGCGCACGACGAAGCAAGCAACGGCGACGGGAGGAGGGTTGTGCGAAAGGGAGAGGAACGTCGGCCTCAAGTGGTGGTGATTGGTGGGTGGATGCTTGATTCACAAAGGAGGAAGAAAATATTAAGGAAGAGAGGTGGTGGTCTATGGCAAAAATGAAAGAAATGAAAGAAATGAAAGGGGATAGGGAGTATGGCCGACCAATAGGCTAGGAAATCTTTATCAATCGTGACTAGGTTCAATGAACCACATAAGAAGACAATTTGGTGAGGTTAAGGCAAGGGACGAAGACATGGAGCAAAAACAGGATCATGCACCCCCTAACTTATGGTAACTTTGACCCTTGATTGAGAAATCAATTCCCCCTCTTAAGGCATCACAAGGTAGTCGACCATGCACTTTAAATGAAGTATAAATTAAAACATAAGAGTGACCAATTTCACTATTACTTAATAAATTAAAATTGGGGCGTGAACCCATGGCAGATTGATATGATATGGAACCATTCATGATGTAGCCTCTAGTAATATGAAATTGGAATGGCAGAACACGATACATGAATGTGAGTAAGACCATGTGGTTAAGATCCATGGCATTTTATGATTTGTCTGTTTGAATATTCATGGTGTAACCTTCAAAGTATTAAAATTGAATTGATAGATCACGATACATGAATTTATGTGAAAGTTTGTTGGGACAATAAACACAAGAGTCTGAATGAAGCCTTTATGGCGTATTTTGTTTGGCCCTTGTGGCGTGATCTGCCATATATGTAAGGTAATGTTTCTATATTTGTCTTCGTGATAAATTAGGAATAAATTATATCATTTTTGTATGAAGTATGGCTAAGATAAATTAGGATTAAGGGCGGAGTAAGATTAGCGGACTGAATGAATAATTTCTAAGAATGCTGTTGAAATGAACGGTGTATCTGGAAGTTAGTAATGGCATTCTCCGTGATGTTAGGACAATGTTGGATTTGGACAAATTGATAACTATGTATGGTCTAAAATATTGTTAACGTGGATTCGTTAAGGAATGATCTAATTAAACTATATGGAATCTGTCGTATCTGATTTGAATAATGATTTCGCCTGAAATCTTATAAAATCTGAACATTGATTATTACGAACATTTGCAATTCTGAAGTAATGTTGTGGACGTCATCAAATTAAATCAATTTAAATTAACAACTATATTCATTATTAAATTAATTTAAAATATTTTTAATATATAATATTTTCTTTCACCCGTAAATGAAACAAAATCTAATATGTTTATGGGATTCCAATTTCTTTTCATTTAAAATTAGAGGGCTGCCGAACTCAATGAGTAGTTCCAATAAAAAGAGGATAATATTTATCTTAAGAGTCTCGGATTGGTACACTTATATGTGTAAGGTGTGTGTTGTCAAAAAATTAAAAAAATATAAACATATACTATCATGTAATCACACCACGCTACAGCATTTTGCTTTAACAAAATTGGATCCCACTATTTATGAGTTTTTTCCTTTTTATTTATTTATTTGGTATGTTGAAGTGAAATTATTTTAGGTTATATAAGAAGAATTAAAGAGTTAACAAGTGATATATAAAAGTATATAAAATATTTTTAAAAAATCACATAATAATTTTTTAAAATTAATTATGAAATAAAATAAAATTGTCAGTATATTAAATATTAACTTTATATATATATATATATATATATATATGAATTTTGGACTTTGCTGTAGAATTTTAAAACTACACTATTTCATACTTTATTGCTTTGAAAAATATAAACTCCATAATTAATGTATATTGTTATTTTCAAATATACATAAATTATTTATTACGACAAAACTAATTTTTTTCCTAGGTTACTTTAGAAAAAATGTATTTTTGTATTTTAACTAAACTCTCATTTCGTTCATCCCTACGTTTTACTAATTTGTTTTTTTTGTATTTACAACATTATAATAACCTATTGTTTACTAAACACTAACTTCATATTAACCTATTGTTTACTAAGTAAATTATTATTGTTCATTTATCTTATTAGATCATAAGTATGTTATTATTTAAATAATTACTACATATTTTAACTAAAAATTATAAAATATTTAAATTAATAAACATAATTAACTCGTACATTGTACAGATATACAAATTAGTATATATAATTACACTCCAAACTAATGGTGATGTATTTCCATTATTGATATATATACATTAATACATATTATAGTTTAGTATTCGAATTTTCTAAAATAATGAATTATTTCTATAAAATTTAGTAATCAAAACACCTAATTAATTTTTTCCAATAATTCAAAAATTCTTTATTGAATTTTACAACATTAGATCCTATTATTTTAAAACAATTTTAAAATTTTTTTCCGTCATAAATTATATGAATATAAATACAAGTTTCATGATATATTTTAAATTTTAAATTAAAACTTAAAACTAAATAACAACATAATTGTAAAATTCTCAAAATAAACACAATTTTAAATTTTATAATTAAACAAAAACAATATAATGCAACCATTTTACTATACCTCTATACGACACTTGTAAACCCCTCTATCTTACTTGTGAAGTCTAAAAACTCCTCTAGCAATGTACCAAATAATTTTTCTTTCAGTATTAGTATTCAATTTTAATACATTATAAACAATATTATTATAACCTTATTTTACAGTTTTTACCGGGTTATTTACTAAAAAAGTCCTTTTTATTTTTATTTACGGAAATAGATCATATTGTAAATTATTTATTGGAATAGGCCAATTTTCGAAAAACACGCCTAAGTGGACGCCATATCAGTGAGAATTCAGGAAAGCCCTTCCACGTAGGAGCTTTCTCCCAAAAATAGCTTCCACGTGGAAGCGCTTTTCTCCGTGTTTTTCAAAGGGGAAAATTTGCTATTTTGGGCCTTAGGGTTTAGGGTGTTTATGTTTTAATTAGTTTTAGGGTTTTTTAAATTAGGGTGTAATTTTAAAAAAATTAAAGATTTCAAAATATTATATAAAAATTAAAAAAGTATTTAACTTTTAAAAAATTGCAAAAAAAAAAAAATTAAGTTTTGAAAAGTATATATTCAGGAAAATTTGTCATAAATTTTATTTTTTTTTCAAAAATTTAAAGTCTAGAATTTCAAAACTAACATAACTAAATTTCTAAAAATTAAAAACAGTATATCTAAATTTTGCATTTTTTAATAATATTTAATTAATCTGTCAATAATAAAATCGAAATTCATTTGAATATTTTTGTACACATTAGTTTTGACATATTGTTTCATTTAATTGAGAACTAAATTAGAAAGTTCGAGAATTTTATTATTACTATACAAACTGTTACAACCACCTCACTAATTTCGATATGGACATTTTGGCATTGAATGACCCGGGTTCCTACACCACTCGCATAACTTCTGTTGGCTCGTTCTTTCCTGGATATCCATATTATCGCGTATTTGAGTCGATAACAGTCGACTTCTTGGTTTGTGACACAATTCTCTATCCGGTAATAACATAAATCGAGCAAGTGATACAAACGGCCACTTACGTTCATCTAGGACTGGTGTGAATACGTGTCCCCACACGTTGTACATGTATTCTAATTTGTACACTTCGTCGACATAGCTCATGGGATTCAAACGGAGATTTTGACAAGCTGCAATTGCATGAGCGCATGGATAATGAAGTGCGTCAAACCTCCCACAGTCGCAAGTCCTATTTCTGAGGTGTACACGATATTGTCCACTAACAATACCTTGGTTCGATTTCTCGAACTCCGTCACTCGAAACCATAGGTTGTCACGATCGTGACACACTACATGCATGGAGTTGGCTCGCACCTTATTTTGATTAATTTCTTGCAGTACCTTTCAGCACCATACATGGCCTCCCTGTATTTGGCCTTTATAACTTGCTGTTGGCCTTGGGAACAGTACTACCAGATGGAAGTATGTCTCCTTTACAATGAACATTATCGAAAAATGACGGGTTCCTTTTAAAACGGAATTGATGCATTCCGCCAAGTTTGAGGTCATCTGCCCATAACATAGGCCGTCGTCATAGGATTGTGTCCATTGATCAAAAGGTATGTTACAGAGGTAATTTGTGCCTTCGCCTTTAATTTACTGCAAATTTGTCATCATCTCATGAAAATGGTCCTTATTTATCTTGTACCCTATCAATATAAGTGGATAGCGATGATTATATACAAAAAAGATATTCAAAACATAATAGTATTTTACAAACAAAAAATATTGTCCATGATTAAATAACATAATAATATTTTACAAACAAAAAATATATCCATGATTAAATACCCATATTGGTCACTAGTTTACGTTGAGCGGTATACTTATGTTGCCCATAGTAGTTGGATGTAACGTGCCTTAAACAATACCGATGGTGTGTGCGATCCTAGAGGCTTTCATCCCGTTCAATTATGGCTAATATTCTAGGGCCTCGATCGGACATGACGCATATATCAGGTTGCGGGTAGACATGCCTCCTTAATCTAGAAAGAAAGAATTCTCAGTCGTCATCTGACTCACGCAGTGTTATTGCAAATGCAATTAGAAGGATCCTCCCATCACCATCTTATGTCATAGCCATCAAAAGCCTGTGGGTGTATCTACCATACAAAAAGGTACCGTCAATTTGTACCAATGGCTTGCAATACTGAAATACATCCCGTCATTATTAAAAGCTCCAAAATAGACGCTTGAACACTCGGCATCCATGGAGCAAGTGATCGTCGTAGTACGCAGGACCTGCTTCAAAGTCTGTTACGCAACCTGAGACGTACATCTCCGGCACCTAACACCACTGCCACACTTCAATGTATGAAGCGTCCCACCCACTGTGCATCTTCTCCAATGCCTTTTGCTTAGCTATCCAAGCCTTGCGATAAGACGACGTGTAGTTGAATTGGCTGTGAATATTGACAATTAAGACCAACACCTCAATCTTGGGATTCGCTTTCACCATCAGTAGTATTAAGCTAGTTATCATAGATAAATCTAGCTTAGGATGATCTTGTGATACATCTGCAGCCAAACAAATACGTTAAATAATACAAACCCTAAACCTAATATTCCAAAACCTTAAACACAATGATACTATACTAGAGGCAACACACGTATACGAACCGATGAACTTTTTAATCTTTCATAACCCCGTCTTCTTCTTAAGCCATGATTTTCCATGAACATGTACCATCTCGTACCGCACACTTGGCCTCGAACTTCTCCGATTTGGATTTAACTACGTTGTAGTTAACCCCATTATTGATGCTATATTACTTCAATGCACCAAGAAAAACAACTTTGCTCGAAAACTCCTTACCAACTTCTATGTTACCTAAATCCAACGACGAACTTGTGTGGCCACACCTCCTATGTGGTAGATCTGGAAACTCTAACTCATATCTGTCATAGATCAATATTATGCATGTGGGTTAGAGGCGAGTACATCGTGAATCGTAGATCTTCTTCTTCGTCATCCGGACCTTCTTCGGTTGGAATAGTCTCCGGTTCAAAAATGGGCATAAATTTTGTACAGTCGGGATCGGGCTCCCGGGGTGGATCCACATCTGATTCATCATCTGACCCAGCAACATCTGCCATGTTAGAAGTCTCCTCGCCGATGGACATCGTAGGGTGTAAATCATTCCTTCTCGTGTAAGTTTTAGAACGTCTTCAATCAGATGTGGATTTCCAACCACCAAAAGTTGATATCATTCCCCAGTAACTATTTACAGCATTAAACATCGACCCACTAAGGTGCATGTCCCATCTACTATTGGATGATTCTGTGTATTCTGTCGTGCCACCAAAAATGGATGATTTTCCCACTAATGGAGTGTCGGGTAGGGGTTGTGTATTCCTCTCGAACATTAGTACCTATTGAAGTCCTTTCATCAAACTTTGAAAATTTCACATATAACTCAAGATAGGGTGATTCATTAGCAAGGTGCGTCTGCACTATCGCCTTCAAGCCACGAGGACCTTTGATCTCAAATGAGTCATATATCACGGGATCGACCAAAGTACAAAATCGATACTTAATAGTTGAGACTCTCACTGGTGTCATTCTAAATATTTTGTGCCTAATTCTTTTATGAAGTTCTAGCAATTCTATCTTTTTGTTAAAAACCATTCGCACTGTGTTTTTCGATAAAAAACAACATCGTTCTCGGTGTCACGGACCTCACCATCATAGTAAATAACAGCACTAATATGTCCACTCATTTTCAACCAATTATCTGTCGAAAGAAATTCTAAACAAAAAATATTATGAAAAAATATAACTATGTCATAAAATATAAACACAAAAAATCAACTTATACCTTCTCAACAACAAAAAATTTCTATTCTTCTGAACTTCTTCAATTTCTCTTGCTGTAACTTATGCAACCAAAGAATGAAATTTAGGTCATTTATAACAATTTTTGTATAATTCCTCAGATAGCAGGGGTTGAAATTTGTAGGGAAAAACGCTTCAAACAGGATGCTATGTCAGCAAAAGTACAGTGCATCTTGCTTAGAGCTTTTTTCCCCTACAAATTTCAACCCCACTATCAGATATCAAATTTCCCTAGAATCCTCGGTTATTTTTTGAAAACCATCTTCTCAAATTTTGTTTTTCAGAATCATCAGTACGAAAAAAGAAAAGCGTCCAGTTAAAAACTTTTCCTGTACTATGTCCAACATGACATCCTACATAGAGTGTTTTTTAAAAAATAATAATCAAATATTTTTCAGAACACATCACATCAATTATTTAGATATATTGACCAAATAATAAAAATACAAGTTTGGCCAAATAATCAAAATAACATATAAAAAATTACAGAAAATAAAAAAAATATTTAAATTTTAACAAAAATGAAAAATTTAGATATATTGTTTTGAATTTTTAGAAATTTAGATATGTTAGTTTTGAAATTCTAGACTTTAAATTTTTGAAAAAATAAAATAAAATTTATGACAAATTTTCTTGAATATATATTTTAAAAAACTTAAGATTTTTTTTTTACAATTTTTTAAAAGTTAAATACTTTTTAAATTTTTATATAATATTTTGAAATATTTAATTTTTTTAAATTACACCCTAATTTAAATTAAACAAATCCTAATTTGAAAAACCCTAAAATTAATTAAAACATAAACACTCTAAACCCTAAGGCGCTTCCACGTGGAAGTTATTTTTGGAAAAAAAGCTCCTACGTAAAAGCGCTTTTCCTAAATTCTCTTTGATATGACGTTCACGTAGGCACGTTTTTTAAAATTGACCCATTCCAATAAATAATTTATAAAATGATCCATTTCCGTAAATAAAAATAAAAAATGATTTTTTTAAGTAAATAACCCATTTTTGCCACCACATTTATTTTACATTTAGAATTCCATTTTTCTTGTAACTTTACAAACAATTGTCGAATATGCTTGCACTAAATTATAAAAAATGTGTATAAAGATAATAAAATATTTTCAAATATTATGTCATTTTAATAAAATTAAGCATGCATTTTCAAGCTATTATACACGTTAATTAATTATTAGTTTTAATTTCTAAAATTGGAATTATGACAATATTGTAAAATAACTAATTAAGGCAAAGATTGACATTATAAAATATTAATATCATGAGTTTTTTTAAAAATAAAATTCTAAATTTTCAATCATTTTGAAAACATTTTAGGAAAATATTAATCTTAGGAAAATTTCAGTTTTTAAATCAGTTCTTTTTTTGGTGTGTCACCAATAATAATCTTACAACTAAGTATTTGTGGATCCAACTGTTCCAATCTTCAATTCGGTTCATATACTCTTATAGAAAGTACCATTCATTTTGGTATTTAATTAAAAATATTTCGTTCACAATTTGTGGGGAAACCATTACTATATTCATGTTGACCCGAGCCGTTTCACAATAAGGATATTAAAACATTTAAAAACTATGGGAAAAGTAAATATTAAAAACTAAAAAATATGGTAAAATACGAAATTCAAGGGCATTAATTAAAAATTTACATTTAATACTATGGTTTCAAAATGAAATCATGCCAACAATATACAATTAAATATGGAAATCATATATATACAAAAGCAATATGTTAGTGTCACATGTCGCAATTTAAAGTATTAGCAGTAAGCTGTGTAAGTCAATTAGTAGTTAGAGTTAGCAGTCAGTCAGTTACGTTGGTTAAAGTTTGTTATGGTTAGTTGCCTTGTATTATATAAAGGCTAGTTGGTGTAACTCTGAGATTATGCATGTATGAATGAATTATCATTCTTGATTCAGTTGAATTTCTAATACAAAGCTCATGATTATTGCACAAAAGATGTCCTATGAAAGTTTACATATAAAATGGGGTTCATTTGACCCATGAAAGTTGCCCTGATTCGAAGAACAAGTGACGAAATTTATCTACTTGAAGTCTTGGAGATCCAGTGAGGCAAACATGGGAAATTAGGGTTACATTGGTAATTAGGGAAAGTAATCTTAAAAGATATGTAATCTAATAAAATTTGATTTTTTTAATTTAGGAAATTATGTAAATCCCTTAATTGTAGATATGCTTTGATCTCGTTCGTCGATGTAATTCGATCTATACCGTCGATTTTGGGAGAGCTAAACTATAAATAGAGAGCCTCCTTTCAACTGTAAATTATCCATTTTATCCATTATTTTAGAGAGAAAGAATATTTTGAGAGTATTTATTCAAAAACCTCTTGTGTATTGTTTTTTTGTGGCTATTATGCTATTTTGTGCTTTATTTCATTGTGAGTTTGCTTTTCTTATAATTTGGTGCATTGGAGAAATTTTGTGAGAATCCTCACTTTGTGGGAGTTACGCTGACTTATGCATATTTGAGTCGAAGAAATCACCTAAGATCGCACAGATTGCGAGACTAAAGATCTAACCCTGTGATATTAGGACCCAAGTTGTTCAGCACTAAAGACTAAATGTCTGATACATGATCTGTCATGATGTTGGGACAACTTGAGTGTTTAATTTGTTGGCTTATTTTTTTTGAGCTTTTTTCATATGATGTTTCCATAAGCAACTGGATTTCTAGGACATGATTTATAAATGTGTTTTATCGTGCCTTAAGTCATAGTCGAATTTGGAGTCTTGAAGAGCTAGAGATTGACTTAGGTTTGTGAATAGTTGTACTTATCATTTATCCAACTTTTTTTTTTTATCAAAATAACCTAATTTTTTTATTGACAAAAATGATCCACCTTTTCAATTAAGTACGAAAATGACTTGAAATAAACAATGAACATGGGTGGTGCCAAACTTATTGGCGTCACCACCTTGACATGTCAACCAAGGTTTGACCGGTAGAATAAAAACCAATTTTTTTGGCTGGTGCCAAATAGATTGGCGTCACTCATGTTAGTTATTTAATGGTGCCAATTAAATTGGCGTCACTGTTCATCAACCTTTGCTTCTCTGTCTTCCTCTATTTTTACTGCCTTATATCTCCTTTTTTGTTAGCATTGATTAAAAAAACTAATGAAAAATGAAAAGAAGAAAGAAAAAGAAGAAGGCGAGGCAAATGAGAGAAGAAGAGAGAAAGTTTTTCAGAAAAGTTGTAGGGAGAGTTTTCCGAAAAAAGAAAAGAAAACTTTTTTAAATGAGAGGGGGAAAGGTTTGAAAGGAAAATGAAAAATGAGAGAGGGAGAGGGAGAGAGAGAAAGAGAAAGAGAAAGAGAATTTTCTAAAAAAATAAAAGAAAACTTTTTATTTCTTCAGACACTTTTTATGAAAAATAGAGAGATTAATTAGCATTAAATAGAAAAGATATTTTTATGAAAAAATATGTTTGCTTGCTAAAACATTTTATTTTCCAAAGACATTTTTTTAATTTTCCATGAAAAACATTTTCCATAAGAAAATAGAAATATATATTTATATTTCTTATGAACATGCTTTATATGTTTGGAGTTTATACATTAGAAATTATTAACGTTTTGATATGATTGGATTTAATATATTATTGAAATATAATAAGAACAAATTTATCATAATAAAACATGCCAAAATTAATTTCCGATGTAAAAGAAAAAATTAAGTACCATTAATAACTTGCAATATTTGACGACATAGATTAGTCAATAATCAATTCTTGTCATATTTTTGTCCATTCTATAAAACGAATAACATAATTAAATTTATGAACAACAAATTTGTTGTGTTTCCAATATTAATTCATGCCAAAATTAATTCAATCCGACTAACTTTAATTTGTAATTTTAATTCAAGATAAAAATTAACTCTTGCAAAAATTAATTCACGTTAGGATTTAATATGCATTTTTAATTCACATTAAAAATAAAAAATTTTAATTAATTAATTAATTTTAATATAATTTTTACCAAAATAATTATTTGTTAACGTAATTTTGACTGTAGTAAAATTATTTGCTTTCATTGTGGCTTTTTTCAAAAAATTTGTTTCGGAAATAAAATGTTTAATCATGCAAAAATAATTTTCCATAAAAGAAATTTGATTCTACTTAATGTTAATTAATCCCTTTATTTTCCATAAAAGGTGTCTGGGGAAATGAAATGTTTTCTTTCATTTTTTTAAAAAATTCTCCTTCTCCCTCTCTCATTTTACATTTTCTTTCAGACTTTTTACTCTCTAACTCAAAAAAAGTTCTTTCTTTATTTTTTTTGGAAAACTCTCCCTATGCATCTCCCTCTCCTAACAACTTTTTTGGAAAACTTTTCCTCTTTTTTTCTCATTTGCCTTGCCTTCTTTTCCTCGTATCTTCTTTACATTTTTCACTAGCTTTTTTGAATCAAGACTAACGACAAAGAAAAAGATATAAAGCAATAAAAATGGAGGATGACGGAGAAACAAAAGTTGAGAATTGCTGTCATCAATCTAATTGGCACACCAAAAAACTAACATGGGTGGTGCCACTCAAAATTTTTTTTCAATGAAATACAAATATTTATATGGGTGACACCAAATACATTGGCATCACCCAAAACATTATTTTTTATTCTACTAGTCAATTATTGACTGACGTGGCAAGGTGGTGAAGTCAATGAGATTGGTACCACTCATTTACTATTCATTTTTAGTCATTTATGTACTTAATTGACAAAGTTAGTTATTTTTATAAAAAATTTAAAAAAATTTGGATCATTTTGGTAAAAAAAAAAAAACCATTTATCCTTGTCTTGGTAGACTTATGTGATTATTTTAAGGAGATTATTCTTACTTGGGAAAGTATTATATGAAACAGTGACGCATCGTCATCTGTGTCTCTTTTCAATCATTAATGACATGTTAGTTAATTTTTACATGTCATTCACACTTCATTTAATTAAATTTTTAACCATAAATCCTTAAAATCCCAATTAAAAATTTCACATGTAAATTTTAATTTTAATAGTTCTTATTTTCACAATACGATAATGATGATAATGATGACCAAATCATGAAAATTAAGAAGAAGATACAATGATTCAAAGTTGTTGACTGTTGTTATTGATTGAATTTTTTTATATATTAGATATATGATTAAATTAAATATGCATTACACCATTGCAAATCATTGAGATTTTCTAGTTAGTGATCTTGTACATGTTCTAGAGATTTTTTTTTTAGCTTGGTGTGGAACTGTGCTTGTTTGGGATGTTAAGTATTTTCACTTGATTTTTATTTGTTTGAAATATTGTGGTATTTAAAATATTTAAAAGAATTGTGATTTTTAATAATAATGATTTAGTTAAGTTAAAAAAATTTATATGATTTTTTAGATGTGTTTTTTGTCACACCTTAAAATTGGGCCTAAAAGTTGTAACACCCAAAACCCGTAATTCATCACCTGTTAAGGATCTCAAGGATTAACAGAACTTTACGAATTTTTTTATATATATACAAATTCATACAAATCAATGAAAAATTCATACAATCACATTTAACAATTTAGAATATTAATCTTGTTTAATTTTACTCATTCATTTACAACATTTGAACCAAATCAGGAACAAATTGAATCATATAAGAACTTAGGATCACATTCAGAAAATTTCCGAACAGGGGTCACATGGCCTTTCTCACGAACAGACAACTTTCATTATTAATTAGCCAAGAAAGAATCAATATTCATATAAAATATCGTGTCATCTATATTCTATACCAAACCATAATACCACAGCTATCAATCGAGCTACATCAATCATTCTTAATATCACTATGAAATATCCAAACCCGACACCGTCGCCGGTTAGGGTCCTAAGGTCTTCCAGATCTTCTACTGTTGATTAAATCCTCATATCTCAACAATTCATTATCACAAGAATATACATGCAATAAAATTTTGAGCTTTAACAACATTCCAATCAATAAGGGTCAAAAATGTCATTTTATAAAATACGAGAGACTTCTATCGGTACCTATTGGACAAGTATCAGTAGAAGTCAAGTCAATAAGCTTTGGAAAATTAACAACAGTTTCCTATCGATAAAAGTGAAGGTTCTACTGATACAAGTGTTCAGACTACCGATACTAATATGAGTTGAACTACCAATACTTTAAGGACTTATACCGATACAATGCAAGTCAGTAACCAAAGTTCAAAGACCTTGTACTTCTACTGATACATACAAGAGTTCTACCGAAACAAGTGTGTAGTTTTCAAATATACACATAAATTTCTAAGTTTGCAAAACAGTCTACTTTATTTGCTAATTTCTCAAAATCATACCTACATAGACATTTTCATGTTAGTACTTAATTCTTCACTTAAAAACGAAGATACATTCAAAACATTCATCAAGTTGTTACCATGTTATTTAACCATTTACACCAAAACAACACAAGTAATACAATCCTAATAAATGTCATATAAGCTGAGTGATATAAAAGACTACCGATCGAGTTCCCAAGATAGTGTGATTTCTTCTTTGAGGATCCGATCTTCAACAGCAGAATGAATCTACAAAACAGTAAACATATACACAAGTAAACTTACAAAGCTTAGTAAGTTTGCGAAAATATTTACTTATGGTATAATGCATTTGATAACATAAAGAATGAGCAACCATCCTCGTTGTCTTGTAATATTGGCATCCAGTAGATCGCTTCAAGTCTCCCAGTAATTTTTAACTCATATGAGCCCAGTCAGTAAATCGCTCTTACAAGCCAGTACAATATGTCGCTCTTACGAGCCAATGTAGTATATTGCTCATACGAGCCAGTACAGTATATCGCTCCCAGTTCAGTAATTTCTTTAAAGTCTTTCATCTCGTTCCAACATCAAGGTTATATACAAGACAATTGAAGTTAGAATTATCAAATAGAAATATAATTACATGAACTTACAGGATTTGTTTGTAATAATGACTTCAGTACAGGGACTACCTGTCGATAAGACATCCAAGATTAACTCTCGAAACTGTATAGCTCTAAATGTCATATCCTTTGTGTCCCATTTGTTCACGAAGTTCATATGTGTCATATACCATGTCCATTTCAATTAACCTTCTTCACATTACCATTTCGAGCACACATCCATATAATTCTTACTTTTCAAACATAATATCAAATTAAGTAATAATGTCATTAGTTCAATTTACTAATTGTCATATATCAATCGAATTAATTCATTCGTAATATAAATAATAACTAGCACAACACATAATCATTTAAACGTTTCATTGACACCTTTCGTCACTTTCAATCATGTTCCTCAATACAATTTTATTTCAATTTACTTCAATTCCACAATCAATATTTATTAAGCAAAAAAAATAATTAAATACAACATACCTAAATTATTTTAATAATTTACAAATAGAAACTAAATCAATTACTTTACTGTACGAACTTACCTGATTAAATTACAATAGTATAAAACACAGGGACTATTCCATAATTTTCTCCTTGCCTCGATTTTCAACCCATTCTTGATCTAAAATAATAATTTCATTCAATTAACAGATTCCAATAGTAAAATTAACTCTTTTATGCAATTAAGTCTTTTTTAAATTTTTTACAAAATTACCCCAAACATTTTACTTTTATGCAATTTAGTGCAATTTAGCCAAATTTATTTAAAACCAAACTCAGCCGAATTACATACTATCCAATTACAGCCCATAATTTCTTTTATTGCACCTCAAGTCCTTGTAATTTAACCACTTTAACATTTTAGTCATTTAACATTAAAATTACTTTGCAACATAATCTTATTTAACAATCAAGCTTAATAATTTATCATAAAACTTCAAAAACACACTAAAATCATTAATGACATAACCCACAATGTTTAACATTTTGACAAATTAATCCTCGGGTTAGCTAGATCAAAGCTAAAACGAATTCAAAAACATAAAAAATACTAAAAACGGGCAAAGTTTACCTACTCAATCAAGGAACCCTAAGTTACCAAAGCTTGCTCTTCTCTTCCATGGATGTTTCGGGTTTCAAAGAAAGAAAAGTTGTTGAAGATGACTAAATTTCATCTTTTAACATGTTTACTTTTTTATTTATTTACTTAATTACTATTTTACCCTTAATTAACTCATGAAACTTTAGCTAAATGAAAGCCTAAATCCCCCACTATGGGTAATGGTGGTTTATTTACCATCCAAACCCCTTTAATTTTGCTTTTAACTAATAAATCCATTTTATCCATATTTACAATTTAGTCCTTTTTTCTTAATTAACCATAAAAATGTTAAAATTTCTTAACCAAGATTTACTACTATACTAGTGACGTCATATATATTAAATAATTAATATTTACGGTCTAAAACATCGAAGCTATGACTTCTAAACAACCAATTCCGATCATACTAAAAAATAAACTAATTAGTAAATCCTCATTTAATTAGGATTTAATTACAATTTACCAAAATTTAAAGAATTCCACATCATTTCTATTATTAGGCCATTTAAGGAAGATCCAATTTCACAATTGGTCCTTCAATTATATTAAATTTCAATCAAACAAACATATTTTCAATTTAACCTTAAACTAATTAGGACTAAATGAATAAATAATTCAAAAGTTAGTGGATGGTAGTCATGTCACCATCGCTTGGACTTTTTTACCATAGTTTAATTACCATTTTGGTCCCTTTACTATTTTTAATCAACAGCAATTGACTTCTACCACTTTTAGAATTTGCTCCTTTTTCCTTAATTAAGCAATTAATTATCAAAGTTACTCAACCAAACTTCAATTCACATATAATAAAAATCTGTAAATATTTAATAAAAATATTTACGGCCATTAATTTTAGAAACGATGTCCTAATACCTCATTTTCTAAAGTCACTTGACTTTTGAACCAAACCACTTATACTAACTCTTAATTCAAAAATTAAAATTAATCAATTCAAAATTTCATATAAAATTATTATTGACTCATTATATGAATTTACTTGTCGGATTTTTGGTCTCGAAACTACTGTTTTCGACACCACTGAAAAACAGGTTGCTGCAACTCTCCCCCCTTAGGAAATTTCATCCTCAAAATTTTACCTTGCAGTACCTATTTATTCTAAAGTTTTCCTTATGGACAAAAATTATTGCTAACTCATCCCATTATGGAAAGTAACAATCTCATAACAATCTCGAATAACACAAACTTTATCTTGGTATCCACTATTCAAGAATCATAACAGGCAGTAATAATTTAAACTGTACTTGATGTTCAGATATGTCAATATAGAAATTTCTAGAGATTTTTTTAGTAGTCAATTATTTATATATATATGTTTTCAATCATTTTAGGTCATTTCTTGTATAAAGACATTTGACAACTCTGATTTTCCTGGCTCAACCATAATCAGTACATCAGTCTGACATTTTAATCAATTCATTTCAATCTATAATTCACTACGGTATCATATAACTTCAGTCAATCTATTTCCAAATTAATACCAAATTCATGAAATGATAGTAACATTAAATCGACAGAAAAATTGCAATCATAAATTTTTCAACAGATAGTTTCGAAATACCTACTCTAACCCAACGGATTATGATTCAAATGTCAAACTCATTGGTTTAGGAAATATGCCCCTATCCATTATTAATACAATGCAATATATAAATAAAGTAACCCAATCTCAATTCGTGTATACATAATAGATAATATCAAAAGAATAGAACATACCAGAAATAACATCAAGCACTATAACTTCATATCCGTCATTATGTCTTTGATCCCACTTTATTTACCTATACTCAAGAATAGCAACTATAAAACCATTCCTTGTTTCCAAATATTTGTGAAATCAATATACTATGACTCGCACCAAAATCAGGAATGAGAATACTACTATTAACTCCATTAGTTTTGTCAGGATCAGATTTAGATAACATCTTTAAAATCTACAATAAAGTAGGAGTTAGATTGGATCAATCAATATCACACTATTATAGGTTCAGTTGGCATGTACTTCTAGACTTTATTCACACTACACTTAGTTTGAGAATCTACTAAACCGTAACTGTGATACCACTAAATGTAACACCCAAAACCCGTAAATCATCACCTGTTAAGGATCTCAAGGGCTTACAAAAATTCACGAGTATTTTTTATATATACAAATCAATCACAAAATCATACAATCGCATGTAACAATTTAGAATATTAACCTTATTTAATCTTACTTATTCATTTACAACATTTGAACCAAATCAAGATTAAATTGAATCATATAAGAACTGAGGATCACATTCAAAAAATTTCCCAATAGGGGTCACATGGCCTCTATCACGAGTACACAACTTTCATTATTAACTAGTCAAGAAAGGATCAATATTCATATCAAATATCGTGTCATCTATATTCTATACCAAACCATAATACCACAACTATCAACCGAGCTACATCAATCATTCTTACTATCACTATGAAATATCCAAACCCAACATAGTCGTCGATTAGGATCCTGAGGTCTTTCAGATCTTCTACCGTTGATTAAATCTTCATATCTCAACAATTCATTATCACAAGGATATACATGCAATAAAATTTTGAGCTTTAATAACATTCCATTCAATAAGGGTAAAAAAAGTCATTTTATAAAATTTGAGATACTTCTATCGATACTTGTTGGACAAGTATCGGTAGAAGTCAAGTTAGTAAGCTTTGGAAAATTAACAACAGTTTCCTACCGGTAGAAGTGAAAGTTCTACCGATACAAGTGTTCAGACAACTGATACTACTATGAGTTGAACTACCGATACTTTAAGGACTTGTACTGAGATAATGCAAGTCAATAACCAAAGAGTTTGTGCCATCCTTTGCTCTACCAAAGCTTTGGAAAATAAGACTGATTTGTAAAAGAGTCAAAATTAAGAGTTTTTACGAAGCAATTTAACCAAATGTCCAAAATCAACTTAAAAACCCTTTTTTTTTAAATTAAATTTTACGTTAACTTCTACTCCCCTATAATTTATGTCATTCTTTGCTCTCCCAATCTCTTTCAATTTCTTTTAAAACCAACTCCTAATTTCTTTAAATTCTAATAACCTCAAAAAATTATATACCTACAAAAACCAAGAGAAACACCCAAAAACCTTCATCACCTTCATCTTCTTCATCATCTTCTCTAAACGTGAGTTTTTTTTATTCATTTTAAAGCTCGTTTTTCTTCAAGAAAAGGTAACCAATTTTTTTCCTATGAGTTTTAAATGATATATTTTCCTTTAAACTAAGTTTTTAACCATTAAAACGCAAGTTTTGAGTAAAAGCCGAAAATAAGGTCTTTAATGGTGAAATTCGGGTTTGTGTATAAAAACTTGATATTAAATTGTTTTCCAACTTATTTTAACATCATTAGAAGGTTTCTAAAGTTAATTTAAAGTTTTGTTAAGTGTTTCTCAAGTTTTAATGAATTTTCGTTATTATAGTCATTGTGTGTCAAAAATATTAGGTATTTTAAAACGTGTAGTTTTGTGTGGTTTAAAGGCTGAAAATTAGTCATGAGTAAATATGTAGAAGAACAAAATTCATTTCATGCGAAAACATTAAGTGTAGACTGAGATATTAGATTTTAAAGTTTACTAGGTTTAAGGTTTCAGTTTAAGAGAACATAGTTTAGGCTATTATTAATGAAGCGTCGGAATCAGTAGGACCTTCAACAAGCAAAGATAAAGGCAAAAGAAAGCTTGTCTAAGCTCTCGAGTCTTTAAAGAAAGCGTATATTTGGTGAGTGTTTTGTAATCGTTGCTCATAGATAATTCATTGTGTATTTGGGAATTTAGAGATAGCGTAAACTCCTACTTTAAATTTCGAGTGTAAGTGTTCTTATATCTATGCTTAATATGTGAAACATGTGCTTGTGCAATTGTGAAAAGAGAATTAAGATGTGATATTGTGAACAAACATGAGATGTTGTAACAAATGTTTCAAGTTTATGATGACAGTTATGAAAGTGAATATGTGGGTATGTTTTTCATGCCATGTGACTAATTATATTGTGATAATAAAGTGAATATGCATTGAATATATGATAAAAATATGTAATAATAATAATAATGTGGATATTTTGGCTTTGTTATTTATGAGACCTTTGGATATAATTGGCATGTCATAGGATTGTGAGTACTCACCTTTGTGTTGTGATATATGTGGGGCACTAGGGCCTAGGGACATGTTAGAGAGATAAGGGAATGTGAGCTATGCTTCATTCAACAGGATATGTTTAATGTTTTGGAGAGTGTTAGCTATATACTTCACTTATGGGATTTGTTTCAACTCTATGAGTCTAGTATTGGTTTGTTGGAGATTCGCTTATCCAATGTGATGATAGAGCTCACTATATGTTTCATAGTCTCAACAGCCAAATTATCATAATCTGTGTTTGATTGTGATTATATGTGTATATGACTGAATATGCTTGTATGAAGTATGCTGAAAACTATGTGAAAATAAATACAAGAAAAATATTATGAATATTTTATTTGATTGTTGGGTTGATGCATGATGATCGTTTATGTAGTGGTTATTCTAGGCACTCACGAAGCTTGTTAAGCTCACCTAGTCCCTTTTAACCATTGCAATTACTTAGAACCGTTGTGAGTGGTGTGGTCTCGAGGGTGATCCAAGCCAAGTCCACCTTTTTACTTTTATTAGTAGATTTATAAGTTATTTATATTTTTGGAACCTAAGGCAATGTGTTAAGAAATATGGTGGATTTATATTTGTTTTTATTATGTTCCTTTAACTATTTGCATGCCATTATAAACTTGAAAATATGATATCTGAGATATTTTAAGGTTTGTTTTATATGATAAATGTTTGATAGTATATAAATCAATGTAAGATGAAATTATTTAACGTTAAATTGATTTTTCGATAACTGTGAGAAGTGTGTTAATGAGAAGGTTCATGTTTAGGATTGACTCTGGATAGGAAAGACTTGGTTTTTAAGCAATCAAATTTGACTTATCTCCCTTTCTTAGGACCCTACATGTTGCATGGTTCACATTCAACTCTTCAGTTTTTCCTTTAAAAGAAAATTTTTCATGTGAAATAAAACGTTTAAAATTAGGTAAGCATGATGTGAGACGGTGGTCTAGCATCCTAGTATTTAGGCTCAACAATCGGGCCGAATATAGGGTGTTACATTTAGTAGTATTAGAGCTTAGGTTTAAAAACACTCAAACCTGGGATATTATTTTTGTAGTGGGGTTTCAAACCAAAATGAGTAAATTATGATGATTTGTTGTTGAAATTGTTGATGTTTGTTATTTACTATTCATGTGAGGTAGAAACGGGAACACATTTCCTTAATCCTAAAGTTGTTTTGTAGGAATAAGACTTGGATTATTTCCCTCTACCACTCACACCTTTTATTTGTTTGTGTGTATGTTAGATAGGATTTGATATGCCTCTTAGACGTGTGAATGTGAATGTTGGAGCTAATGCTCAAGGGGATGATACATCCTTTGCACCTAATGTGTCACCTTATGGAAGGAATGTACTTGATGAGGGTGTATGCCCTCTGATGGAAGCTATGATAGGAGTGTTTCATTGGATTGCTAGTTCTAACCTTCCTCCCGTACCTGTCAATCCAACACCTGTGAATCATGGGTTGTCGCTTGAACGTCTTAGTGCGTTGGGTGATAAAGAGTTTTCTAGAGTAAAAGGGACTGATATAACTGTAGCTGAGTATTGGTTGGAAGTGTTAAAAGGATCCTCAAATAGATGTCCTATTTTAACAAGGAAAAATTGGGTTGTACTGTGTCCCTACTCGACAGTGAGGCACACCGTTAGTGGAATACTGTGAGAAAAGTTACTATTGTTGACCGATTGACTTGGAACTACTTCCTTTAGGTTTTTAAGAGAAAGTTTATGGATGAGAAGTGTATGAAAGCTCGAAAGAGGGAATTTATTGATCTTGTGCAAGGTGGGTTATCGGTGGCTAAGTATGAGGCTGAGTTCGTACGACTTAGTCAGTATGCCTCAATGATGATTTTCTTTAAGAGGGACCATTGTAAGAGGTTTCGTTTTGGGTTTAACCGTGACATTCGAGTTTACTTGATGGCCCAAAATATAGATGTGTTTGATGAGTTAGTAGAGAAGACCAAGGCTGTTGAGGAAACTTTAGTTGAGTCGTCTTGGTTTATAGTAGCTGAGTTGGGAAAGAGAGCTTTCGATGGTGCATCGTAGAGACCGTCTAAGAGAAGACATGATACTTAAGGTTCTGATAGGAGTGCATAACACGAGTTTTGACCAAGTGAGTCTAAGAAGCAGAGTAATGTAGTGATTAGTAATGATGGTTCGACCATTCTAAATGGCCGCTTTGTCCACATTGTGAGCGTAAACATCTTGAAAAGTGTCGTAAGTTAACTGGTAGTTGTTATAAATGTGGTTCGAAAGAAATTTTTTGAGGGATTGCCCAAATAGGGTAGAGGTTTCGCAGACTCAAAGTTCGGCACCTATTTTTACGCCCACTAGAGGTCATGATCGAGGTAAAGGTAATGGGAGACCTGTTAGGCAGCGAGTCATTGCTCATACTGTTGCTACTCAAGTTGAGTCTAGAGGTCCAGCCCAGGTTTATGCCATTAGGGAACATCAAGGTCAAGATTTAATTGATGAGATTACAGGTATTTTTGCCTTTTAATCACTTCTTTTATTAGTAGATATAGGTTCAACGCCTTAGTAAATTTTGAGTGATTTAGCTAGTAAGTGAAAATTTTCGATAGAGACTATTGAATTAGGAAAAATGATTATGAGTTCTTTAGACGAGAGTGTCATAGTGAATAGAGGAAACTGTTAGCAAAGTTATCATAGAATAAATCGTGGTAGAATTATTAAGAAAAGTAGTAAGAAGTTAGAGAGAATAGGAATCACAGAAAGTGTGATGGTTAGTTTAAAAGTAGAAGTACCATATTTTGTGACTAAGAAAGTGACGTGTTGGTAAGGAATTTCAAGGACGAAATTCTTTTTAGAGGGGGAGAATTATCACACCCCAAAATTGGGCCTAGAAGTTTTAAGGGTATTTTAGAAATTTTAGTCTATATATGTTCAGAATTTCATAAATTTGGTAACCGATAATATTTTCGACAATGCCTATTAGAAAATTAAATCAATTTTTGAAAATTAATTTAAATAGCTTTAATTTTGAAAATAGGACTAATATGTAAAAGAGTTAAAATTAAGAGTTTTTATGAAGTAATTTGACCAAATGTCCAAAATAAACTTTAAACCCCCTTTTTCAATTAAATTTAACGTCGACTTCTCCTCCATATAATTTGTACCATCCTTTGCTCTTCCAATCTCTTTCAATTTCTTTAAAACACCAACTCTTAATTTTCTTTGAATTCTAATAACTCTAAAATTTTATATACCTATAAAAACCAAGAGAAACACCCAAAAACCTTTATCTCCTTCATCTTCGTCATCATCTTCTCCAAATATGGGTTTTTCTAGATTTGTGTTAAAGCTCGGTTTTTTCAAGCAAAGGTAACCAATCGTTTTCTTATAAGTTTTAAATGATATCTAATCCTTAAACTAAGCTTTTAGCTATTAAAACGTAAGTTTTGAATAAAAGCCGAAAATATGATCTTTAATGGTGAAATTCGGGTTTGTGTATAAAAACTTGATATTAAAGTGTTTTTCAACTTGTTTAACATGATTAGAAGATTTCTAAAGTTACTTTGAAGTTTCATTAAGTATTTATCAAGTTTTAATAAATTTTCATTATTATAGCCATTGTGTGTTGAAAATATTTGGTATTTTAAAATGTGTAGTTTTACGTGGTTTAAAGGCTCGAAATCAGTCATGAGTAAATATGTAAATGAACGGAATTCGTTTCATGCGAAAACATTAAGTGTAGACCGAGATATTAGAGTTTAAAATTTACTAGGTTTAAGGTTTCGATTTAAGAGAACATAGCTTAGGCTATTATTTATGACTGTATGAAATGTGTGGATGACTGATTTTTGCTTGCATATTTGTTGATATGTAACACCTATATCCTGTATCTATCCTCGAAGTAGGGATACAGAAAGTTACAATACTTATTAGATCATTCACATCACATCCGAAACATGTTTAAACTATTTTAAAAAAAAAAAAACTACTTATATATTTGTAAATATATATCTCAACATAAAATACAATTCGGTAACATATATATCATTAACCAACCAAGTTTCTATTCACAAAACATTTTTTTTACAAATTCAAAAGGATCATCACCTATATTACCAACATAAAAGTATCATACAAATCAAAAGAAATATTCTAGATCAAGCATCTATAACAAGATACCCTAATTACATGCCATAAGTAACCAGAAGATGAGTAAACAAAAGCTACCCAAAAGTGGTGCAAGAAAATACTCCAAAGATCCAATCCGTGTGGTAACGAAAGTCCAAAAAGCTGTTGAGTTTTCAAAACCAACCTGGTCTATTCAATGGCTTTTCCCTTGCCTCGTACGTCCTCCTCGCATTGCGATTCTTTATCTAAATCACAAATTTCGTGCGTTAAGACCTCAAATCCACTTAAATACAATTATTTACTTTCGAGACTTATTTTAAGGTGATTTGACAAAATTTACTCCCCCACAAGTTAGCTTTCACCCAAGAAGTCATTTGCTTAATCTCAACATTTAACTTCTACTTATGGATAATAAATGAACCTATGTCAGTTTAACTTTCATTCATAAAGAAAACCCCTAATTTGATTTAACTAGCAGCCATTTTTGTCAAAATGTTTATTTTTGGGAAAACAAACCGGTCTCGAAAAATATTTTAAATTGAAAAATGGGAAAAATGGGAGTCGCCACCAATCTTTTTATTTGGTGTGATTGGATCACCATAAAACGTTTAAAATCCGTTTTGAAAAATATTTTGGTCTTTGAAAATCAAAAAAATGGGTTCGAGAGTTGGTTATGCGTGAGGAAGGATTAGCACCCTCACACGCCTAAAATTGGTACCACATCGACTACTTTCAGGTCTTAGGTTGTTAAAACTTTGAAATCTCAAGCGAATTTTGAAATGCAATCTTTGTACTCATAAATAACTTCGCATGGTTTTCAAAAATCATATTTGAGAAAAACGTCCATGCGTTTCGAATTTCATCGGAGAATTGAAGTCGTGTCCAACATGATAGGGCACTACATTCTCGAAATTTCGAAATTGAAGGACATTTTGGAAGATTTTCAAAAAGGATATTTGATCGCACGAATTATACGAAAGATCATACCCAACACTTTAGGACATAATTTTTCGAAACTTTCATACGAAAGGATATTACCTCGTTTTTTGTTTAAAATTATTTGTATATTTTTGAGAATTTGAAGATTCGAATTAAGTTTAAAATACGATCCTCGGACACATAACTTATCTCACGTGATTTTCAAAAAAATTAGATTTGAAGAAAAATACCTGTATGTTTCGAATTTCTCGGAGAATTGAAGTCATGTCCAACACGTTAGGGCACGACGTTCTCGAAATCTTGAAATTAAAAGGCATTTGAAAAGTTTGAAAGAGGATATTCGATTGTGCAGATTATACGAAAAATCACAACCAAACGTTAGGGCATGATTTTTCGATATTTCCAAACGAAAATGAAATTGCCTCGATTTTAAAGATTCATTTGTGTGTAAAAATAATTTTGAAAATGAACGTGTAAATTAAATATGAATGGGCAATTAATAGAAATAACTAAATAACACGAAACAAAATAATTAAGCAGATAAATGCACAAAAATTAAACATAAAGTTAATAGAATACAAAATAATAATTAAATTCTGTGTAGGAACATTGAAAAAAAACAAAACAAACGAGGTTAAAAACGGAGTTTCGGAGAATTCAAGATGAAAACGTAATTTTCGAGGAATTCAGGGGTCAAAATTGAAATTTTTGGAAAATTTGGGATTAAAATCAAACTTTTGGATAATTTAAGGTTGAAAATGTGACTTTTGGAAATTTGGGGGCAAAAGGGTCATTTTAGAAAAGTTTAAGGGTTAAAATGTAATTTTGGAAAAGTTTAGGGTTAAAATATAATTTTAGAAAAGTTTAGGGGTTAAAATGTAATTTGAAAGAGTTTAGGGGTCATAATGTAATTTTTGAAGAATTTAGTGGTCAAAATGCAATTTTGGAGAAGCTTGAGGGTTAAAATGTGATTTTTGAAAGTTCGAGAGCCTTCTAAGAAATAAACCCAAAAAGAGTGACACATGGCAGTTTTTCAGGCTTCCATAAGAGAAATGACCAAATTGAAAATAATTTAAAATCACTGGGCAAATTTAGAATAAAATAAGAATTGATTTAAGGATGAAATTGAAACGAATGAAAAATGGAAAGGACTAATTTCTGAAATAACCCAAAAAGTGACACGTGGAAGCTTCTTAGGCTTCTAGAGAGTTAGGGGACTAAATTGAAAAATAATTAGAATTATTGGACAAATTTTAAATAAATTAAAAATAGCATTGGGACTTAATTGTAAAAATTAAAAAATGCTGAAGGAACGCGCACGTAAATAACCCAATTTTTAAAAACACGCAGATCCTGAGTTGGGTTAGAGCGGGTCGAATCGGGTCGGTCAAAACGACATCGTTTTAGAGTGTTTAAGCTACTCCCAAAACGACGTCGTTTTGGAGGGCTATAAATACCCTAAAAACTTCAAAAAAAAAATCATTTTTATACTCCCTTAAAAAAAACTGCTTCTTCTTCAAAAGAAACTCTCAAGGCATGAAAGCCTTCCCTTAAAAACAATTATTTTTTCATTTTTTTCTTCTAAAATGTAGGTCGGGGTTAGATCTCGATAGATCAAACTCGGATTTTGAAAAATATTTAATTTCTCCCCTTTTTTATTTTCGAATCTCTTTCATTTTCTAAAACTTGTTTAAGACAAAATCTATTATTATTCCCTTTTTATATTTTCTTTTGTTTTTTAATTATGTTTTAATATATATTTTTTAATTCTGCCATTTTTGAAATTGCGGTGACGACAACATTCGGGGCTGCAATGATGACGACGGCTCGGTGGGACTCCATTCACAGCTCCGATGGTGGCCGATTAGATCAAGGTGAGACTTTTCAGATTTTTTTTTGTTTAATAAAATTATTATATATTTAATATTTATTTATTAAATAATTAATGTATGTTTTGGAATAAATAACCATTAAAAGATGATAGAGATATGATAAATATTTAATTTATGTTAAAACGTTTCAAGTTTTTGAGAAACAAATAACTAAACAGTAATGCTAGAATAAAGGAATACCTCAATGTCTATTTATTACCTTGAAAAGAAATTGAATGCTTGATGATCTGGACTCTATTTCGATATCAACTGCTCTGTCTTTTATTGATTTTGAATGCATTCTGTTTGTATTGATTTTCGAATGTAGAAAAAGGAAATCCTTACAAATGCTTTTGAAATCGGTTTTTATAGCCCGTTTTACAATCATCATATTTTGTTTTTTTTTTTTTGCCATCAAACTCTATTGACATTTATTCTTCGCAGTGCAAGCTCAACAATGGTGGTGGCAACTTGACTGGTGAGCTGCTGGTGGTGCTGATGTGGAGGTAACTGAGTGGAAGAGGCAACGGTGGCAGGTGCAAGTGGCAATAGAGGGGCGGCAGAAGACCTTAGTTGTTTTAGGGTTTTTTATTTTGGTTTAGGGTTTGGGCCACTTGAGTCATGTAATTGGGATTTTAAATTGGGTCATATAATTTTTAGGACATTCCAAATTAAATGAATTTAATTTTAAAATTGTTTTTATTTTGGTTTCCATTTTGGGTTTGAAACGGGCCAGATCAAAATTGGGCTTCAACAATTTCTTTTAAGCATTAATTGTTGACTATTAAATCCATACTCTCAAAAAGAATCATGAAATACCTCCAAGTCATTGTAACATAGGCAATATGAGTACAAAAGACAGATTGACAAAGAACGAGACATTATTGCCTTGTCCCATTGTTCAAGGGCAAAACTAACCAGCATTGACTACAAGTTTTATCCTATTTATTCTCATGTTAATGCAGAGAACCGAAATTAAACTATATAAAGACCTATGAAGGTACCTGGAATTATAGAAATTTCAGATTTAGAAATTTTATTCCATGGGCAAGCACAAACAGAAACAAGCATTTTGTTATGTACCTTCTAGCCTACAAAATTCCCTTACAAAATCTTTTTCATGCATGTTACAGACCATATTTATTTCAGACTTCTTAAATTGTCTGCTTTCAATGTGAAATAAATATTACTTAACATTTAGCAAATATCAGTAGCAAAATGCTTGCAGTGAAAGGGATATAACACTTCTATTTGTTACAAATATCACTATTAACATAAATCATTTATTTCAAAGAAATCCAAAAATCATACCGAAACCATTAATGGTTAAATCCTAGATTTTCAAGGACTTTACAAATAAAACCCTTGTTTCTTTTATCTATTTATTTTATAATATTATTATATTCTAGTTTAAACTCTTACACACAAAATTCTTTATTTTATCACTAACCTTTCCACTAACTATTAATTATGGCTAATTGCTCCCTTACTCCCTATATTCTTTCCTTGTTCTTAATTAATCTCTCCCTTTTTATTTCTTACACCTAATACTCTATTAGTATTATTTTTTATTATTACTTTCTTTAATCATTTAATTTCCCAAATATCTAGATTTTTTTACCAACTCCTCCACTAATTTTCTTTATAAGCTAAATTAAAATCTAAACCCCTTAACTTCCTTCTTCAAGACTCTTTCATATAATCCACTACTGACTTTTACTTTTGTACTAATGCAATTTCATCCTCTTCTCTAAATTAACCACCATATTAACTAAGTCTCCTTAATAAAGCTAGTATGTCTCTATCCAACTCTTAATGAAATATTAAATAAATATTAATTTTAAATAATATATATTACTCTAATTATCGAAAAAAAATGTGGCCTCGAGCTACCATTCCCAGCACCACTGAATTCGGGATGTTACAACTTTCCCTCCTTAGGAAATTTCGTCCTAGAAATTTCTTATCAGGAAATAGGTTTGGGTACTGTGTTCTCATCAAGTCTTCAGTTTCTCATGTAGCTTTTTCAACCCCATGACGGTTCCATAAAACTTTCACCAAAGGCACCATTTTATTTCTGAGTTCTTTCACTTCTCCTGCTAAAATCTTGACTGGTTCTTCAGAATATGATAAATCGGGTTGTATCTCCACTTCACACGGAGTGATCACATGTGAGGGATCCGATCGGTACCATCTCAGCATTGACACATGAAAAACGTTATGAATCTTAGTTTGGGTGGTAATGCTAATCTATAAGCTACGGGGCCAATTCTCTCGGTAATTTTATAAGGTCCAATGAATCTTGGACTTAACTTTCCTTGTCTTCCAAATCGCAATACCTTCTTCCAAGGTGAGACTCTTAGAAATAATTTATCACCAATTTCAAATTCTATGTTCTTTCTTTTCAAGTCTGCATATGATTTCTGATGATCTGATGCTGCTTTCAAATGATCCCGAATTGTTCGAACCTTATCTTCAGTCTCACATACAAGATCAGTACCAACCAACTTGGATTCACTTAACTCCGTCCAATACAACGGTGTCCTACATTTTCTACCATATTTAGCTTCGAATTGTGCCATTTTTATACTTGCTTGAAAATTATTATTGTATGCGAAAGGTAAGTATTTTTCCCAACTACCTCCAAATTCCAAAATGTAACACCGCAACATATCTTCTAAAATTTGAATTACTCTTTCAGATTGTCCATCTGTCTATGGGTGATACGCTATGCTAAAAAATTTAGTATAGTGCCCAAAGTCTCATGAAGCTTACCCTAGAATCTCGAGGTGAACCTTGGGATAGATTATGACACACCGTGTAACCTAACAATTTTTTATACATATAATTATGCTAGCTTCTCAAGTGAATAATCATTACGAACCGAAATAAAATGAGCTAATTTTGTCAACCTATCGACAATAACCTAAATTGAGTCCTTTTTCCTTGGTGGCACTGACAATCCCAATACAAAATCCATCATTCTTTCCCATTTCCACTCAGGAATAGTGATCGGTTGAAGTAATCCTAACGGTACTTGATGTTCGGCTTTCACTTGCTGACAAACCAAACATTTAGCCACGAATTCAAAATTTTCATGCTTCATACCCGACCATCAATACATTTTATTCAAGTCATTAAACATCTTGGTTCTACCGGGGTGTATGGAGCACGAACTACTGTGAGCTTCCAATAAAGTTCATTCTTAAGCTCTGGATTTTTTGGAACACATAACTTGTTACGAAAGTATATCATGCCACAAACACCCTCCGTAAACCCCAAAGTTAAATCATTTTGGATTTACCCTCGCTTGGTTAGTAACTTTGGATCATTTTCTTGTAGTTTTTTGATTTACTGAAGAAATAGTGGCCTAGCCCTCAACTCAGCAACAACACATCCATCTTTTTCTAACGATAGTCGAGTATTCAGTGCTTTCAGTGTGAAAAATGATTTTCGACTTCAAACATCCGTGACAACGTTTGCCTTTCCTGGGTGATAATCTATGATCAAATCATATTCTTTCAATAATTCTAGCCACCCCCGTTGACGAAGATTGAGTTCTTTTTGAGTCATTAAATACTTCAAACTTTTATGATCAGAATAAATATGACATCTCTCACCATACAGATAATGTCGCCAAATCTTCAAAGCAAACATAACCGCAGCTAACTCAGTGATGAGTCGGATAATTCCTTTCATGAGTCTTGAGTTGTCGGAAGGCATAAGCTAGTACATTACCTTCTTGCATAAGAACACAAACCAATCCATTCAATGAGGTATCGCTGAAGGCTACGAATTCTTTCCCAGATTCTGGTTGAGTTAAAATAGGAGCTTCGAGTTAACATCCTTTCAATTGATCAAAACTTTGCTGGCATTTATCAGTCCAAACAAACTGAACACCTTTTTGTAGCAATTTCATCATTGGAGAAGCCACAATCAAAAAACTTTGCACAAAGTGTTTGTAATACACTGCTAATCCAAGAAAACTTCGTACCTCAATGGTATTCTTTGGAGGCTTCCAGTTCACGATTGCCGAGATCTTGTTCGGGTCAACACGGATACCCTTAGTAGAAATCACATGTCCCAAAAATCCAACTTCAGTCAACCAAAACTCACATTTGCTAAACTTCGCATAAAGCTTCCTTTCTCGCAAAGTTTGTAGCACCACTCTTAAATGTTGATCATGTTCCTTTTTATTCTTCGAATAAATCAGAATGTCGTCAATTAACACTACGATGAATCGGTCCAAGTGTGGTTGCAACACCCTATTCATCAGATCCATAAATGCGGCAGGGTCATTTGTCAAACCAAAAGGCATAACTAAAAACTCATAATGATCATATCTAGTTAGGAAAGCGATCTTCGAAAAATCTGGTTCTTTAACTCTCAATTGGTAGTAGCCTGATTGTAAGTCAATTTTTTAAAATACGATCGCTCCCTTCAATTGATCAAATAAATCATCAATTCGAGGTAACGGATACTTATTATTTACTGTTACCCTATTCATTTGTCGATAGTATATGCATAATCTCAGAGTTCTGTCTTTCTTTTTAACAAATAAAATAGGAGCTCCCCAAGGTGACACACTCGGCCTAATAAAACGATGTTCCAACAATTCTTCTAACTAAGATTTCAATTCTTTTAACTTAGTCGGTGCCATCCTATACGGTGCCATAGATATCGGTACAGTTCTCGATGCAACCTCAATCACAAACTCAATTTCTCTTTCTAACGGTAACCTTGGTAACTCTTTGGGAAAAAACATCCATAAAATCCTGTACAGTTGGAATTTGATCAATCATTAATTCGGATGCTCTAGTATCTAAGATGTAGGCCAGAAAAGCTTCTGCACCCTTTTGAATCAACCTTTGAGCAATTAGAGTCGATATCAAATTAGATATGCATTCAGATGCTCTGTTTCAATACTCAAAGAATCTCCATTCGAACACCTCAAAACTATTCGCTTTCACTTGCAACTGAATACTACATCATAATCAATTAATCAATCAATTCCTAAAATAACATAAAATTCATCAAATGGTAGCAACATCAGATTAGCGTGGAACTCGTAACCCCAAATTTTCAATGGACAATTTATACAGACTTTATTCACTATCACACTCTGGCTTATCGGATTTGACACTCTAATATCGAATTCGGTAGACATAATGAGTATTTTCTTTTCAAAGGTTAATGTTGTACAAATATAAGAATGCGTGGATCCAGGGTTAATTAGTGCAAAAACATTAGTGTCAAGAAGAGTGAAAGTCCCCGCAATGACGTCGTGGGCCGTAGCTTCCTGTTTGTCTAGAATTGCATAAGTTTTGGCAGGGGCTCGACCTTCTAACTTAAAGGTCGTATCACATGTGTCGTTACGTCTCACGTTTGAGGTGTTCCCCGGTCTCGACTTCCTACTCTTCTGAAAGATATTCGAAGGCTTTGCTACTTGTTTCGAAATGTGTTCAGCCTTTTGCGGACAATCTTTTATATGATGTTCTAGTGACCCACAGCGAAAACAAGCCCCAATCTTAACTCTGCACTCTCCCACATGAAGTCTGCCACACATTTTGCATGTCGGGATATATGTCTTTCGTACATTTCTAACATTAGCTACGGAAGTAGCTTAAGACTTCGAAGGAAACTATTGAAACGTGCTCCTTCTTTGATATCCCCCAATAAGAACAGATTGGCTATTTAATTCTCGTTGTCTTTTGGGTGGAGGGGCAGAGAAAGTTCTAAAATCATTACGTTTACTTGAAGTCCCTTTCTTTTCTTTGGCTTTCTTCTTCTCTTTCCAAATTGTTTCCATTTTCTGAGAATGTTGTGACAATACCACTAGCTCCTTAATTTCTAGTATCCCAACCGTAGCCCGGATGTCTTCACTCAGCCCCCTTTCAAATTTTGCACACATCTTAGCTTCTGAAGTTAATTGTTCTCGAGCGTACTTACTCAGGCTCACGAACTTACGCTCATACTCTACGACAGACATGTTGCCTTGTTTCAAGTCAAAGAACTCACGTTTCTTGTCCTCTAAATACAACAGACTAACATGTTTCTTCTTAAATTCTGATTGGAAAAATTCCCACGTTACGCGATCAGACGGAATCATATAAGTTAGAGTGATCCACCACTGATAGGCATCTTCTTTTAGGATCGAAATAGTGCACTTCAAACTATCTTCGGGGGAGTAATTTAATTCATTGAATACCCGTTGTACATTCACTAACCAATAATCTACTTTTTTCGGGTCATCATTATAGTGCCTAGAGCCTCATGAAGCTTACCCTAGAATCTCGAGGTGAACCTTGAGTCCCTATTCGAAATGATAGATAATGGCACACCGTGCAACCTAACAATTTCTAAAACATATAATTTTACTAGTTTCTCAAGTGAATAATCATTACGAATCGAAATAAAATGAGTTGCTTTTGTCAACCTATCGATAATAACCCAAATTGAGTCCTTTTTTCTTAGTGACACTAGCAATCCCGATATAAAATCCATCGTGATTCTTTCCCATTTCCACTCAAGAATAGTGATAGGCTGAAGTAATCCTAACATTACTTGATTTTCGGCTTTCACCTGATGACAAACCAAACATTTAGCCATGAATTCAAAAATTTCACGCTTCATACCCAACCACCAATACATTTTCTTCAAGTTATTAAACAGCTTGGTACTACCGGGGTGTATGGAGCATGAACTACTATGAGCTTTTGATAAAATGTAATTCTTAAGCTCTGGATTTTTTGGAACACATAACCTGTTACGAAAGTATATCATGCCATCAACACCCTCCGTAAACCTCGAAGTTAAATCATTTTTGGATTTGCCCCCGCTTGGTTACTAACTTTGGATCACTTTCTTGTAGTTCTTTGATTCACTGAAGAAATAGTGGCCTAGCCCTCAACTCAGCAACAACACATCCATCTTTTTCTAACGATAGTCGAGTACTCAATGCTTTCAGTGCGAACAACGATTTTTAACTTAAATCATCCGCGACAATATTTGCCTTTCCTAGGTGATAATCTATGATCAAATCATAGTCTTTCAATAATTCTAGCCACCTCCGTTGACGAAGATTGAGTTCTTTTTAAGTTATTAAATACTTCAAACTTTTGTGATAGAATAAATGTGACATCTCTCACCATACAGATAATGTCGCCAAATCTTCAAAGTAAACACAATGGCATCTAACTCCAAGTCATGAGTCTAATAATTCCTTTCATGAGTCTTGAGTTGTCGGGAGGCATAAGCTACCACTTTACTTTCTTGCATAATAACACAACCAAATCCATTTAACGAGGCATTGCTGAAGACTACAAATTCTTTCTTAGATTCTGGTGGAGTTAAAATAGGAGCTTCAGTTAACATCCTTTTCAATTTATCAAAACTTTGCTAGCATTTATCAGTCTAAACAAATTGAACACCTTTTTGTAGCAATTTCGTCATTGGCGAAACCACAATCGAAAAACTTTTCACAAAGCATCTGTAATACCCTGCTAATCCAAGAAAACTTCGTACCTCAATGATATTCTTCGAAGGCTTCCAGTTACGATTGTCGAGATCTTGTTCTGATCAACACGGATACCCTCAGCAGAAATCACATGTCCTAAAAATCCAACTTCGATCAACCAAAAATCACATTTGCTAAACTTCATGTAAAGCTTCCTTTCTCGTAAAGTTTGTAGCACCACTCTTAAATGTTGATCGTGTTCATTTTCATTCTTCGAATAAATCAGAATGTCGTTAGTAAATACTACGATGAGCAGTCCAAGTGTGGTTGGAACACCCTATTCATCAGATTCATAAATACGGCAGAGGCATTTGCAAAATCGAAAGGCATAACTAAAAACTCATAATGACTATAGCTAGTTCGAAAAGCTGTCTTCGAAATATCTGGTTCTTTAACTCTCAACAGGTAGCAGCCTGATCGTAATTCAATTTTTTAAAATACGGTCGTTCCCTTCAATTGATCAAATAAATCATCAATTCGGGGTAACGAATACTTATTATTTACCATTACCCTATTCAATTGTCAATAGTCTATGCACAATCTCATAGTTCCATCTTTCTTTTTAACAAATAAAACAGGAGCTCCCCAAGGTGACATACTCAACCTAATAAAACCACAGTCTAACAATTCTTCCAACTGAGATTTCAATTCTTTTAACTTAGTTGGTGTCATCCTATACGGTGCCATAGATATCAGTGCAGTTCCTGTTGTAACCTCAATCACAAACTCAACTACTCTTTCTGGCAATAATCTTGGTAACTCTTCGGGAAAAACATCCATAAATTCTCATACAGTTGGAATTTGATCAATCTTTAATTTGGATGCTCTAGTATCTAAGATGTAGGCTAGAAAAGCTTTTGCACCCTTTTGAATAAACTTTGGAGCAGTTAGAGTCGATATCAAATTAGATATGCATTCAAATCGCTCTATTTCAATACTCAAAGAATCTTCATTCAAACACCTCAAAACTATTCGCTTTCACTTGCAACTGACTACTGCATTGTGATCAATTAACCAATCCATTCCCAAAATATCATCGAATTCATCAAATGGTATCAACATCAGATTAGCATGAAACTCGTAACCCTAAATTTTTAATGGACAGTTTCTACAGACTTTATTTACTATCACACTCTGACCTATCGGATTTGACACTCTAATATCGAATTCGATAGACTCAATTGGTATTTTCTTTTCAAAGGCTAATGTTGTACAAATATAACAATGCGTAAACCCAGGGTCAATTAGTACAATAACATTAGTGTCAAGAAGAGTGAAAGTACCCGTAATGACGTCGTGGGTCGTAGCTTCCTCTTTGGCTCGAATTGCATAAGTCCTAGTGGGGGCTCGACCTTCTAACCTAAAGGTCATATCACGTGTGTCGTTACGGCTCACGTTTGAGGTGTTCCCCTATCTCGACTTCCTACTCTTCTGAAAGACATTCGAAGGCTTCGCTACTTGTTCTGAAATGAGTTCAACCCTTTGCAAACAATCTTTTATCTGATGTTATAGTGACCCACAGCAAAAACAAGCCCCGATCTTAACTTTGCACTCGCCCACATGAAGTCTGCCACACATTTTGCATGTTGGGATATATGTCTTTTGTACATTTCAACACTAGCTATGGAAGTAGCTTGAGACTTCGAAGGAAATTACTGAAACATGCTCCTTCTTTGATTTCCCCCGATAAAAGCAGATTGGCTATTTAATTCTCGTTATCTTTTGGGTGAAGGGGCGGAGAAATTTCTAAAATCACTATGTTTACTCGTAGTCCCTTTCTTTTCTTTGACTTTCTTTTTCTCTTTCCAAATTGTTTCCATTTTCTGAGCACGTTGTGACAATACCACTAGCTCCTTAATTTATAGCATCCCAACCATAGCCCAAATGTCTTCACTCAGCCCCTTTTCAAATTTTGCACACATCTCACCTTCCAAAGTTAATTGTTCTCGAGCATACTTACTCAGGCTCACGAACTTGCGCTCATACTCTGCGACAGACAAGTTGCCTTGTTTCAAGTCAAAGAACTCACGTTTCTTATCCTCTAAATACAATTGACTAACATATTTCTTCTTAAATTCTGATTGGAAAAATTCTCACGTTACGCGATCAGGCAGAATCATAGAAGTTAGAGTGATCCACCACTAATAGGCATCTTCTTTTAGGAGCGAAATAGTGCACTTCAAACTGTCTTCGGGGGAGCAGTTTAATTCATTGAATACTCGTTGTACATTCACTAACCAATACTCTGCTTTTTCTGAGTCATCATTATAGAGTCCAAGGAATTCTTCGGCTCTGAGTTTACGTATTTTATCAGTTAAAGGGTGATGTACGGCTACTTGATCTACATTTTGAGGTCAAGCAGTACTGTAGGAGGTACCGAAACAAGTGGAGGCTATGAAAACATCGGATTATTCTGCATAAATTGCGTGAACCACTCGTTCATCATTTGTAAAAAGGTATCTCGATTCCCACTCCCAACTGTTTGAGATCATCCAAACACATCTTGATGTGCTCCTTCACCCATGACCGGAGCATGACTTTCGACTTCATCGTTTTCACCTGGATTATTCCTATCTACCATTTCTAGATTCATAAAAAATTTGTTGTTAGATCGGATCACGAGCATCACATACTTACAGGTCAATATGTCATGTAATTGCAAACTCAAAATACATTATGCCTAGTCCTAAAATAGACTAAACCATAGCTCTAATACCACTAAATGTAACACTTAAATCCCGTATCTATCCTCAAAGTAGGGATACAGAAAGTTACAGTACTTATCAGATCATTCACGTCACATCCGAAACATGTTTAAGCTATTTTTAAAAAAAAAAATACATATATATTTATAAATATATATCCCAACATAAAATACAATTCGGTAACATATACATCGTTAACCAACCAAGTTTCTATTCACAAAACATTTTTTTTACAAATTTAAAAGGATCATCACCTATATTGCCAACATAAAAGTATCATACAAATCAAAAGAAATATTCTATCAAACATCTATAACAAGACACCCTAATTACATGTCATAAGTAACTAGAAGATGAGTCAACAAAAGCTACCCAAAAGTGGTGCAAGAAAATACTTTAATGATCCAATCCGTGCGGTAACAAAAGCACAAAAAAATGTTGAGTTTTCAAAAGCAACCCGGTCTATTCGATGGCTTTTCCCTTGCCTCGTACGTCCTCCTCGCGTCGTGATCCTTTTTCTAAATCACAAATTTCGTGTGTTAAGACCTCAAATCCACTTAAATACAATTATTTACTTTCGAGACTTAATTTAAGGTGATTTAACAAATTTTACTCCCCACAAGTTAACTTTCACCCAAAAAGTCATTTGCTTAATCTTAGCATTTAACTTCTAATTATGGATAATAAATGAACCTATGTCAATTTAAGTTGCATTCATAAAGAAAACCCTTAATTTGATTTAACTGGCAACCATTTCTTTTAAGCATTAATTCTTCACTATTAAATCCATACTCTTAAAAAGAATTATGAAATACCTCCAAGTCGGAGTAACATAGGCAATATGAGTACGAAAGACAGATTGATAAAGAACAGGACATTATTGCCTTGTCCCATTGTTCAAGGGCAAAACTAACCAGCATTGACTACAAGTTTTATCTTATTCATTCTTATGTTAATGCAAAGAACCAAAATTAAACTATATAAAGACCTACGAAGGTACCTGAAATTATAGAAATTTCATATTTAGAAATTTTATTCCATGGGCAAGCACAAACAGAAACAAGCATTTTGTTATGTACCTTCTAGCCTGCAAAATTCCCTTACAAAATCTTCTTCGTGCATGTTACAAGCCATATTTATTTCAGACTTCTTAAATTGCCTACATTCAATGTGAAATAAATATTACTTAACATTTAGCAAATATCAGTAGCAAACTGCATACAGTGAAAGGGATATAACACTTCTTTTTGTTACAAATATCACTATTAACATAAATAATTTATTTCCAAGCAATCCAAAAATCATACCAAAACCATTAATGGTAAAATCCTAGATTTTCAAGGACTTTACAAATAAATCTCTTGTTCAAATAGATCAAAATAACAAGAACTTAATCATAACAAAATTACTAAGAAAATTTTCATAAAGATCCTACTATTATGAAGAAACTATCGCCCAAACCCTAACTCCCAAATTTTCTTCTTTGGTTTCGTTGAAGTGAGAAAAGAAAGAAGAAAAAGATTTTGATTTTCTTTCATTAATTTCTTTCTTTCTCAAATATCTCTTCTTTCTTTTATCTATTTATTTTATAATATTATTATATTCTAGTTTAAACTCTTACCACACAAAATTCTTTATTTTATCACTAACCTTTTCGCTAACTATTAATTATGACTAATTGCTCCCTTACTCCTTATATTCTTTCCTTGTTCTTAATTAATCTCTTCCTTTTTATTTCTTACACCTAATACTCTATTAGTATTATTTTATTATTATTATTATTACTTTCTTTAATCATTTAATTTCCCAAATATCTATATATTTTTTACCAACTCCTCCACTAATTTTCTTTATAAGCTAAATTAAAATCTAAGCCCCTTAACTTCCTTCTTCAAGACTCTTTTGATATAATCCACTACTAACTTTTACTTTTGTAGTAATGCAATTTCATCCTCTTCTCTAAATTACCCACCATATTAACTAAGTCTCCTTAATAAAGCTAATATGTCTATATCCAACTCTTAATGAAATATTAAATAAATATTAATTAAATAATATATATTACTCTAATTATCGAAAAAAATATGGCCTCGAGCTACCATTGCTTACACCACTAAATTCGGGATGTTACATGATATGCGTGGTTGAAGCGTCGGAATCAGTAGGACCTTTAACAAGCAAAGATAAAGGCAAAGGAAAGCTTGTTTAAGCTTTTAGGTTTTTAAAGAAAGCGTATATTTGGTTAGTGTTTTGGAATCGTTACTCATAACGATTCATTGTGTATTTGGGAATTTAGAGATAGCGTAAACTCCTAATCTAAATTCTAAGTGTAAATGTTCTTATATTTATGCTTAATTTGTGAAACATGTGCTTGTGTAATTGTGAAAAGAGAATTAAGATGTGACATTGTGAATAAACATGAGATGTTGTGACATATGTTTTAAGCTTATGATGACTTTTGTGAAAGTGAATATTTTGGTATGTTCTTCATGTCATGTGACAAAAAATATGTGGGGCACTGAGGCCTAGGGACATGTTGGAGAGATAAGGGAATGTGAGTTATGTTCCATTTAACAGGATATGTTTTGTGTGATGGAGAGTGTTAGCTATATGCTTCATTTACGGGATATGTTTCGACTTTATGAGTCTAGTGTTAGTGTGTTGGAGATCCACGTATCCAATGTATGATGATAGAGCTCATTATATGTTTCATAGTCTCAACAGCCAAATTATCATAAACTATGTTTGATTGTGATTATATGTGTATATGACTGAATATGCTTGTATGAAGTATGCTGAAAACTATGTGAAAATAAATACAAGAAAGATGTTATGAACATGTGTTTTGATTGTTGGGTTAATGCATGATGATCATTTATGTAGTAGTTATTCTAGGCATTCACTGAGTTTGTTAAGCTCACCCACTCTTTTTTAACCATTGCAGATACTTAGTATCGTTGTGAGTGGTGTGGTCTTGAAGGTAATCCAAACCAAGTCAACCTTCTTACTTTTATTAGTAGGTTTATAAGATATTTATGTTTTGGGAACCTAAGGCAATGTGTTAAGCAATATGGTGGATTTATATTGGTCTTTGTTATGTTCCTTTAGCTATTTGCATGCCATTATAGACCTAAAAATATTATATTTGATATATTTTGAGGTTTGTTTTATATGATAAATGTTTGATAGTTGATAAATCGATGTAAGATGGAATTATTTAACATTAAATTGATTTTTCGGTAACTGTGAGAAGTGTGGTAATGAGAAAATGCATGTCTAGGATTTGCTTTGGCTAGGAAAGGCTTGGTCTTTAAGCGGTCAAATTTAAATCACCTCCCTTTCCTAGGACCTTTTCTGGTGCACAATTCACATTCACTTCTTCGATTTTCCCTTAAAAGAAAATTTTGCATGTGAAATAAAACGTTTAAAATGAGGTAAGCATGATGTGAGACGGTGGTGTATTATTCGGGCTTGCCAATCGAGTCGAGTATAGGGTGTTACATTTTTATCATTTTTTAATTAATTTTTTAAAAAATTTAAAATTCTCTTCCTAGGTTTTGTTAATTTATAATTTTCATTTTTGGAAACAAATTAAGACGAAATAGTTCATCTTGTCGAGAAAAAAGATATTTCTGTTGTAGAAATAAAAGTGGGATCGAAAGTGCATTCTAAAGAAGAGGTTTATAATCTTTATAATAAGTTTTCTTTGAGTAATGGGTTTAGTATTCGAAGAGGAAATAAGAGACGAAGTATGATTGAACCTATAAGACAATGTGAATTTTTATATTCGAAATCTAGGTATCATGAATACGAAGATGTTGGAAAAGTGAAAAAAAATTAATCGTCTAGAGAAAATGACATGTTGTCAAGCTAAAATTTGTTTTACGATAGAAAACGCTGTTTAGGTTGTTTCTTACTTTAATGATTATCACAATCACCAATTAGCAACTTCAGAAGAAAGAATTAACTTAAGATCAGGAAGAAAAATTTTGGAAGGATATGCATGTTATTCGTTCATGGTTGTTGCAGGAATCAAACAAACAAGTTCATATTCATTTCTCATGAAGGAGATTGGGTTTGAAAATATTACATTTACTAAACGAGATTGTCTTAATTTCTTACGAATTGAAAGAGAGAAAATTATTGAAGTAGGGGATGAACAGAGCATTATCAATTTTTTCAAGTATAAGAAAGCTGAAGACCCTATGTTTTTCTATTCAATACATGTGGACCAGAATAATCGACTAGCTAATTTTTTTGGAGAGATGGAAGATCAAAATTGGATTACGATTATTTTGGAGATGTTCTTGTGTTTAGTACCACGTATAGAACCAATAAGTATAATTTGGTTTGTGCTACATTTGTTGGAATCAACAATAACTGGAATATTATTTTGTTCAATTTCTGCTTTTTTATCAAATGAAACCATTGAATAATTTACTTGGCTATTTTAAAAAATTTTAGAAGCCATGGACCACCGACAACCGAAGAGTATTTTTACTGATCAAGAGATCAAGTGATGATGAAAGCAATAGAGATTGTCCTCCAGAATCTTCTCATAGATTATGCATGTGGCACATTTCAAATAATGCTAAACAACATCTTGCTAGTCGTTTTGCCAATGCCGAGTTCAAAGTACAATTAAATAAATGTTTGTATGGATGTGAAAGTGAAACAGAGTTTGAATCAAGTTGTGCTACCATGATTGAAAATTTTGAACTTCAAGATCATGCTTAGCTTAAGAGACTATATGAGCTTCGCGTAAAATGGTGTCCTACCTTTAGCATAGATATTTTTTCGGCTCAAATTAGATCCACTCAAAGAAGTGAGAGTATGAACAATATATTACATCATATTATAAATTGATCTTTGTCTCTTATTCATTTTATATAACATTATGATGAAAAGGCAAAAAAAAAATCGTCAAATAGAGTTAAATCAATATTTTTTTAAGTAAAAATGGAGCACCAAACAAAGTTAATGGACGTGGGATTTTGAAGCATGCATCTGATGTTTACACTCTTTTTATGTTTAAAAGGTTTAATAAAGAGTTGATGGATTGCATAGGCTTGAATTGCGTTGAAGTTAGTAACATAAAAAATCTTTCTTTATATCATGTGACTGAAGATGAACATGAAAGAATTTACTATATAGAGTTTGACGCTTCAAATAACATTGTCTCATGTAGTTGTAATATGTTTGAATGTCTTGGATTACTTTGTCGTCATGCTTTACGGGTTTCTTTTTATGAATAACATTAAAGAGATACTCGTAAAATATATACTTAGGAGATGGAAGCAAAGTCGTCATTGGCAAGTGATTTTAGAGTCTTATCAGCACATGAAGATAAATCTAGTTGTTTATTACGCCTTAGTGAGTTGAACCATATCAGTTACAACCTTTTTGACAAAGGTTTATTGGCTCCTAAGTGTACTCAAAATTTCAAAGAAAAACTAATTGAGGCATTGAAGTTAGTTGAAAAGGAGATGACAACTATGCAAGAAGCTAAAGATTCAAAAATTTCAATGCATACATATTTTCAAGATGCTATCAATGATGTCAATGGGAGATCAAGTGAAAAATCAATGTTTGATCCTATATGTATCAAAATAAAGGGTTTAGGAAATTCTTGAATGAAAAGTCAATTCAAGAAAAATCAAAAGAAAAAAACAAAGAATGCAATGAACTCTCAAGTTGCAAAAGATAAGGAAAAAATATCAATTGAGTATGCTTTACTTTAGTATTTTATTTTGATCTGCCGTAATTTGACTTAGCAGATTAAACTAGTTTTTACACTTTAAGAGCTTAAAATTAAGCATTATTATTAGATTTTACTAAGGATTAAGTAGTTTTTAATAGAGTCAATAAAAGACTCGATTTCACACTTTTTACACATTTTATTGACTTTATTAAAAACTATTAAATCCTAAGTAAAATCTAACAATAATGCTTAATTTCAAGCTCCTGAAGTGTAAACTAGTTTAATCTGCTAGGTCAAATTACGGCAAATCAAACTCCCCCACACTAAAGTCATTTCCTGTCCTCAAGCAATCAAAAAAAAAAACTGAAAAAGAAAAGTGACAAAGTCACAGTAATAGAAAAACTTGTTCATTAGTGCATAAAAACTCGTAGCCTAACTTAAGTTACTATGTTATGTTAAGATTTCGTATATGGAGAGATAAGGAATATGAGAGAATGAGAAATAAGGGGGTGAGTGGGAAAGGGTCAATAAAGGGGAAGAATTGGGATCAATATGATGTGCCAAACTATTTTCGTGTTTGTAACCCTCTTGATGCTTAATGTTTTTGAATTTCATACTTGTCCTAAGCCTCAGAACATTACAAGTCGAAAATTCATATGTGACTTGAATATCTCTATGTATGGACGGACACCACATTGAACGATCACATAAAAGACCATTTGTATTATGCTAGGATAATTAAAGGACTTGTATAAATTGTTGATGGATTCTTACAAATAAGGCCCTTAATGCATGTATACTTTGTAACATGTGGAACTTAGGGGTTTGTAGTCAAAGGTGGTAAATCAGTTATTCATCATGCCGAAATTGTCAGTAAATATGAAATGTCTAAGTCATGTGCTCTGAAGTCAATGCTTGTGTTATATTCATTCAAGGGGCGTCACTTCTATTTTTGTTTTTATGTGATTGCTTGAGGACAAGAAATGACTTAAGTGTGGGGGAGTTTGATCTGTCGTAATTTAACCTAGCAGATTAAACTAATTTTTACACTTCAAGAGCTTAAATTAAGCATTATTGTTAGATTTTACTTGGGATTTAGTAGTTTTTAATAGAGTCAATAAAATGTGTAAAAAGTGTGAAATCGAGTCTTTTATTAACCTTGAGACCGAATGAGGCCTAAAGGTTGGCTAACGTATGTGCAAGAGACCATTAGAAGGTAAATCATATCAAGATTGATCACTATGTCACACCACGACATAGTAGATGTCGCAACATAAGGACCAAAATGAAGAAATTTAAAAGTTGCCTTCGATGTTGCAACACAACATTAGGGTGTCGCGACAAACCCCTAAAAATGTCTATGAAAGAGTACATTGACTACTATGTCGCGACACAGGACCTGATGTGTTGCGACATCAACCTCTAGACGGGGAATTACACCAAGTGAGAGGTATTTTGGTCTTAACAATGCAACTTTAAACACGAGAACGACAGCTGACTTAGGGCTGAGGACGACGACCATCAAAATGCTATAAATTGGCCCCCTTGAGCACTCATTTTACACACACCATTCCTTAGCTTATATTTCCTTTCTTAAATTTAGGTCTTAATTTATTTCTTTCTTAAGTTTAGTTTATTTCCTTTTTTTGTTCTTTTGTTTTTCTGAGATCCAATTTGTAGACGCATTTAGACGCTTTGTAATTATTTCTCGTTTTTAATACAAATCAAGAATTCTCTTAAACTTTTATATTTTCAATTCGATCTTAATGTTCAATTCCAATATTGATTTTATAATGTTTTTTAGAGCCATGAGGAACTAATCCCTTTATGGGGGATTAGCGAGTGGAAGTCTGATTATTTAATTATTGTGCAGGGTTTCTCAAGGATCAACTGCTCGAGAAAGGAAGAACGAGAAACAAACCCTAGGCCTGACAATCTTGAGGAGTCATCAAGGTGAGAATTAACCCAAAATTGGTATGACCCATTCGTGAACGCCTTAACCCGAGCCGGTTTGAACTGTGAGGTCGGGTATTGATAGAATGCATTATTCTTTTTAAATGTCAAAAGTCGTAAATATTTAAGTACATGTATTGTGAAAATATTTTTATGTAAGATTTTTCTTCAAATTGGAGGTTCAATTCTTCATCTAACATGAGTTTTACTAAAATGTTGGAAGAGAATGATCCATCGCTATTCAATACTCAAGTAATATGTTTTTACTTATATTGTATGAAATTATTATATGTATAATTTAAGGATTTATCTAACAGTATATTAGTTTTAATGTAGGAACATTTTTCAAATAGTTTAAAATCTCAAAAAGACTAATGATAAATCATGAGAAAGACTTCAATTTTATTATTGTTTGTAATTATATAATGTTTTGAGAATAATATTATTATATGATTTTTATAGTGCTATATTGTATTTTTTTTTAGTTATTATTTAATATGGAAGAAGTTCAATCAATATTTTGTAAGTATATTGTTTTGATAATTCGATGTTAGTTTTGAAAATGACACAACTAGAAATTTTAATCTTTTTTCATACATTGCAAGAAAACATTCTCAAAAAGAAGACACGCATACATAATACGCATTTGTTTTGTGTAAATTCTAAAAAACACTTATATATAATATGCATTATTTGCATATCTCTAAAATGGATAACACAATTAAATTCCATTAAACCTCCTCGACTACACATCCATATACAAAAAAAAAAAAAAAAAAAAATTCAAAATAGCCACATATAAATACATATATGCATCTGAATACCACACCTCTCCATGGTGTTTTGTAAGAATTTCACCCATATTATAATGCACATTAGGCAGGAAAGGGATGTACTCCTTTGTAACATCCACACCAACAAAAATGATAGTAGGGTTAGAGATACTTGGAAGCCTCTCTCTGAGCACCTTTGATGGTAAGTGATTCAAGTGGAGGTAGATATGATCCTTCAAAGGTCCTATAGATATAGTATCACAGTTAATAATCCCCAAGTCAAGAACATATTCATATCATATTTGCTTGTAATTAGAGCAAATGTCCACATCACACAACATACTAAATCAATAAATCTTGGATACATAATACAGATACAAATCAACCTAAATTCATATGTTTCTAATAATATTGTATAACATTATCGGTCTTGCGATATTTTCATAATCAAACACTCAATAAACTAAAGATGAAGATCATAAATAGCATAAGGGAAAAGGAGGTCAGGGAGTTACATGCTTTCTACAGATGTGAAGTGTGTATGTTCACTAATGTAATGACCAAATTCCATGTATACAAAAGAACCTTAAAAAAAACATTGGGAAAACTCAAGAAATAAAAACAAAAGGACACGAATTTTCAGACTTTAATATGAAATAAATACAAATAGTCAATAAACTTCCAGCAACAAACCAAGAAAGACGAATAGTACAATGAAAAAAGGATGAAAATTTGTTTAGCAAAAGAAGACTGCATGCAAACTAGCCAACACACTACTAGTTATCAATTTAATTTGATAACTGAAAATTCCACTACTATACTTAAATTCAATAATTAAGCCGATCAATACGATAATGTCATAATCAATCATTAAACCTTGAACATATACAATAACTTTAAATATAACTTGAGTGGGTATTCCCAACCTTAATCAATCCTTCCTAAAATAATATATCTATCACTTCCTTTAGATTGGAAGCAAACCAGAATGGTGCACACCTATTCCAGGTTTCAAAAGCAGTAACATGTTTAACACCTGATAAAGCAGCTCATAAAAGACGTAACAAATACCTGAGCAAAACAAAATAACAAGCCATAATAGAATAGAATCTAAATCTAAAATATAACTTTTCATGTCAAAACACATACATGCATATGCAGATGAGTTTCCATTTCATTTCTCTGCTCTTTTCTGAATATTCTTCTCTTTTTTTTTTTCAAAAAAATCATAAAAACATGTTTAACACCAACACTTAAAAAATCAATCAATCAAAATCAAAATAAAATTTCAAATTGTTTACACCACATGGGAGTTTAAAAAAAAAAACTCACGGATGATTCAAATATATATACATTTGTAAATAAGCTTGATATTAGAATTTTGCAACAAGACTTGATACTAATTTTTTTATATCTAATTACAAATTCAGAACCAAAAGCAAAATTAAATAATAGACACAACTCATCTTTCAATTTTAAATCTATTCCCTTTGTAATGGCAGAAACAATGTCATAGAAGCAACAAACGAACCCACCGGTTGAAAGCTTTCTCTTTTATAAGGTACTTTTGGATTAAAATCAATTTGGTTTAAGGCTTTTAAGTTGTAACGAGCAGAGCAACCAAAGAATTCATTTTTTTCTAGTTTGCAACAGTGGTTGCTTCCCTCTTTGTTTATCATCTTGTTTCTTCTAATAGAAACATCAACCATAGAGAACGGAGAAATTTCAGAAAACGCTAATGAACGTATCTTTACTTCAGTACAACAAATTTGTAGTCGAAAAATTCAGGAACCTTAAATACAAAAATTGAATGAATCCATACCTATGATTGACAAATGAATTCCCCAAATGAAATAATATTAAAAATTGAATGAAACCATACATGTAATTGACGAATGAGGATGAGTGATATCAACAACAGATAAACCCCCCAAAAAAAACTGAAGAAATATCATACCCAAAAAAACTCAAATATCATGCTTGCTAAAAAAAGGAAATTAAAAATTGAATGAACTCATATGTGTGATTAGAAAAAAAAAAAAAAAAAAGTGATGTAAATAATAGAGAATGGGACGATGAGATTTGTTAATGATGTTATGAACCCGACCAAGATTTTTGTAAATGGTGATGTGAAATGGACGAAAATTTTGGTGAAATGGGGATATAAAGAATGAACCAGTAAATGAACTAGGATCTTAGGGATTTAAAAAAATAATAACATAGATGGAGATTTTAGGGATATATAATTAAAAAATTAATTGAACGAGGTACGGAGTAAAAATTAATTGAGATATCATTAAATTATTGGAAAGAGATACAAATGAAATGACCTTACTATTTCATACAATCCTTTCCATTCGTACTTTATATTGAAATAAGATTGGAGACTATTTTATCATGATTATTATATTGGATAAAAACACATAAATGAAGGAAAAAAAGTTTAATTACATTTATACCTTTATATTTCACCATGCAAATACATCCATTCATTTACTTCCAAATCCCATGTCAAACTCGATTTAATAGATTAAAGATGTTTTCCAAAATACACACTAAAAATTTGAAACATTCATTTTTATTAAATTGAAAGTGACATTTTAAAATTATATATGAGAATTAAAGAAAATAAAGAATATGTTGTAATAATTTGTGATTATTTTAAACCCAGAAAAGAGTTTTCATTGTCTCATTTGACACGTTTGTCCTAATTGGGCTTAGCCCATTTAAAAAAAAAATAGAGGAAAAAACCAAATCAATTTTCAAAGAAAAAAAAGCATTGACCCCACCCTTCCAATAAAAATTAACACTATGTTTAGTTCGCTGTAATGGAATACAATTATAATATAATAGAGCTGTAATGGAATAGAATTGTAATCAGTATTTCAATTGTTTGGTTTAATGGAATAAAATAGAGCTGTAATAGTATTCTTGCGTTTAGTTGAATGGAATGATGTTGTAATAGCATAAGAAAAAAAGCTTAAATGATTAGAATACCCTTAGCAGAATTTTTTTAGATAGATGATTATTATTATTGTTGTTAAATTTTAATAAGATTATTATTAAATATATTTTAATAAAAAAATAAACATTTTAATCATATTTTAACTTATTATTATTAAATACAAGTTTAAAAAATAGTACATAATTTAATAACGTCCTTAATATAATTATAATTAAAATATGAATTAATAAAAATTATAATATATAATATTAGAAAAATAATATATAACCTACTTTATTAAAATTTAAATTGTAAAGCATATTTAATGTGCTTAAAAATCATTAGAGAAATAAATAATTTAATTATCTTCTAAATTAAAAAGTAAAAGATTAGAAGTATAAATAGCTTGAGAATTATATTTTACATTCAAATAAAATCTATATGTCATAATCTATATGTTAAATTTTATAACATCAAAAAGTTAAAATAGTCTGCGACATTTTATTAATGGCATCTTACCATCCAAATATTACATATACAAAAAGTTAACAAAACACCACCAACACAACTATGATTTTTAATGGTCAGAAAGAGATATTTTCACCCATTCCAATCACACAAAAGAACGTAAACTAAAGAAAACGATCATTTGCGTTGGATGGTCTGGGAATTTGCTCAACGCACAAAATCGCTTATCCTCAGTTAATCCTTCTACTTCACATAAGGTCGGAAATAATTTTTGAGCACTTTCTTGAATCACTTTCTCGAAGGCAATACTCCTACTTAATTCAATTCCAACAGTCCGTATGTTTTCCCCCAAAAATATGGCAGCATCAGTAATTGAAGTAGAAATTTGTTCACTTCCATTAGAAATCTTTTTTTTTTCTTTTTTGAAGATGTGGAACCATCTTGGTTTGGCTTCGACGTTTGAGGTTGTGTAGTCGAGACATCCATCTCATCCAAGGAAACATCATCTTCGCATTCATAGTAATTGTTTTCTTTTTCAAGGTTATTTGTAGTAGTTACATCCTCAGCATCTATTTCTTCAATAATATCTGTAGATGTTTGAACATCATTCCCAATGGCTCGATCTTTTGCATATATGGAAGTAACCTGCTCATAATAAGGAAAACTACGATGTCTAAATTGACCGGCTGCTTTATGACTCTATAAAAAAAATAAAGAATCCACATTAGATATAAGTTTGGTCAAAACAAGATAATAAAAGATAGGAAATAATTCTTACACTTATATATGAGTTCCACACAGCATCTTTAGCAACAACCATCTGCTTATGTTCGTCCCAACCAAAGTCGCTATTGTTTCTTCCACTGAGCATGTCGTAAACAGTTGCCCAATCCCTTTTCAATGTCCTAATCCTCAATTCAAGATTAGGTTTAGTTTTCAACATAGCATGAGGTAAAACCTTTTCTGTCATTCTTTCCAACTCATTTAAATAACCAACCTTAAATCCTGTATCTGCATTAAAGATGCCGCTATTATGCAAGTCGACCATACAGGCAACCAACATAGCATCTTCTTCAGGAACCCATTTCCTTTTGACTCCTCGAGAATTTTGAGAAGAAGCAATTGATTATGAAACACCAGACATAACTATCTTAAAAAAGGCAAATTAAAATTAAGTTAGATATCTTCAAATCACATTATAAATTAATTTTAAAATAGAATTTTATTTATAATTGAAAGCCTAAACCCAAAACAGACTTGGTTGAAAGGGATTACTATATTATATTGCTTCTTTGCAAAAGCACATGTATCTTAAGTGAAAAAAAAAACTCACTGTGGAAAAGCAAAACCCAAGCTTTGTGTTGTTTATGAATTTGAGACTTTTTACTGCACTTTGTTGTCATTGTTCTACTTCTCTTTGTCACCTTCTCTAGTTGTAACGTAAGGTGTAGACTGCAGAGATAAGAGAAGATGGTGCAATGCAAGTGAAGTCTATTTCCAGAGTTAATGGTGATATTTATATAATACGTGTTGCAATTGTAAAACAGGCTCTTCTTAGTTTGAGGTCCTAAATTTTTTGCTTGCATTTGTAGCAAATAATGAAACACTTATGAAGAATGTTTATCAAAGCACATACAAATATAACCATTAAAATAACTTAAGGGAGTTTCATTCTAAATCATATATATATAATTACTATGACTTTAAAACCTAAAAGAGGCTAAACTTGAGCAGTTCCTAGGTAATCTCAGTTTCACAAACTTTGAAATGCTGGTACTTTAGTACCTGACCGTAGTAGTATCCAAGACACCACAACATCACATACCTGGCTATGAAGTTACAATATAAAAAATGCTGTAAGAATCTCAAAGTAAAATTAGGAATTACTTCTTGTGAGTTTATATAGAAATGGAATGGATATGGCCCAAATCAAGTCACAGCCAAAAACCAATAACTGAGCCTAAAATCAAATTCGAAGTCCAAAAAGTCAAATAAGGCTCATTATCAAATTCAAAATTCAAGAGCTAGGATCGATTTAATATATATATATACATAAATTTGAATCCTAACCTTAAACAGTATATTATCTATATTAAAATATCTAAAATGAAATTAATTTAACAATCAAACACCTTCAAAGACCCACAGCTTGGAAAAAAATATTTTTCTTGGGATTTTGGGCTATTCTAGATTTTCTTATAAGAACAAAATCATGGCAGAACATCATGCTATATCTTGAGATAGTTCAACTGAATGAGATCCTTTCATACTGGTGTCAAAAGATCATCTCATCATTTGAATAAAGATAAGTAAAAAATAACAACCATAAACACAAGAAGCAAATTCATAAATAATGCCCTACCTTGAGGCTCTTGTTAAAATTTCACCGGTTTTACTATTGCTGACAAGCCAATCCCTTCGCATGCCATTCTTTCCTGATGCACTGACCCAAATGTCTACTTGAACAAAATCACCCCTAGAAGACATATACATAGGTACAATGTTCATTAGTATCAAATTGGCAAAATTCAAGCCAAATTACATGCCTCATTGACATCACATTGTGCATTGTATCAACGTGCTTTCTTGATGATACACATAAAACTACAATCACACAGATAAGACCAAGGTAACTTATCATGTGTATATTTTGTCACTAAAGGAGCAAACCATGAACACAAAAGTATGATTTACCAAGTTGGATAACGATCAACCACAACTTGCATCCGAGTGACTACCCATATTAGGATTTTCTTGCAATAAGAATATCAAACACTACAACATCACATACTTGGATATGAAGTTACAATATAAAAAAAATGCACTAAGAATCTCAACGTAAGTTTAGCTGATTGTTGAATATCAAACAACAACTTAGTATTCTTCAACTTGTTCCACTCACATTTAGCTCTTTCTTTCACAAAACAAGATAACTTTTCTTTCAAGAAAAAAAACCCGGTATGATTATACCAACAATAGCTATCAAACAACATAATCTTGTATGAGTTATTCACCTTGAATGAGGAAACCAAATATTCATTACCCATCCATCACATATGGCTAAATGGTTGTTTTCTATACCACAATTCTAAAACGGAGGAAGTGAGGATTGGTAGTATAATCTAGGGACTAAGCTCATGATCAAATGGTAGTTATCAATCAATTGCAAAGCATTTGAAAAAATGGAGCACTTTTTCTCTATAAATTCATGCAAAATAGCTTTACTTCAAGATCAAAAAAAACAAAAGCAGCATTATATATAATGTTCAACTTTATTATAAAGAATTTGATTAAACCAATGAAGCAATAGACAATAAACACAAAATAAGTTTACCACTTAATGAGCCATCCAAAGAGGAAATGCTGCATGATAGGAACATTTTCAAGCACTTCAGCTTTATACATTTTAAGCATCCCAATATTCACCTTATTCCAATGGGTTAATAAACTAGGGTTTTTTTCATTTCAAAACTTTTAAATGGGAAAATCTAATTCATAAGCAGAGAAGCAAAGAGATGAAATTGTAACAATGGAAGTGAGATTGAGGGGAATAATAACCTTAACAGGATCAACTTTGGGGAAGCTTCGAGGATCAACTCTGTCAATTACTTTGGGGAAGCTATGGAGTAAAACGTGTACAATTCCTTTTTAGAGCAGATATTCATGAAAAGGGGAAGGAAAAACAACAAAAATCTAGCAAAAAGAAAGATGAACTGAAAGCAATAATATAAATCAGTGGCCTGGAGAAAAGGTAAGAAAAGTAAAGAAATGGATAGAAAGGGCGATAAGTAGGCGCATGCAAGACAACCAAAAAGAGAAATAAATTAGGAGGAAAGCAAGCCTGAAGGAGATGAAGATGAAAGAAACAAAAGAAAGAAGTCTGAAAGAGAGAGCGAGGGTAAAATTAGAGAGGCTAAACAACAAATAGAGATTCTGTGGGGAGGGAAGGGAATAGAAACGAGTGTTTTTTTGCATATGGTTGTAATGAATACACCCGTAATTAGGGGTGAGCATTCGATCGAATGGAAAATTTTTGAGTTAATCAAGTCTTCGAATCCTATTTCATCATCCTAACTCGATTTAAAATTTTTACAAATCGAGTCGAGTGAGATAGAATTCAAATTGAATCGAATCGAATATATTTATTCGAGTTAAATTTAAAAAAAAATTGGTGTTGTTTAATTTTATGTAATTTTTTTTAAAATATTTTTATTTAAAGTTTTTAAACAGGATTATACAACGAAAAAGTAAAATAAATAAGTGTAAAAAGTCCAAGTAAACAATGACAACACAATAAGATTATAATAAAAAAAACATAGGTAAAAAATCCAAGTAAATAACATTTAAGTAAGGTAAAAGGTAAAAGGTAAAAAATTAAAAATATTTGGGGTAAGATAAAAGGTAAAAAATTAAAAATATTTGGGTTTAGTTTATGGATGAGTTTTAACTTTTAGGGGAAAAAATTGGATAAGGTAAAAGGTTTGGGCTTTGGGGAAATTTTGGGTAAAGTAAAAATATTTGGGTCTAGATAATATAAATTTAAAATTAAAAATAATATAGTTTTATTCGGTGTATTCGAATTATTCGAGTTATTCGAATTCGAAAATTCAACTCGATTCAAACTCGAAATTTGAAAAAAAAAATTCAACTTGATTCATTTAACTCGAATAACTCAATTCGAAATTTGAAATTTTTTCGTATTTTTCGTTTCGGATCGAGTTTTACTCACCCCTACTCGTAATGAGTATTCCATTCAACCAAACAAAAGATTAGTGGTGGGCCTATTGAATTGTGATGTAATGAAATGACTATTATAACCAACCAAACAGAGTGTAAATGTTCTCACATACCATCACTTTAATATTTAGTTTTACTCACAATCTTTCTTCAAAATATACAAAATAATGCACTCACTTAATTCATATTAGTTTCTTCACTTGACTATTTAAATATTATTTTGTCCATATCCGTATCTAAAGTTCACTCACTTCTTAATTTGGTATTTAAATTATATCTCCATTATATTTTTAGTCTATTTTCTAATAAATGTTAAAAAAATAACTAATACCCAATCACAAAACACCACGTGATTTCTTTATATAAAAAATAAATATTTTCTTTTATTAAATGTATATACACATTAAAAATATAAATATATAAAAAATAGAAATTACAAAAAAATGATAATTGAAAAGAAATTAGTTGAAATTAATAGAATTATTATAAACAATGTATTTTTTTTAATAAATTATAAAAAAATAAATTTTTTTATAATTTATTAAAATATTAAAAATTATTTTTTAGAAAGATTAGATTTTATTAATATTATAAAAAAATATAAACATAATATTAAATTTTTTATATTATTATTAATATTAGTTATTTCAAGAGACGTGTGTCTTTTGAAACCAAAATTTAGATAATTTAAAATTTTTTAAATTTAATATTATTATTAATTTAAATTTTTTTTATCAAAAGTAGGTCACAAGGCCAACCTCTTATTCATAGGAATCAGAAATAACAAAGTTATGGATCTCGGTAGGAAAATCCATATTAAAGATAGAGTCACAACCGTTTCTAAGAGCTAAACAACTAAGAGCATTAGCAACATTGTTAATTGATCTCGCACACCACTGAAATTTGACTGAATTCAATTGCTGAACAATATTCTTTAAACCTTTCACAAATAGGCCTAAAGTTGTAATGTCCTCCTTAGCGCTGTTAATTTTGTTAATAGCATTGGCGCAGTCCCCTTCAATAATGAACTTGTTCAAATCCTGCTCTTGAGCCCGATTAATCCCCAGCCGCACCACTTCCACCTCAGCCCAAATGCAATTAATAATCCCAACAGTAAAGCACAACCTGCCACCCAAGATAAAACCCTCATTGCCACGTGCCAGCACCCCGATGCCCACACCATCCTTACTCCATGCAGCGTCCACGTTTATTTTAATGACACCAGCTGGAGGCTTCAACCATTTGGCAGGTGCCATCTTCTTTGGAATGAAAGGGGGATTAGTAAGGTTGTAAAGGTGAAAATCTTCCAGAAAGTGTTTGACATTTTCCCAAGTGTTCTTAGCATCCTCAACTTTTCCTTTAAATACCAGCTTGTTACGACTGTTTCAGATGTTCCAAGTCAGCAGGATAAGACTTTAGAAAGCCGATCTATCCAGCATACGCATGGCATCCTCCAGCCAATCGATACAATTGTCCCAGTGTTTATCCATCAATCTACCATCAATACTATCAAACATCCAAAAATCTTTCGCTTTTTGACACTCCGAACCGCATGGATAGCAGACTCCTCAGAATTATTACAACGAGGGTAAAACTTATTAAACTCAGGGTTGATTGTTACTAACTTCAAATTTGTAGGTAGGAACTCATTCCCCAACCTCCAAGCGAACATGTGCACCTTGGGTGGAAGCCGGAGTTTCCATATTTGTCTCCAAAAGAATTTGTGAAAACCTAAGCCAATACGACGAAGGAGAAGCCAAGAATAGCCTGATTTAGTGGTATAGCACCCATTGGTAGAGTGAAACCAAATAATACGATCATTCAAATCAATGCCGGGTAAGGGGATTTCACAAATTTTGTCGCTAAGAACATCACCATAAAGGTCTTGGACACGCTCCCTGTTCCAACTACGCGTACCAGGGAACCATAATTCATGTACGAAGGACACATCGTTCATCTCCATACCATGGATAAAAGAGTTGCCATCCAAACCTTCAAATCCCCAACGGTCATATCTTTAGGTAAGGACAATCTTTCCCACTCAACCATATCCCACCCACGAACCTTTTGCTTGTTTTCCCACCACTAGGTCCTAACCTTTGCTTCCAACTTATCAATAATTCCCTTGGGAATAAGGAAAATAGAGAAAAAAAAATGAGTTTGTAAGGATTGCAATATAACTTTCACAAAAATTTTCTTCCCCCAAAAAGATAGAAGCCTTTTAGACCAACCTTTGATCCTGTTAGAAAATTTATCATTAAAGTTTTTAAAAACATTAGTCTTATTATTTCCTATGAGCAAAGGAAGACCAAGATAATTGTCAATTGAATCCACAATGCGCATGCTAAGTATATTACTAAGGTGACTATGTTGGTTGCTAGGAGTATTTAGATTGAAGTAAATCATTGATTTCAATAGATTTATTTTTTTGTCCTGAAGCACCTTCAAATTTCCTTAGAATATACTTAACAGTTTCAACCTCATTTACTTTATTTCTAACAAAAATGAGAGCATCATCGGCAAAAAAAAGTTGGTAATACGGGGATCATTCTGACTAACCTTGATTCCCCGTATCAACCCTTGTATTTGCGCATGTAAAAGCATACACAAAAAGGCCTCCATAAAGAAAAGATATAGATAAGGGGATAGAGGGTCTCCCTGTCTTAGGCCTCTTTCGGGATGAATCTCGTTAGTGAGGAAAGAGTTATATTTCACAACATACTGACCGAATGCACACTATTCATAACTTTCAAAATCCATCGAGAAGGGAACCCCATTTTCACGAGCACAGCTTCAAGGAAATTCCAGTCGATACGGTCATAGGCTTTGCTCATGTTGAGCTTAGCTATGAACCCCTTATTTGGACCGTTTTGAGAACTTTGTAAATAGTGTAAAAGCTCATGAGCGATCAATGCATTCTCATGAATCATGCGCTCCAGTACAAACGCACTTTGTTTTTGATTAATGCAAAGCTGGAGCACTGACTTTAACCTGTTCGACCAAACCTTATACACGATCTTTTAAATAACTTTGCAGAGGCTAATTGGTTTGAACTACATCATGACATCCAGATCAAGAACCTTAGAAATAAGAACAATGATAGTTTTGTTGATATCATTCACCTGTCTGTCACCATTGAGAATGTCATGACATAAGCGCATCACATCACTTTCAACCGCATCCTAATTTTCCTTGAAAAAAAGCCCCGATAAACCGTCGATCCCCAGAGCCTTCATAGGATCCATTTGTCCAAACGCGTCCATAATTTCGTTATCGATCACAGGCTTATCAAAGCTTAGCCTTATTTCATCATTAATACATTTGGGGATTTTATCCAAAAATTTATCAAACTGGTTAGTACAAACAGATGAAAATAAATTTTTAAAATAAGCCATGAATGACGTCACCCATTCCCTCCTTGTCAGACACCCAATTCACCTCTCCCATTCTTTAATTTTTCAATTTTGTTCTTTCTATTCCTATGAGAAGTCTGAACACGGAAAAACTTAGTGTTTTTATCGCCTTCTCTAAGCCAATGAATTCTAGCCCTTTGAGCCAAGTAAACCTCTTCTGAGTTATGCAATCTTTTCAGCTTAGCTCTTTTGCCATGCAACGTTTCTACACTATAGTCAATTCTATGCCAGTCGATAATATCATCGATCTCCCTAATAAGACGACTGTCGAAACCTTTTTTTTTAGAAAAAAAGTTTTGATTTATATTTTGGAAAATAAAAATGGAGTCGCCACCAATAATTTTTTAAAACAGGTGTAATTGGGTCACTTTTCAAGATTTTTAAAAAAAAATCATTAAAATGATTTTGGTCTTTGAAACTATAAAACGAGTTCGGGAGTCAGTTACACATAAGGAAGGATTAGCATCCTTACATGCCCAAAATGATACCTAATCGATTATTTAAAATATTATTTGTTGAAAATTAAAAATTCGAGAAAAATTTAAATCACGATCCTTAAATGCATGAATGTCATATTTATTCTATTTTGAAAATAAATTTTGTTTCCGAAGAAAGCTCATTATTTCAAATTAATCGAGAAAAAGTCATATCCAGTAAGTTAGGACATGAAAATTCGAACATTAAAAAATGATGAGCTTTTAAAAAAAATCTCATGTTTCAATTTTAAAAGGATATTCAATTATCCCGATTTAAAAAAAACCACACTAGTGAGTTAGGACATGATTTTTCAAATTCCCGAGACAAAGGACATTGCCTTAATTTATTACAACAATTTGAGTATTTAAAAAAAAAAAACAAATTTTCATGTCATGCAAAAATATGCACATAATTTACAAGTATACATAATAAAAACCAATAAATACATAAAATATAATAAAATAAAATAATATACATATAGGATCAAAAAAATACATTAAAACTGGGTTAAATTTGAATTTTTGGGAAATTCAGGGGTCAAATCAAAATATTTGGAAAGTTTGGGGGTCAAATTGGAATTTTTGGAAAATTTAGGGGTTAAATTCAAATTTTTAGAAAGTTTAAGGGTCAAATTCAAATTTTTGAAAAGTTTAAAGGTTAAATTTGAATTTTTAGAAATTTTAGGGGTCAAATTTGAATTTTTAGAAAATTTAAAGCTCAAAACCTAATTCTCGGATAGCTTGGGGTTCAAAAAATAATTTTAAAATAAAGTAGGAACTTCGTGGGAAATAAACCCAAAAATCCTAAAACGTGGCAGTCCTTGAGATAATTTTGAGTCAAGGACTAAATTGAAAACTAAGTTGTAGGGCAGAATTGAAAATAACAAAAAAGGCAAAAAAACTTGATTAAAATGATTTTTAAAATAAGAAAGACTCAGTGGGCAATTTGCCCAATTTAAAAAAAAAAGCATAAATCCTTTCCATATGTCGTCGTTTCACTTAGGGTTTTATGTTTTTCATTCTTTTTCTTTCTCAAAACAGACCCAAATTCCTTTCTTTTTTTTTTCTCTCAAAATCAAAGCACATCCCCCTCTTTCAATGGTCAATCATGGATTTTAGTACTCTGACGAAGCTCCTATTGTCGATCCACGACGGCGAGGCAAAGAGAACAACAACGCAAAATGTAAAAAAAAAACCCAAAATCCTTTTCTACTTGTATTTTGAACAAGAGAACAAAAACTTTTCTAGTTATGAAAAAATGCTAAAAATAACAAAAAAAAAATACCTTGCTTGATGCTAGATCTGTACAAACACTTTGATTGCTGGAAAAATAATTTGCTATCAACTTTAATACTAATTTTTTATATTAATCTTCGTGTATTTTTTTTTGTAGAATACATTTTTGTGTTGGTTTTTATAACCCTTTTTACAACAAAATTTTTCAGATATTTCGGTATAAATTGAGTGACGAGCGTGAGTGGAGGTCATATCCGGGGACAACGACGTCGACGATGACGATGGCGATGCGAGCTTGGCTGACGACAACGGCGACTAGAGTAAAGGAGGGGGTTAGGATTTCCTATGTTTATATTTTAGGGTTTTTTTTTGGGATTTTTTCTTTTGGGCTTGGGTTTTGTATTTGGTTTTTTATTAAATATCTGGGTCTATAGAAAAAAATATATGTTTGGGCTAGCAGGGGTATTTAGGTCTTGTTTGTAAATTTTGGACTTTTAAAATAATAAAATTTATTTTATTATTTTATTTATTTATTTATTTACATTTATAAAATAACAAATAAATAAATAAATAAAAATGAGTTTTTTAACAACCCGGACAAATTGGGCTTCTACAGTTGCCCCTTTTTGCTTGTTGTCGTGTAACAGGAATGAAGCAAAGACTAAAAAGAATACCAGTTTTGTCTAGTCCTGTCGTATTTCGTCGTTTGGTATTTCTCTTTTTCAGTAACTCGCTCTTTCACTTCATGTATCCACTTATCTGCAATTTGCCCCATGGTCGGGGTAAAAGATTCGAGGTTATAACTTCACTTCATTTTAGCTTTAGGAGTATAAGATTCATCCTTATGACTTCAATCTGCCCCTCTACAGCTTTAGGTGAATGAGATTCACCATTGCGGCTTCAATCTTCCCCTCTACAGCTTTAAGGGTATAGGACTCATCGTTCTATCGCCATTCTCTGAGGATATGATCTGTAGAACCTGTTTTATGGGCCTCTATCTAGGCCATGTAACTAAGATGCCATGATTTGAATGAATCAAATGTTACTATCTAAATACGCATGAATGGTACTGATATGCATACAAAGATGTCATTTTAAAATGGTTTTTTATTATTTTAGTCCTTAGGTTGTCACTGATTGTCTTTTGCCTAAGTTCTAACATTGATGTGTCACCATGCCTTTCCTTCAAGTCTGGTGTTCCTGATACGAAATCCGAAGAGGTAATCATTCTCTGAAACCCTCAGATTTAGTTATTTCCGACTAATGGTCATGTTTTAAGTCCCTATACTAATCAAAATTTCCCAAAGTAATATGCAAAAATCTCTTTATACCTTATGTCATCAAGTCCATTAACCATTATTTCAATGCAAATAATGCTCTGAGCAAGGTTACAAAAAATGGATAGGATTGAATTTATTGGCGATAATGTTTGAATGGAAATAAATGAGAAGACATCAAATATTAATCAAAACATCAGCCAAAATAGCAAATGTCGGTCAAAACTAGCAAACATTGATCAAGAATTGCTAAAGTGAGCAAAAAGAAATAAAACCCGATGCCCCAGATATCAATGTACGAATTTCTTTGAGCAAACTTGATGAGGACCACTTTGAGCTTGATGTGTACCCATGAAAACTATTACACTTCATCGATGCCCAAAATGTAATGTCTCTCCATCCTGTTACTTCTGAGAAGGAAGCCCAATTCGTGCCCCATTTTTTATCCAAATCTGAGTCGCCCTTTCAAGTTTTCGACTCAAATCTCCTTAGGCTTTGAGATACCCTTTACGGGTTTTCATCTCGGCCTTACCTTTTTTTTGGGGTTTAAGCCGCCCTTTACGGGTTTTCAACTCAACCTTTTTTTTAGGTGAAGTATCTCTTCATTGAATATGAGTTAACGGGGTTTGAAAAATCCTTGTCGTTCATCTTAGCTAGAATTAAAGCCCCTCCAGAGAAGGCTTTCTTTACAACGTATGGACCTTCCCAATTTGGCATCCATTTGCCCCGGAAGTCTTTTTGCATATGAATGATATTTTTCAAAACTAAATCTCCCTCATGGAATTCTCCAGAGAAGACTGCCTCTATTCCATATACTAATAAGAAAGGTGTTGCCCAGTAGAAGTTCTGACAGACGTTCGATAAGTGTAGAGAGCAAATGGTAACTTCTCATGCCAATCTTTGTAGGTCTCTGTCATTTTCCCCATGATTTTCTTGATGTTTTTATTAGCTGCTTCCACAGCTCCGTTCATTTTCAAGCGATACGGTGTTAAATTGTGGTGCTTGATCTTGAACTGACTACAGACTTTTGCTATTGTGCTATTGTTCAGGTTGAAAGCATTGTCGGATATGATCTTCTCTGGTATTCCATATCAACATATAATTGCTTTTTTCAAGAATTTGCTGACTGTTGATATCATGACATTAGCGTAGGAAGCAGCTTCCACCCACTTAATAAAGTAATCGATGACCACAAAAATGAATCTATGCCCATTAAAAGCTTTTGGCAAAATGGGTCTATTGACATCCATGCCCCAAATAGAAAAGGCCATAGGGAAGTCATAACATGGAGAGGTGAAGGAGGTACATGAATTTTGTCTCCGTAAATTTAACACTTGTGACATTTCTTGGCGTATTTAATGCAATCTCTTTCATGGTTGACCTGTAGTACCCAAATCTCATAATCTGTCTGGTCATCATGAAACCATTGGCATGTGTTCCACAAACACCCTCATGAACTTCTTCTAAGATTTTCTTAGCCTCAACAGAATCAACATACCTTAACAGGACTTGATCTTTTCTCCTTTAGTATAGAATATCCCCGTCAAGGACATAATTAATCGCGAGCCTTCTCAATGTTCTTTTGTCGTTCTTGGTGGCTTGCTCAGGGTACTTATGATCTTTAACATATTGCAAAATTTCCTAGTACCAAGGGTGATTATATTTTTCTTCCCTTCAATGATGTAGTAACGAGCTGGAACCTCATAGATACTCATCTGAATAGGCTTCATATCTTCTTGCTTATTGACCACGATCATGGAGGCAAAAGTAGTCAAAGCATCGGCCATCTGGTTTTCCTCTCGCGGAAGGTAATGGAAGGTGATGCCCTCAAATTCTTTAATTAGCTCGAGAACTAACTTTTGATAATCCCTCAACTTGAAATCTCTTGTTTCCCATTCTCCCTTGAGTTGATAAATTACCAACGTAAAATCCCCGTACACTTCTAGAATCTTAATCTTGCATTCTATAGCTGCCCGAATACTCATGACACATGCTTCATATTCTGCCATGTTATTTTTGCAATTGAAGTTAAGCTTGCTTGTGAGAGATAATGATCTCCTTCTGGGGATACCAGAACTACCCCAATCCCTTTGCCAATAGCATTTGAAGCACCGTTAAAATGCATTTTTCGTGGTTGCTCTTCTGAAGCTTCTTCTTCTGTGGTTGCAACATATATTAGATCTTCGTTTAGGAAATCAAAATCTAATGGCCCATAATCCTCGAGAGCTCTACTAGCCAAGAAATTTGCTATTGCACTCACTTTTATCACCTTTGGATTCACATAGACTATGTCAAATTCAGAAAGTAACATTTGCCATTTGGTCATCCTTCCATTTAATACAGCTGACCCATCATAAACTTGAGGATCAAATTATGAAATCAACCAAGTCGTATGATATAACATGTATTGCCTCAACCTTCGGGTAGTCCAAACCAGAGCACAATATAGTTTCTCGACTAGCGAATATCTTATCTCGCACTCAGTGAATTTTTTGCTGAGATAATAGATTGCTCTTTCTTTCTTTCCTAACTCATCGTGCTGGCCTAATACGCATCCCATAGAGTTTTCGAATATAGCCAAGTACAGGATCAAAGGTTTGTCCGGATTCGGTGTCATCAAAACAAGAGCATTGGACAAATAATTTTTGACCTTGTCAAAAGTCTTTTGGCATTCATCATCCCAAACTCATGGGTTGTGCTTCTTGAGAAGATGGAAGATAGGATCACACTTTTTGATTAGTTGTGAGATCAACTGAGCGATGTAATTCAATCTCCCTAGGAAACCTCTAACTTCCTTTTGAGTACGTGGTGGTGGTAACTCCTATATAGCTTTGACTTTATCAGGATTGATTTCAATTCCCTTTCTACTAACCACAAAGCCTAATAGCTTGCCTAAAGTAGCCCCAAAAGTACATTTGTTTGAGTTCAACATCAACTAGAACTTTCTCAATCTTAAGAACAACTTTCTTAAAACTTTCACATGTTCCTCTTCTGTTTGAGACTTTGCGATCATATCATCGACATAGACCTCAATCTCATTGTGCATCATGTCATGGAACAAAGTCACCATAGCTCTTTGATATGTTGCCCCTGCATTCTTCAATCCAAATGGCATAACCTTGTAGCAAAAGCTTCCCCACACGGTGACGAATGTAGTTTTATCCATATCCTGAAGATGCATCTTTATTTGGTTGTACCCAAAAAAATATCCATGAAAGAGAATAAGGAATGACCTGCTGTATTGTCCACCAAGGTGTCGATGTGAGGTAGCGGGAAATTATCTTTTGGACTAGCCTTGTTTAAGTCCCGATAGTCCACGCACATTCATACTTTCCCGTCCTTTTTAGGAACTGACACTATGTTGGCCACCCATTCTGAGTATCTTTCACTCGTAAGAAGCCGACATCAAACTATTTTTGGACCTCTTCTTTTATCTTTAGGAGTACATCCGGCCCCATTCTTCGAAGCTTTTGTTGGACCGATTTACATTCATCTCTTATAGGGAGTTTATGCACCACGATATCAGTGCTTAGACTGGGCATATCCTGATACGACCATGCAAACACATCCTTGAACTCTTGAAGCAGATCAATGAGATCTCGCCTTGTTTCTATAGAAATACAGGTTCCAATCTTCACCTCCCTTTTGTCAACTTCATCCCTAACCTCACAACTTCTATTGATTCTTTGTGAGGTAGGATCTGTTTCTCGTCTTGCTCAACCATCCATAGCAAATCAGGAGATAAACTACAATCTTGAGATCCCTCTGAACACACGTCTTGCCCAAAATGAGGCTTTAAGTCGGCAATGATGTTACTCATATTGTTGATATCTAGGGACTTGTCATATGGACCAAAAGATCCAAAAGGTAAATGAATTTAAGAATGTTTATTGCTGTATGAGATGAATGAAAAGAATAATGAGAAATTTTTGCCAATTTGGGTGAAAGAAAGTGCATCTTTTTTATTAAAAATAAAAAGCAAATGAACATGTGTCCTTTACAAAAAAGATCTCAATTGCTCTCGAGCTTAGAGCGACAACGGTGTTCTGAACATTACTCTAGAAAAGACTTAAAAGTTACAGGGAGCTCTTCTGTAGTCCAATTGTCTAGAACGCTTTCGAGGGCATAGGGGCAAATTCCTGACAAATTCCTTTGTTCACTCATCCCTTTGGAAATAGTGCTGATGTTCAAATTCTCCAGTATTCCTACCAACCTATCTTCTGTCAGCTTTCGCTCGAGGTTAATAATACTGCCCGACATGAAAGACCTTGAGATGTGAGGAAAGACCATTGGCTTGCTTTTGATCTCGTCCCCACTTATTTGTGCTCTTCTCTTCTCTTGTTTTTTCTGTAGCTCTTCCTTTCTCTGTTTCATATTTGGCTTGAATCCTAAGCCAAACTGGTCACGTTTCTTTGCCAATACTGACGCTGTAATCCTTCCTTGGAGATATCTCCCCAATCCTCTTCCAAGTGATGCTCCTTTTCCAATCATCGTTATTGGAGCCCAATTTTGATAGGCTCGAACTCAAAACCAAATTAGACCCAAACAGAATTTAAATTTTTTTTAAGTTTAAATTTATTTGAAATTTAGATTTATTTTAAATTGAAGTTTAAATTCATTTAAATTCAACTTGCTGCTGTTGCCTCCATCTCTTCCATTCAGAAGTTACCGCATCAGCATCACCAGAACACCGCCCTCACCAACTTGCCACTGCCATACCACCATGCCTCTGACACAATGTCACCAATGGATGTTCTCCTCCCATCGCCCATGCCTGCAGAGAAGAAAGAAACAATAAACAAATAGAATAGAAATGGCTATAAGAACCACGAATTTTTTATTGCATTTTTTACCTACAATCGATCAGAAAACAGTTGTAAAAAAGAGCAATATATTCGAAAAACCAAAGAAATTCCAGAAGCAATTTTCGTTTGAAGGTATACTATTGTTTATATTTTTCTGTACAGTCGTTTTTTACATAACTGTCGATTTATACTTATTAAAGAAATATGTTTTAAAAAATAAAATACATTTATAAAGGAATTTCTAAAAAAGGGTAAGATCAAGAGATCGAATATTGGGTTTTAAAACTATTAGATTCGAAATCAAATAAGATATAAAAAAAAAAAGAAATCAAACTTTGATTTCAAAAAGGAAAAAGGAATCGATCCTAGATCTAGGGATTTTGTAAATAATAACAAAACAGTTTTCAAATAAAAAACGAATAAAAAGAGATTAAAAAAAAAAACAAATAGATTTGAAATTGAAAAAGGAAAAATCAAACTTAGATCTACGAGTTTTATAAAAAAAATTAAAAATAAAATTTTGATTTTCGTTGGCTTGGATTCAGAGTTCTAAAAATCTCAATCTCGATTTTTAAACAAAAAAAATAACAAAAGAAGTCGTTTTAACTTACCTGCTACCGCGTATGGCGTTTCACGACGATCGAAGGCGACGGAGGAGCGTCGGAGCACGGTGGGCGAAGGAGTGATGAACGATCGGAGATGAGAAAGGTTCTCAGAGAAAAAAGAAGGCAAATTTGTTTTTTGGAGAAAGAATTAATGAAATGAGTTTTTTTAGGAATTTTAACTTAAATATCATAATTAAAACACTACCGTTTCAGCAACAGAATTTTTTTAGAAAGTATAAAGGGGGAAATTCCTCTTTAAGTCCTCACATATTCTCATTTGTATTATTTTACCCCTTTTCACTTCTTAATCCTTTTTTTAATTAAAAAACTGATTTTATTGCGAAATTTTGGAAAAATCTACATTTTAACCCCTTTTTTATATTTATATTATAAATTACCCTTATTGGTTTTATTTTAAAATCTTTTAATATTTCTAAAATGAAATTACTATTTTGATTTTGTTTTGATTCATTTCTTTTCTTTCAAATATGTTTTAGTATCTTCTTTATTCATTTTTGCACTATGAATATTTTTAACAATCTTTTTATCACTGTTTTGCTTTTAATAAAAACGGTTTTATATATTCAGTTGTTAATATTGTTTTGCTTGCTTTATATATTAAATATGTATATACGATTGTTTACTTGCTTCATGTCTTACCTTACTTTTATTTGCTTTGGTAAAATTTTATTTACTTGGTGTCATTATTTAGTTTCAATTTAATTTATTTACTTCATCGTACATTTATTTGTTATTTTCAAAACCATGTTGATTTACTATTTTAATTATCAATTTGTTCATTCATATTTATTCATCTTTTCAAAAAAAGTTATATTTGAGTTTTAAAAAATTAAATGATTTTAAAATAAAAATTATGTTCGTTATTTCATGATTTGAAAAGTCAAGCCTTAACTTATTAGGTGCAGTTTTTTTCGAATCGAAATATTCAAATGCTTTTTTTTCTTTAAAAAATAATAAAACATGAGATTTAAAAAATAGGAAAGCTTGTGATTTTGAAACTATGAGGTGTCACGCCCTAACTTATTGGACCCGATTTCATTTCTCAATCTTTAAGATAATAAGCCTTCCTCGCAAGATTCGATTTATAAAAATGATCTTTAAGCTTGATAATCATGCATTCAAGGATCATATTTTAATTCATTCTCGAGTTTTCAAACTTTTAACAATTCAGACCCTAAAATAATCGACAATGTACCAATTTTGGGCGTGTGAGGGTGCTAATTCTTCCTCACACGTAACCGACTCCAGAACTCGTTTTCTGAACTTGGAAGACCAAAATATTTTTAAAACGAATTTTAAATGTTTTGTGGTGATCCAATCACACCGAATAAAAGATTGGTGGCCACTCCCATATTTTCGATTTTTAAATTTTTTTCGACCTATTTTCAAAAAAAACGTTTCGACAGCTTGGCGGGACATTTTTTTAATAAAAGAGAGTCAAGCCGAAAATCGATTATTTTCGAGTCTTTTTGTTAAAATTTTTAAACACTCGATTTTGTTTAATATACAATCTTTTTCTTTTTTGTGTGACGCTATATTATGTCAATATTGCTAGTTAAGTTTGCATTCATATGCATTTGTTACTACCCTTTAAGTGGAAGCGGGAAACTACTCCTTCGTGAGGTTTTCACCTCTGTGCAAGGTAGTGAATCACTTTCGGGATTACATCCGTACCCATGTTTTCGTGAAGTATTCACTTTCGTGCAAACATGTGGGAAATGTGTCCTCCTAAATCGAACTCATCCGTATGAGCCTATAATGGGTGAGGATCGAGGAATCTGTTAGTTTGGGTACCTTTTAGCAAACTATCCAAGACAAGTTCTTAGGTTCTTTGTTCTATACCTGCATATTGATATTGATGTGTTTTTCTAACTTGTTCTGTTTTGTCTCTTTTACTTGCATTGCATCATCATACAAGAAAAGGTATTGATTTAAGCTCGATTACCAAATAGGCAGTTTCGTCATGGAAGACGGATTTCTTGATAGAGTGAAAGATAACATGGTCGCGAGCTTATGGTCAGAGGAACGACAGCGTGAGAAAGGAGATAGTTTGAAAGAAGGGCATTTATCAGAATTTTGGGATCATACTTGGGTTAAGGTGACTCAAAATAGTTTGCAAGAGTTAAGAGACATTTGGGGTCAGTGGGATAATGAGACGAAGCAAATGTTTTATAGGGAATACAAAGACCTACCCTATTTACTCGAAAGGAAGATAGACAAACACCTCTTTCGAGCTCTCACCTAATATTAGAATCCCGCATATAGTGTTTCACCTTTGGAAACTTTGACATGACGCCCACAGTGAAAGGATACACTACACTGATTCATTTCCCAAGGATTCAAGTTGACAAGGCGTATTCCAAAGATGCATGTGTCCCAACCTTTTTTGAAAGGACTGATGAACACAACCAGAATGAGTGAACAGTGAGTTGCATCCCAAATCAAGGTAAAAAGAGATAATAAATCTACGAGATCTGATACTAGCACACCCAAATGAGAAGAAACATATCGACATTTTCGCTCTTGGCATATATGGGTTAGTTATTTTTCCAAATGCATTAGGACATGTAGAAGATGCAGCTGTAAATCTTTTTAGCAAGGGAGTCACTCTGGTCCTAGTAATCCTTGCCAAGACCTTCAGATCATTGAATGCTTGTCGAAGAGAAGAAGAATGGAGGTTCATCGATTGTGAACCACTTTCGACAAGCTTAGAGATAGGTTGAAAGCACTCACCCAAATGAGGGAAGTGACTGATTACAAGCAAACGTTAGCCATTGAAGTTGATATATTGAGCATGCAATACGAATCAAAATAGGATAAGGAGAAAATTAATCGAACTTCTTAGGAAGATTAAAGCTTTAGGCAGTAAGGCAAAGTCGTTTATGTCAATCACTTTATGTAAAGAAATTTGTCTTCTAGAGAAGTTGTTCTAATGAAATTAAGTTCAAAATCAATGTCTTTTCTTATGCATTCATGCATTCATAAGTTACACATTTTATTAACTTGCATTTAACTCCATAAGTGAAACTGTGTCAAACCTTTAGTGATTACCCGAATAAGGTAAGAGACATGGTTATATTTTTGCTTTTAATTGTAATATATTTTGAATCTGTTTGCATTGCATTTTCATCAAAAAAGGTGTTGATTCATGTTCTATTACCAAATAGAAAACTGGTCATAAAAAAATGAATTCCTTGATAAGGTAGAAGTCAATGTGATCGTGCGTATGTGGTCAAGGAAAAACAACAACAAAAGGGTGATTGCCTGTTAAAGTGGCACATATCAGAGTTTTTGGATTACACCCAAATAAATGAGACCCATAACAGTTTACAAGGGCTAAAAGAAATATGGAAGACAAAACGAGGCAGATGTCCAAATTTGAATGTGCTGATTTGCCTTACTTACTCAAGGTTTGTTGCCTCACTTTTAGAAACTCGAACAGAAGGTAGAAGAATATGCTATATCGCCCGAGGATTCAAAATCATAAGGCTTATTTTGGATGAGCGAGCATTGGGTCGCAGCCCTGATCAAGGAAAAAGGGGATAACAAGTACATTACTTTGAAAAACCCACAAGACATAGTGCACTCAGATGCAAGAAAGAATATGGACATCTTCACCTTAAACACTTATGAGTTAGTCATCTTCCCTAAAATGTTGGGGCACGTAGAGGACGTGATAGTAGGTTTGACTTGGCAAAAGAATCACTCATGTTCTAGCAATCTTAGCCACTAAGCACCTGTTGAAGAAAGAGCAAAAAAGGTGTATTGGGTGCATAAATTTTCCTAGTTTAGTTTCGTGGCCATTTTTGGAAAGTCAAAAGGTCTCTTGTCGAGTATTCTCTGAGGGCTACTCTCCGTCGAAGGAATTTATGGTTATTTGAAGACAAGATGATATCACCAAAGGAAATTGGAAATAAATGAGGAATGACTCCAACACTCTTAGGGACAAGTTTGAGATAGGGACCATTTCACAAGCAAAGATTCGACAAAGTACCAGAAATGACTAACCACTTGTAGACTTTAGTCATTCAAGACCGACACTTTGATTTTGAAATCAGGGTCAAAACGGAGAAAAGTTTAGCTTGGAGGATTAGAAATTTGAGCATTAAGGCACGATCATGCATCTATCTGCCTTATGTACAGAAATTTGTTTTCTAGTAAAGTTGTTCTAATGGAATAGAACCAAGAATCAACGCCTTTTTGCATACATTTTATCATTCATTTGCATTGCACTTCATGCATTAAATTTCAATGAAATTCCCCATTTTTGAAACACTCATATGAGAGAGTCATCAACCCTAAATGAACACTGAGAGAAAACATGATAAATCAAGATAATGAGGGAATGTTTAAAAAAAAATTTGAGCAAAAGTCATACTAAAGTGGAACCTATCGAGAGTTCATCCCTATGCTCGTGGAAGTGTTTGGACAGCTAGACTGTAGAGGAGCTTACTGTAGTTTTTAGGACTTTTCCAGGAAAATATTCAGAACACACTTATCACTCTAAGCCCGAGAGTAATAGGGATCCTTTTATAAAGGGCACATGGCCACTATCTTTTATTTTAATAAAAAATGATGCATTGTTTTTGTCCTATTCGGCAAACACCTTACCATTCTTCTCATTCGTTCATACCACAATTAATCATTCTTTAGTTTAATTATTCTTTTGATCCCCTTTTGTCTTTATGCTGGGTCCCTTAATACCAAGGATACGAGCGACATTGGTATTGACTCGAAACACTTTTGAGAAGGACATGTGTCCAAAAAAACCTTAAGACTTTGAAGGTGACCAAGAATGTAACTTGTCTCTCGATCTGCTATGAATACTGGAGCAAGAAGAAAATACAAATTACCTCACAAAAAATCAACAGAAATTACGAGTTTTGGGAATGAAAATGAATAGGAGATAAAGAGGGTAAAAATTGGGATATATATCTCCGTAAAAATAAAATGAGATTCCGTAGAGTTGCTCTAAGAATTCGTAAAGGTCTTCACATATCCTTATCAAAGCATGTCAAGTAAGGAAGTGATGTCATGACACAAAGACTCCTATAAAAGAAGAACAAAATCCAGTTCAATGGAGACTTCAAAGAATGAGGCCTGACACACCATTAAAAGAAGAGATAAAAAAGAAAAAAAAAGTCAAGATGAAAACCCGTAAAGGGCATCTTTAAAAAAAAGGAAAAGAAAAGAAAAAGGAAGAAAAAAGAAAATCAAAATGAAAACCCGCAAATGGCATATCCCCTTCACCTTTTCATGTCATGACTTCTTTTTATGTGGGGCATGGACGTCATTGAGCCAAATTTGTCAAAAGCTTCCAATGGGCATGAATTCATTACTTTACCAAATGGGTAGAAGCTGTTTCATGTACCAATCAGCGGTTAAGCAAATTCTTGAAAAAGAGATCATATGTAGATATGAAATGCCAAAGAGGGTCATGTCCAACGGTAACTTGAAGAACAGCACGATAATGGAAGTCTACGGCCAATTCAAGATCAAGTATCACAACTCAGCACCACATTGCCAAAAAGTGAATGGGATACTGGAGGCAACCAATAAGAACGTCAAATGATTGATTGGAAAATAACAGAGACCTATAAAGGCTTGACATGAGAAGTTAGCATTTACTCTCTACGCTTATTTGAACATCCATCAGGGCCTACACCGAGGCAACATCTCTTTCAAAGGAAGTTTTACCTCTCTGAAGTCAAGATTCCCTCCATCTAAGACAAAATAAATCCAATCTAGATTTGATCGAGGAAAGGAGGCTAAAAGCCATCTGTCATGATCAGATGAACCAAAAACGTGTAACAATGGCTTATGACAAAGAAGGATCTGCTTTAGTGAATTCCACAAGGGAGCTCAAGTTTTGAAAAGGACTCCGAAAAAAGACAAACGACGTCGGCCAAGGACTAAAAATATAATCATTTCTCAAAAATGACATTTTTATGTTCATCACTTATACTTACCTGCTTAGGAGCATCTGATTCATCCTGATCATGGCATCCTAACAATCTGGCCTATATAGAGACCCATTAAAGCATATTTTACAAGTTTTATTACCATATAATGGTGAAATGAACCAAGGAAACACGAAGATTTGAAGGGAAAGGTTGAGGCCGCAACAATGAACCCGATACCATAAAAGATGTGATAGGAAGGATTGAGGCCGTAACGGTAATGAAATATGATGGGAAAGGTTAAGGCTACAACGGTGAATCCGATACCATGAAGATTAAAGGGAAAGGTTGAGGCCGCAACGGTAAACCCGGTACCTTAGAAGATGTGATGGGAAGGATTGAGGCCGCAATGACAAATTCAGTACCATGAAGGGAAAGGTTGAGGCTGCAGTGGTGAACCCAGTATCTTAGAAGATGTGATGGGAAGTATTGAGGCCGCAACGGCGAATTTAAAACTATGAAGATACGATGGGAAAGGTTGAGGCCATAACGGCAAACCCGGTACCATGAAGATTGGAAGGGAAAGGTTGAGGCTATAATGGTGAACCCGACACCTTAAAAGATGTGATGAGAAGGATTGAGGCTATAACGACGAATTCAATATCATGAAATATGAAGGGGAAGGTTAAGGCCGCAACAACAAACCTAGTACCTTAGAAGTATGACGGGAAAGATTAAAACCGTAACGGTGAGTCTTATACCCTAAAAACGAAGAGGAGTAGATTAAAGTCGTAACAATGAATCTTCTACCTCGAAATTACAGTGGACCAGATCAAACTACAATACCAAGTTTTTATCTCTTTGAAGTTGTAGTAAGAGCAAGATGAAGTTTCGATATCAAATCCTATCTTTTTGAAGTTACAATGAAGTTGGATTCAAACTACATCAGCCAATCTCTTACCCCGAGCCTGAGACCAATTGCAACCATCCGATCTTTTCCCCCGAGCTTAGGGTAGATCACCATCAGCTAATCTCTTACCCCGTGCCTGGGATAGATTGCAGCCATCCAATCTTTTATCTCGAGCCTGGGGCAAATCACCGTCAACCAATCTCTTACCCCGAGATTAGGGCAAATTACAGCCATCCGATCTTTTACCCCGAGCTTGAGGCAGATCACTGTTAGCCAATCTCTTACCTCGTGCCTAGGCAAATTACAACCATCCGATCTTTTACCCCGAGCCTGAGGCAGATTACCATCAGCCAATCTCTTACCCCAAGCTTGAGGCAGATTACAGCCATCCGATCTTTTACCCCGAGCTTGGGGTAAATCACCATCAGCCAATCTCTTACCCCGAACCTGGGGCAGATTGCAACCATCTGATCTCTTACCTCGATCATGGGGCGGATCACAGTCATCCGATCTTTTACCCCCGAGCCTAGGGCAAATCACCATCAATCAATCTCTTACTCTGAGCTAGGGGCAGATTGCAGTCATCCGATCTTTTACCCTGAGCCTAGGGTAGATCATCGTCAACAAATCTCTTATCCTGAGCTTGGGGCAGATTACAACCATCCGATCTTTTACCCCGAGCTAGGGACAGATCACCAATCTCTTACCCCGAGCCTGAGGCAGATTGCAACCATCGAATCTCTAAAAATAACCAGTATCTTACCCCAGTCATGAGGCAAATTGAAACCATAAATCTCATCTTTTACCCTCAAGTCAATAAGATAGATTTAAGCTACCGTCTCACAAAAACGAATATCAATTTCTCTGAAGTTGCAGTGCAGTGGAGTGGAACTTCAAATCCCATCTTCCTAGTGAAATACAAAGAAGTGGGCCAAGAGATGAAGCCACAACACCAAACACCTGAAATGTAAGTGGATTGAATTAAAGACTACAATAACAAACCTCAATCTCCTTGAATTTACAAGTAAATTAAGTGAAGTCACAATAGCAAAATTTTGTATTTTTTTCCATAGAGCAATAAGGAATCACAACATCGAAGATGTAGAGAAGCGGATGTAATAAAGTTGAACGACTGATAAAGCGAAGGGTGGACCAGTTGAAGAAAGAGCGTCGAAGAAATGAGACATAACAAAATTAGGCCTCCTTTTGGTCTTTGCTCCGTTCCTGTTACACAACAACGAGCAAAGAGGGGCAACTGTTAGAACCCAATTTTGACTGGGCCCAAATCAAAACCAAATTGGATCTAAACAGAATTTAAATTTAAATTTATTTTAAGTTTAAATTTATTTGAAATTTAAATTTATTTTAAATTTAAGTTTAAATTCATTTAAATTTATTAATGTCCCTTTTACAAATTTTTGGCCCAATTACATGACCAAGGCCCAAAAGGTCCAAAAATTACAAAAATCAGAAACCCTAAATGTGTAACTTACTGCTACCGCCTCCATCTCTTCCATTCAGAAGCTGCTATGTCAGCACCACCAACAACACCGCCTTCACCAACTTGCCACTACCATACCACCATGCCTTTGACACAATGTCACCAACGGTGCCATCGCCCATGCCTGCAGAGAATAAAGAAACAATAAACAAATAGAATAGAAATAGTTATAAGAGCCACGAATTTTTCATTGTATTTTTTACCTACAATCGATCAGAAAAAAGTTGTAAAAAAGAGCAAGATATTCGAAAAACTAAAGAAATTCTAGAAGCAATTTTTGTTTGAATGTATAATACTATTTATATTTTTCTGTACATTCGTTTTTTACATAACTGTCAATTTATACTTATTAAATAAATATGTTTTAAAAAATAAAACACATTTATAAAGGAATTTCTAAAGCAGGATAAGATCAAGAGATCGGATTTTGGGTTTTTAAAACTATTAAATTCGAAATCAAATAAAATATAAAAAAAGAAATCAAACTTTGATTTCAAAAAGGAAAAAGGAATCAATCCCACATCTGGGGATTTTGTAAATAATAACAAAACAGTTTTAAAATAAAAAAACGAATAAAACGAGATTAAAAAAAACAAATAGATTTGAAATCGAAAAAGGAAAATCAAACTTAGATCTAAGAGTTTTATAAAAAAAAATTTAAAAATAAATTTTTGATTTTTGTTGGCTTGGATTCGAAGTTCTAAAAACCCCAATCTCGATTTTTAAACAAAAAAAAAACAAAAGGAGTCATTTTAACTTACCTGCCACCGCGTACGGCATTTCACGATGATCAGAGGCGACAGAGGAGTGTAGGAGCACGGTGGGCGAAGGAGCGATGAACGATCGAAGATGGGAATGGTTCTCAGAGAAAAAAGAAGGCAAATCTATTTTTTGGAGAAAGAATTAATGAAATGGGTTTTTTTTTAGGAATTTTAACTTAAATATCCTAATTAAAACACTACCGTTTCAGCAGCAGAAATTTTTTAGAAAGTGTAAAGGGGGAAATTCCTCTTTAAGTCCCCGCATATTCTCATTTGTTTTATTTTACCCCTTTTCACTTCTTAACCCTTTTTTTTTAATTAGAAAATTGATTTTATTGCGAAATTTTGGAAAAATCTACATTTTAACCCCTTTTTTATATTTATATTATAAATTACCCTTATTGGTTTTATTTAAAAATCTTTTAATATTTCTAAAATGAAATTACTATTTTGATTTTGTTTTGATTCATTTCTTTTCTTTCAAATATGTTTTAGTATCTTCTTTATTCATTTTCGCACTTTGAATATTTTTTAACAATTTTTTTATCATTTTTTTGTTTTTAATAAAAATGGTTTTATATATTTATTTGTTAATATTGTTTTGCTTGCTTTATATATTAAATATATATATACGATTGTTTACTTGCTTCATGTCTTACCTTACTTTTATTTGCTTTGGTATTATTTTATTTATTTGGTGTCATCATTTAGTTTCAATTTAATTTGTTTACTTCATCGTACGTTTATTTGTCATTTTCAAAATCATGTTGGTTTACCATTTTAATTATCAATTTGTTCATTCATATTTATTCATCTTTTCAAAAAAATTATATTAGAGTTTTAATAAATTAAATGATTTTAAAATAAAAATTATGTTCGTTATTTCATGATTTGAAGAGTCGAGCCTTAATTTACTAGGTGATGTTTTTTTCAAATCGTTATTTCATGATTTGAATAGTCGAGCCTTAACTTACTAGGTGATGTTTTTTTCGAATCGAAATATTCGATTATTTTTTTTTCTTTAAAAGATAATAAAACATGAGATTTAAAAAATAGTAAAGCTTGTGATTTTGAAAACATGAGGTGTCGCGCCTTAACTTACTGGACCCGATTTCTTTTCTCGATCATCAAGATAATGAACCTTCCTCGCAAGATTCGATTTATAAAAATGATCTTCAAGCTCGATAATCATGCATTCAAGGATCGTACTTTAATCCATTCTTGAGTTTTCAAACTTTTAACAATTCAGACCCTAAAATAATCGACATGTTACCAATTTTGGGCGTGTGAGGGTGCTAATCCTTCCTCACACGTAACCAACTCTCGAACCCGTTTTCTGGACTTGGAAGATCAAAATATTTTCAAAATGGATTTTAAACGTTTTTGGGTGAACCAATCACATCGAATAAAAGATTGGTGGCAACTCTCATATTTTCGATTTTTAAAATATTTTTCGAGACCTATTTAAAAAAAACGTTTTGACAATCATTTTCAACCCCATCCTAGTGGTCGTCGATATCTTTGGTGTGAGGATCTTATCTCCTTTAGCCACAAAGGTAGCATTCATAAACTCCAACAATCTAAAGGAGCACTCCATAGCCTCCTCATCTGTACTTATGTAAGGCGCATCACTGGTTACTGATGCAATGATGTCCTCCTCAGCATTAATGGTGAGTAATCGACCTTCTGTCACCAATTTTAACTTTTAATGCAGGGATGACGGTACTACCCCTACCAAATAAATCCACGATCTTCCCAATAGGCAACTATAAGTAGGCCTAATGTCCATCACCAAAAATTCCTTCTCATACGTGTTTAGACCAATTAGGAGTGGAACCTCAATTCTACCTATCAATCGTCTCTCCATTCCATCAAAGGCCCTTACTATGTAGTGGCATTCCTTCATGTGAGAGCTATCTATCGGCAACCTATTCAGTGTTGTTAGTGGTAGCATATTCAAGGCTGAGCCATTATCTATCAATACGCACGGTAAAGTGTACCCTTTGCATCGAGTCATAATGTGAAGAGCTTTCATTGAGCCCATGCCCCAAGTGGTATTTCATCATCGTTGAAGAAAATGAAATTATCTGCACTTAAGTTATTAACTTGTCAGTCCAACTTGTTTACTGAGATATCCTCCACCACGTACGTTTCGTTCAACACTTTCAATAGCGCGTTACGGTGGGCTTCTAAACTTGATAGCATGGCTAAAACTGATACTCGATCCGGTTGCTTATGTAACTATTCTACCACGTTGTACTCGCTATGCTTTAGGAATTTCAAAAATTCCTTGGCCTTCTCCTTAGTTACTGGCTCATTCACTCGCATCCTGAGTTTGTTGTTTTCTCTCTTCTCAAGTCCAACCATCAAGGCTTTCTTATTAACTTCCTTCTCTTCTTCTATAAGACTTGCATTTTCATTTGATCCTTCCTCATTCGATACCATTACACTGTAGTCATAACTCCACGGTACCTTTTTATTGTCTTTATAAGGAAATGCCACGGGTTTCTAAATGATGACCCGTGGTGTCATTCGACCTCCAACCTCACCCATTGGCCTGAATATAATTACAACTAGTAGGTTGACCTTATAAGTTTTTCCCGATGCCTCTTCCTCAGAAGCACAAATATCATTTGTCCCTTTATCTTTCTTTTCCTTAAAGAACTCAAGTTCTTTATTATCCATCAACTTCTGTACCAAGGTTCGGAATTCGACAGACCCTTGAATTTTATGCCCCTCTACAACGTGGAACTCACAGTAATTTTTAATTGTTGTCACCATGTTCTCTCTCTTGCACGATCAAACCCCTGTTAACCATCTATTTCCAAACCCATTTCAATGAAGACTTGACCTCTCCCACATCATTCTTAATCCTTTTGCTCTTTTCTTCTGTTATTACATTCGCCCCCTGATTAAGATGATTTGGCAAGGGATTTCCAACCACGTTAGGTCATGCGAATTTATCGAACCTTATAATCCCCATCATAATAAATCTTTCAACCAGCTTCTTGGAAGCAATGCAATTCTCGATGGAGTGCCTCTTATTCCTGCATGGTAGTCACATTGAGCATTTGTGTTATACCAATCTGGGAATGAGGGTTGCATTGGCCTCAAATAATAGGGGAATACCACTTGGGCATTATATAAACTATTGTAAAGCTCCTTGTAGGTCATTGGGATGGGAGTGAATTGGATTCTTTTAGTATTCGACCTCGAGCTCGATTCTTGTCTCGGTCTACTTTGATAATTGGTTATTGGGGCTTTAGACTGTGTCATCACGATCGGCTTTGTAACATTCGTCGGGTATAAGCTTATACTAGAAAACGAATGTCATTACATAAAATAATTACAAATAAGGCCTTGCCTTAATGCTCAAAAGTATTAATCTTTTGAAAGAGACATGCTAACTTTTGGCCTTTATCAAACACCAACTCATACTCTATGCTCAAAGCATCTGCCTAGACAGCTAACTTCTATAAGTATTCTGCCACTTCTCTCACTTGTGTTAATGCTTCACCCATGACATGGTCTTAGTCTCTGACTTGCTTTTGAGATTGTTGAAGTTGCCTATTACTTGTCTCTAAAGTTATTTCAAGGAACTCGATCCGAATCTCACAATTCTGTAATAAAGCTTCAAGTTCTCCAACTCTTCTCTTTAATCTTTCATTTTCAGCCTGGCTTGCTCTCAATTTTGTCACAGAGTTACGACTGCGATGCCTTTGCAATGACTCCTCTAACTCGACTACTCAGGCTTTCAACTCAGCTTGCTCAATTTAGCTTTCTAGTAACTCACTTTTTATGGCATCCCCTTGGACTTAAGCATCTTTGAATTTTCTTCTCCACTGATCCGTTTGAGTCCTTTCCTCTTGGAATTCTCGTTGCTATTGTTTGGATGTCTTACCTAAACCAGCAATTCTCATTGATTGGTGGAGCTTCTTATAATCCTCCTTCAAGCCATCCAAATCTTCCTCAGTCTTTCTATTCCCTTTCCTTAGCTTTTCAGCTTTTAACTTTTGGACATCAACATCCAAACTCAACTGCATCTTTTCCTCTTCTAGTGCTTCTATCTTTTTCCCTAATTCAAAATTTTTCTTTTGAAAGTCTTGCTTGATGAGCTCTAATTTCGATAGGACTACTTGCAAATGCTCCTCAACTGGGCGGATATTGTCGGGATTTGGCACGGGGATGTTATCATTGATTCTCCTACCCCTCATTCATCATACTCTTGGGTCTCCATAGGATTTGCAGTAAATGACTTCATTTTACGGATTTGGTTTCAGGCATTTGACATCTCCCAGACTCTTTTCTTATTGTTCTTGTCTTAGTATACAAACTCATATTGAGCCAAACCCTGAGTTACTGGGATAAACTATCTTGACCGATATTTTCTTATTTCTAACAAAAGAGCATACCCTACAGCTCCCCATATCCCCAGTAACGGAACCCAATCGAAATCACTGCATCGATAAATAATTTTGTTGGGAATGAACCACGATGCTTGCCATTCAATGTCTTCGTCTTAGAGACTATGGAGTATTGACATCCACTTTTCCTTAGAAATGTCCTCTCGCCTTTGTGTAGTAACAAATTCCCTAAAAAGAGAATAACTTACAGAAAACACTCGGTAAGGAACTTTTTCCACTTTCCAAAAGTGGTTATGAAACCAAACTATCAATAGTAGTGCACAACCAATATATCTCCCTTCTACATCTCTTCGACATGCATTTAATGACCTAAAAGTTTTGGCCAGAATTGTTGGAATAGGTGTAACCCCTTTGTCGAGCTGATCGAATAAATCAATGACCGCCTCATCTATGTGTCCCAATGCCTTGGGAAATGCAACCAGTCTGTACAAATTGATAGCAAATATATCAACTTTTTTCCTTGCATCTAGATGCACTAAGATCAAATCTCGTAAACTTTTCCAAGTGATGCATTTGTTGTTGACCTTTACCTTGATTTGAGCTGTAACCCATTGCTCACTCATTCCCGTAATGTTCATCAGCTTCTTAATGAAAGTTGGCACATTAGCGGCTCTTAAATAGGCTTTATTTACCTGAATTTTGGGGCAACGAAATAGAGCGGTATATTCCTCAACTGTGGGACCATATCTATGTTCCCAAAGGTGAAACAACTATAAGTCGGATTCTAGTGTTGTGCTAGGGCTCGAAGAGATGCTTGTCCACCTTAACTTATAGCAAGTACAGTAGATCCCTAAAATATCGGTAGAAAATCTACTTCATTCAATCATCCCACTAATCCCAGATTTTTTTCAACTCTTGCAAGCTATTCTGAGTCACACTGATCTAAGTGAAATCACAGTAATTCGATACATGGCCTTCAGCTAGACTATCACCCTTCTTACATTATTTATTCTCTGACCACATACGCACAGGCCACATTGTCTTCTACCTCATCAACATACCCTTTTTCCATGACCAATTCTTTACTAACAATTAAACTCAAGTCAATACCTGTCCTAATATAAGATGCAATGCACAATAAGGTAAAAAATAAAACAAGTTAGTACCCACTATCATAAAATGTATCAACAAATATACAACAGAGAAGCTGCGCATCTATTAGGAAGTCTCTAAAGGGTCGGTATTGTTCTACCTATGGTGGGCACTTAGGCCTCATTATATGCGATTTTTCGGTTCTAAAGTAATGGCACCCAAACTAGCAGATTCCTCAATCCTCACCCACTATAGGCTCATATGGACGAGTTTGGTTCAGGGGGACACATTTCCCGTATGTTTGCACGGAAGTGAAAACTTCACGAAAACATAGGTACGGATGTATCCCGAAAGCGATTTACTATCCTGGACAGAGGTGAAAACCTCACGAAAGAGTAGCTTCTCACTTCCACTTAAGCGGTGTAGTAACAAATGCATGTTTGTAGAAACATAGACATATAACAATATCAACATACATTTATCAAACAACATATAAATCACAAAAATGAAAATGCAAAGGATCGCAAATTAAATTAAATTGAATTTGAAATTTTTAACAAAAAAGACCAAAAATAATCGATGTATGGCTTGACTCTCTTATTGATCCCCAGTGGAGTCGCCAAGCTATCGAAACCATTTTTTTGAAAAAACAAAAAACAAGTTTCGATTAATATTTTGGAAAATGAAAATGGAGTCGCCACCAATAATTTTTTAAAACAAGTGTAATTGGGTCACCTTTCAAGATTTTTTTTAAAAATCATTAAAATAATTTTGATCTTTGAAACCATAAAATGAGATCGAGAGTCGGTTACGCATAAGGAAGGATTAGCACCCTTACACGCCCAAAATTGGTACTTAATCGATAATTTAAAATCTTATTTGTTGAAAATTAAAAATTCGAGAAAAATTTAAATCGCAATCCTTAAATGCATGAATGTCATATTTATTCTATTTTGAAAATAAATTTTGTTCCCGAAGAAAGCTCGTTATTTCAAATTAATCGAGAGAAAGTCACATCCAGTAAATTAGGACATGACAATTCGAACATTAAAAATAACGAGCTTTTAAAACAATATCGTTTTTAAATTTTAAAAGGATATTTAATTATCCCGGTTTAAAGAAAAAACTCACCCCTAATAAGTTAGAAAATGATTTTTCAAAATCCCGAGACAAAAGACATTGTCTTGATTTATTAAAACAATTTGAGTATTTTTTTAAAAAAAAATAATTTTTATAAAAAAAAATAATTTTTAATGTCATGCAAAAATATGCACATGTTTTACAAGTATACATAATAAAAAATAATATATACATAAAATACAATAAAATAAAATAATATACATATAGGATAAAATAAATAAAGAAAAAAATACATTAAAACCAGGTTAAATTTGAATTTCTGGGAACTTTAAGGGTCAAATAGAAATATTTGGAAAGTTTGGAGTCAAATTCGAATTTTGGAAAATTCGAGGTCAAATTCATTTTTTTGGAAATTTTAGGGGTCAAATTCAAATTTTTGGAAGGTTCAAGGGTCAAATTTGAATTTTTAAAAAGTTTAAGGGTCAAATTTGAATTTTTAGAAATTTTAGGGTTCAAATTTGAATTTTTGGAAAATTTAACGATCAAAACATAATTATCGGACAGCTTAGGGGTCAAAAATAATTTTAAAATAAAGCAAGGCTTCGTGGGCAATAAACCCAAAAATCTTGACACGTGGCACCTTTGAGACACTTTTAGGTCAAGGACCAAATTGAAAACCAAGTGAAATTGTAGGGTCAAATCAAAAATAACAAAAAAGTAAAAGGACTTGATTGAAATGATTTTTAAAACAAGAAAGACTCAGTGGGAATTTGCCCAATTTTTTTAAAAAAAAGCATGAATCCTCTCCAAATGGCGCTTTTTCACTTAGGGTTTTATGTTTTTCATTCTTTTTCTTTCTCAAAACAGACCCAAATTAATTTCTTTCTTTCTCTCAAAATCAAAGCACATCCCCCTCTTTCAATGATCAGCCATGGATTTTAGTACTCCGGCGATCCATGGCGACGAGGCAAAGAGAACGACAACGCAAAATGTAAAAAAAAAAACCCCAAAATCATTTTTTACTTGTATTTTGAACATGAGAACTAAATTTTTTTAGTTATGAAAAAAGCTAAAAATAACAAAAAAATACCTTGCTTGATGCTAGATCTGTACAAACACTTTGGTTGCTAAAAAAAATTTGCTATCAACTTTACTAATTTTTTGTATCATCTTTGTGTATTTTTTTTTTTTGTATAAAATACATTTTTATGTCGGGTTTTTACAACACTTTTTACAATGGATTTTTCGGTATAAATCGAGTGACGTGCGTGAGTAGAGTCCAGATCTAGGGGCGACGACGTCAACGGCGACGCGAGCATGGCTGACGACAGCGATGACTAAAGCAAAGGAGGGGGCTAGGGTTTCCTATGTTTAGATTTTAGGGTTTTTTTGGTGTTTTTTTCTTTTGGGCTTGGATTTTGTATTTGGTTTTTTATTTAATATTTGAGTTTGTAGAAAAAAATATGTTTGGGCTAGTGGGGGTATTGGAGTATTTTTTGTAAATTTTAGACTTTTAAAATAATAAAGTTTATTTTATTATTTTATTTATTTACATTTATAAAATAATAAATAAATAAATAAAAATAAAAATGGGTTTTTTAACAGCCTGAATAAATTAGGCTTCTACAACGACGCATGCGTCTCTTATTTTCATTTTACTTATTACGCTACCAAGAGCCCAACTTAACATGAGTCACCCAAATTTTTTCAATGATATCTCTATTATTATCACCCTAGGTTTCTTTGATAATATCTTTAGCTCCCATGTCTTTCATCCAACGCTCTTCAAACCGGAACTGGAGTCTCAGGTCAGCCATTCCTTCCTTCGGTCTTCTACCCAAAGTATCAAGCATAATGACATCATGGTTCGAATTTGCTTGGCATAGAACAACCGAAGACAAAAAAGGAACCTTTCTTAATCAGCTAGTCGAAACCAAGATGCGATCAAGCCTTTCTCGCACCAAACTTTCACCCCTTCTATTGTTGGTCCATGTGTACTAGCCTTTATCAGGTTTCACATCAATTAAAGTCAACTCACCAACAACCTTCCTAAATTCATCTAACGCAGACAAAGGCTTCCTTCTCCCCCCATTTTTTTCATTCTCCTCGAGAATTTCGTTGAAGTCCCCCCAATCACCCAATCCTCTTTAACATGCTTACCAATATTACGTAAAAGTTCCCATGATAAGTGACGCTGACTAGAGTCTGAATGCTAGTAAAAACCAGAGAAACGAAACCTATCCACACCAACTATGTTAACAAGAGCATCAATATGATTTTGTGAGAAGGATTGAACCTGCATATTAGTATTTTCATTCCATAGGAGAGCTAAACCACCTTTACATCCTACAGAATCAACCACAAAACATCCCTCCATCTTGCATTTCCTACGAATATTGTCGAACTCAGTAGCATGAATTTTGGTCTCATAAAGGAAGATAAAATTAGGAACAATAGCAACGAGAAGTTGCTTCAACTCCGTCACTGTCGCTGGATTCCCAAGCCCGCGACAATTCCAGCTAATGGTTTTAATTGCTCTCGATGGGGTTACTCACCCGCCATCGCTGTCGAGGGCGACTCCCCCTCCATAATTTTCCTTCGGATTGATCTTAAAGGGCTAGTTTCAAATCCATCCATCGAGCCTCTCTCTTTCTTTCTCTTGGCACTGTGTTTGCCTTCTTTGTCTTTAGTTAATTTTATCATCTTCCTTTCTGAAGGTGAACAGGAATCAGATTTTTCAATATTTGTTTTCCCCTTGCCCTTCTTGCTTCGAACCAACTGTTAGTCAGCAATTGTCTCTATGCTCATTGATGTGCTTGCCTTTGACTTTTCAACCTCTTCTCCTACTAAAAATTCAATCCTCGACCTTCATCTTCCCAAACTATTAATTCCTTGTGAAGGTTGTGCACGTAACCAGTTACCAGACTGAAAATCATCTTTACCCATCCCCTGAAAGTATTTAGCACAATTTTGTGTTTTATGTCCAATAAAACCACAAACATAGCAGAAATATGGAAGACACTCATACTGGATATGGCATAAAGTTTCATCTCCATTTTTACCGACCATATAGACCACTCAATGGAGGGACTTTGTTATATCCAATCGAGTACGAACTCGGATGAATTTTGTCCAGCAACCTTCATGATCTCTCCAATCGATAGCAATAACCTCCCCGACCGCTCTTGCTAATTCCAGGGCTACCTGCTTGTTCATATTTTCCAAAGGTACATTAAAAATTCGGATCCAATAAGGGACCAAAGAGAAGTTGTAGTCTTTATGATCTTTGTTTTTTTCGAAAGGGACCAAAGAGATCAAACATTGATCGAAAAGCCAAGGTGACATGTTCAGAATTCTTTCACGATCCTCTATTCTCCTAAACTTAACCAAAAACATCTTCTCATCCAAAGCCACGAAGCACACTGGTTCCTTTGTAAACCACATAGAGCGAAAAACCCTATACATTGCTTCCTTATTGAATTTCTCTTCAGCCAAAATCTTCTCCACTGCCTAAGCTTCAAAACCATCCACCCCAAGTTCTATTTCTCATTGACAGATCACACTCTTAGACTCTTCATTGGAAAATTTTAGTTTAGTCATCAACTCATTTATCTCCTCTGCCATAATGAAGCCCACTCAAACCAAGGAAAGAAAAGAACCAAAAAAAACCACAGAGCTACATAAAGAGATGAAATAGATGCCCTGAAAAGTCTAAAAAACCTACAAAAAATAGGATGAAAAAAGATAAACTCTGTCGATAATATCAGAAATACCTACCTGGCAAGACAAAAGCAAACTATAATACAAAGCAGTTAGTATTTTTATTATTTATGCTTACGTAGATAACATGCAGGTACACTGAAAATAAGAAAGACTCACTCTTACCAAACAAAAAGACACGTGAGTCAAATCACCAAAGGGATAGTAATAAAAGAGACATGCAACGTAAAAAAACCATGCAAAATCCTCAAAGAAATAAATTTACAATTAAAGAAACTAAATAGGACTTGAGATGTATTAAAGAAGGAACATCTCCCGATCATAAAAAAGTTTCCAATTTTCGATCGGCCATACAAGTTGATCGGTACTACTTCAATCATTTCATCCTGTTAAAAAACAAAATCCACCGATGCGTATATCTACAAAAAAAAAAGAACTGAAAAACCAATAGTCGCAAAAAAAACGATGACCAAGAAAGTCCAAGAAAATCTAATACACGAATGAAACAAAGAGCAATATAACCTGGATAGAAAACAGTGAAGTTTGCCCCCAGAGGAATAGTAAAGAAAGCATCAGACAAAGAACCACCGCAAAGAACCAGGAGAAATCACCCAAGGCTGATGCAGAAGAGACGGAGCACGCCCCTAACATAAGAACCTCACAACCCAACAAGGTTTCAAGAAACCAAAGAGGTGGACAAAAGACACCAAAATCGCCCAATCAGAAACAATCGAAGACGGACACGAGAGAGAAAAAGTAAACATACATCTATTATTGAAGATAAAACTATGAACCCATTTTCAACTACACCAGTTATTCGTTGTTAATGGTAGGTAGGTTTGGTGTTAGTAACATTTCACCATTATTAATTTAAATTATTTACTTTTAAATTATCGTAATTTTTTATAATTTATATCTTTTCTAGATGATATATATATTATTGTTATATTTCTTTAATGTGTGTATACATAAAACGTCATATGGCACTTTGTGATTAACTCTTTATAATTTACAAGAACACTCTTAATAAGATCTATGTAAGTGAGTGTAAAGTGTGGCTGCTTTTAAAAGCTTAATGGCTTAACTCTAGCACCAGTCATAAAAAGAGGACACAAACACATGGTCATAATAGTGTCTCCAGATACTATGCATTGATTGATGTTGAAATCATTGTGTGAGATGTGTTTGGTTAATCAAATGAATTACTTGGTTAAAAATTTAATATATTATGTGATTTTGATTAAATTTAATATGTTTCACTAAGTGAAGGTTCAATTGTAAGACGTTTTCATTTATGAAAATTAATTTTCAAGATTATCAAAATGTAGAATATTTTGAAAATGGAGGAAGATTGTTGGAACATTTTCAATATATATATAGTATTCCATTAACTATAAATGAAAGGATTTAAGTGATCAAAAGTTATAAGTTTTGGTTATTAATCAAGAGTTATGACTTTTCATAATAATAATAATAATTTGTGTCTCTTAAAAATGATGAGTTATATCACTTGATTTTTTTTACAAAGAATTATAATTATTTAAGTAATATTACTTGAATAGTTATATTTATATTTAAAAAGTCTTACATAAATAATTATGTCTATTTAAGAGATGTGATTATTTTGAAAATGCACCTACTAAAAAGTTATATCTCTATGAAGAGAATAAAAATTCCTATAAATAGGAGGGTGGTTTCATTTGGATGATATATCAAAAAGTTTTGAGGAAAAATTCTTTATATTCTTCCTCTATCTTCTATTATTCTTAGATTGTTTTATAAAGAATTCATTCTTAATAAACTCTACTTAGTGCGTAGTGGACTATTTTCATCATTGCAAAATGCAAATCGTTAAGAACAGTCCCGATTAAGCAACGAACAAGTAAAATAGCGGAATAAATTAAGAAATTGAACACACAAATTTAACATGAAAAAATCCCTCCGAAGAGGATAAAAAGCCACGGGTAAAGATAATTTTACTATAATGGCAAAAAAACAAAGAATACAAAAGATGGAGATAAAACTAAACCCGAAAACACGAAAACAAAGAACCCTTAAAATGTAAACACGAAAACAAAGAACCCTTAAAATATAAACACAAAATTCTCCAAAAGTGTTATGAATTCTAATATTTAATGGGTGTGTTTTTTAAGGTTGTAAAAGAGCCTATTTATAGGCTAAATTTGTACGTCAAATAAATTATGCTAATAAATTCTAAATATATATATATAATAATAATAAATATTAAATCTTCTAGAAAGAATATATATATTTTTAACTTAACTTGCAAGCTATCTCTTAGAATTTGGGTCACACAACTCTAACAATCTCCACCCTGACACAAATTCTCACAACGCCATCTTTGCCAAAGTTTGCCACAGGTCTATCTTGAACTATGCAAGGAATTCACTGAGTCGAATCTATGCTTAAAAGCTAGAAGACTTCTAGCCTTCGACTTGTGCACCGTTAAATCAAAACTGACTCGGGTCTGATTTTCACGAACATAGTGCTCTAACTTTTCAAAACTTGCATCCAAAAGAAAACCTCTCTTAAACGAAACGGTCATACCTTTTTCCCTCCTATAATCAAGTTGCCTTCACTCCAAATGAGTTGACTTCGATTCCGTAACGGACGAGGGACATTCGATTTCATCAGTTACTATAGAACATCTAGAATGTAAAGGTTGTTAGTCCTTTTACCTTTTAAAAAAACAAGAACCCCACGAGACACCTTAATGTCGCTCGACTCGATGTTCATTCTACAACCTTTCGAGTTTAAAATACTTAAGGAGATGAGATTCTTTCGTAATTTAGGTACATACCTAACATTTGAGAGTGTCATAATTGTCCCATCATGCATCTTAATTTTAACAATACCAATACCGATTACCTTACTAGATGAATAGTTTCTCATGCACACAACTCCACATTTAATTAAAATGTATGTGAAGAACCATTCTCTATTGGGACACATGTGGAAAGAACATCCTAAATCTAGGATCCACTCAGACGTATGCTCGGAGCTATCGCTCGTTGACACTAACGAGAAATCATCATCACTTTCGTCGACTAAATTAGCACCAGCTACATCTTCCTCGTTACTCTCAGTAGCCTTTTTATTTCACAGCTTATAACAATCTGCTTTGACGTGACCTAACTTCTTATAATAGCAATATCTTTTGTCTCGCTTCTTTGATGCTACCAAAACGGAAATTTGTCTATCTACCTTACTGTCCGAACAAAACTAATTGTCGAGTTTGTCTTTACTTAACAAATAACCCTTCACAACCTCGAAAGAGAGTTTGTCTCTGACAAGCATCGTATACTGTCAAAATAATTATCCTTAATCTCAAAATAAATAACTATCCTTGCATCAATTATTCGATTGACAAAATGAGTTCCTCTATCGCTTATTATCGCCCACGGTGTGCCAAACTTGGAAAAAATAAAATCTTTTAAAAATTTAACCGTGGTTTTAGCATCGTTATTTCAAGTAGCCTTAGCTTCTACCCATTTAGATACATAATCTACAGTAAGAATTATGTAAGTGTTTCCAAATGAAGAAATAAAGGGACCCATATAGACAACTGGATTAAGCGACATTTCGTTCCTTCGACTGATGTTCCCTATGCATTGACATCTTTCACAAGTTTTACAAAATAAATAAGAGTTATGAAAGATGTTAGGCCAAAAGAAACCACATTTAATAATTTTATGAGCAGTCTGCTTTGGTACAAAATGACCGCCACAAGAGTAAGAATGACAGAAATTTAGAATTGAATTTACCTCATCTTTGACAACATATCATCGAATTACCCAATCCGAGCAGTGTTTTCAAAGGTACGAATCATCCTAAATATAAAATCGAGACTCTCGCTTTATCCGGTTAACTTCAACTCTCGGCAAGTCTAATGGTAATTTACCTGTAGCCAAATAATTGACCATATCTACGAACCATGGGGTAATTTTCCGCGCCACCATCAAGCTCTCCTCAGGGAATTTGTCCTGAATCTGCGGGTCGGATGTGGAGATGGGAATATGACTCAAGTGATTGGTTACTAGATTTTCGCATCCCTTTTTATCTTCAATCTCCAAATTGAATTCTTGAAGAAGCAGAATCCATCGGATGAGTCTCGACTTCGCCTCCTTTTTACTCATTAAATATCTCAAGGCTGCATGATCAGAAAAAATAGTAATTTTAGTACCAAGCAGATAAGATCTAAATTTTTTTAAAGTAAAAATTATAGCAAATATTTCTTTTTCCGTCGTAGAATAATTTTTCTGAGCCGAATCCTAGGTACGAGACGCATAGGCTATGACATGGTGCTCTTTGCTGATTTTCTGACCAAGGACGGCTTCAACGCTTGTGTCCGATGCATCACACATGAGCTCGAAATGTTAGTCCCAATTTGGCGATTAAATAATCGGAGCCGATACAAGCTTTTCTTTTAACGTGTCGAATGATTCTTTGCACTTTGGATTGAAATCAAAAGCTTGATCTTTCTGAAGCAAGTTGCACAACGACTATGCTACCTTTAAGAAATCCTTAATGAACTTGCTGTAAAATCTTGCATGACCAAGAAAGGAGCGGACTTCCCTCACAATTGTGGGGTAAGGTAATGAGCATATAATATCTGTTTTTGCTTTATCAACCGCAATTCCATTAAAAGAAACAATATGGCCTAGAATTAACCCTTATCAACCATAAAATGACATTTTTCGTAATTCAATATGAGGTTGAATTCTAAGCATCGTCTTAGTACATTAGTTAAATTTAAAAGGCACTCGTTAAATGAATTACCGTACACAGTAAAATCGTCCATGAAGACTTCGATCCCTTTCTTGACGTAGTCTGAGAAGATGCTAAGCATGCATCTCTGGAAAGTGGCGGGCACATTACAAAGGTCGAAGGGCATCCCTTTCTTGATTTTCTGGTGCCACTGGGATCTAGAAGAAACCTGAAAATCCATCAAGATAACAATAATGAGATTTATCGGCTAATCTTTCTCTCATTTGATCTATAAAAGGAAGGGAGAAATGATCTTTTCGAGTTAACAAATTCAACTTCTTATAGTCGATGCAGACTCTCCATCTATTCTGTACTCGTGTCGAAACTAACTCACCTTCTAAGTTTTTAATTATCGCAACTCCGATTTTCTTTGGGACCACATGGACCGGACTTACCCAATTACTATCTGAGATCGAGTAAATAACATTTACATCAAGGAGTTTTTGTATCTCATTTTTCACGACTTCCATCATTGGTGGGTTTAATCGGCGTTGACCTTCTCATGATGATTTCGCTCCTTCTTCGATCTTTATTTTGTGCATACAAGTCGAGAGACTAAGTCCCTTAATATCCACAATAGTCCACCTAATGACCTTTTTATGCCTGCGCAACACCATCACCAAGTCATCTTTCTCTTCTTTTGACAACTTATTTGAGATAAATACAGGTAAAGTTTCGTTTTCTCCCAAAAATACATATTTCAAGTGTTTCGACAATTGCTTCAAGTTTATTTGAGGGGCCTGCAAAATGGAAGGTAAAATTTTAGAGTTTGAGGGAATAAGGCATGAATCAGAATCAATTGAAAGAATTTTCTCAAACTCCCTAATTTCCTCTTCAAAGTCCTCAAATTCCCTGCACAAATTATTAACAAAGTTAGATTCTATAAACTCTTCAACGGTAGGCTCACTAATATCAATAAAATTTATACTAGCGACATTATCTGGATATCGTATTGCTTTGTAAACATCAAAATTTAACAACCTCACCGTCGAATTCTATTATAAGAATTTTCCTTCTTACATCTATTTTTGTATGTGCTGTACTAAGGAAAGGACGGCTGAGAAAGATTTCTGAAGAAGTGTTTGATCGGTTGTTTTCCATGTCGATGACATAAAAATCTGCCAAAAAATAAGTTCGTTTACCTTTACTAAGACGTTCTCAAGGAGTCCTTCTAGGTATATCACGGACCGATCAGCCAGCTGTATTGTTACTTTCATATCCTTCAAAGGCTCAACAGAGAGTAAGTTGTACAAAGAAAGAGGCATAACATTTATAGAAGCGCCTAAATCACATATTGCACGTTCAATACAAATCTTACCGATTTTGCAAGGAATAGCAAACATACCTTGGTCCTTCAACTTCAGTGGAAGCTTTCGTTGGAAAACGGCCGAGACATGCTCCCCAAATTCACTTTCTCTATTCCGATAAGTCGCCTTTTATTTGTGCATAGATCTTTTAGGAACTTGGCATACTTGGGTACTTTTTTTATTACTTCAAGAAGTGGAATATTAATTTTCACTTTCAGGAATATATATAAAATTTCCCTCTCTTCAGCTTGTTTATCTCGTTTTACCAACCTTGATGGAAATGAAGGTGAAACGATGTAAGGAGAGGGAGTGGAAGATGATGTGGACGTGCCTTGTATGGTGGGAGACGGTGCTTTCTCTTTATCTTTCTTTTGGGTGCCTTCCTCCGTGATCTTAGGTGCAACAATGATACCATTTCGAAGAGTCATGGCACTAATATTTTCTCTCGGGTTTGACTCCATTTGAGAAGGTAATTTCCCTTAGGACTCGAGTCGTCCTATTATCTGAGCCAGTTGGCTCATGTGCTTATCTAATTCTTGTAGACAAACCTCGATTTTATTCTGGAACTTTTCTTGGGAAAAAGTTAACCTTTCAACAATGGATTCCAAGGAAGATTTCGGTGGTTGATATGGTTGAGGATAAGAAGGCCTCGGTTGATAGGCTTGATTCGATCTTTGATTTTGCCTATAGCTCAAGTTCGAATGGTCCTTCCACCCGGGATTGTAAGTGTTGGCATGAGGGTTGTAAGGCCTTTGGGGAGGGCTTGGGAAATTCCCCACTACATTAACTTGGGCTTCCATATAATCTTATAACATTGGGCAGCCATCCGTTGGATGGTTTGGTAATGTGCATATTCCGCATAATCTGGTTGTACCAATTTTTCCTAAAACAAGAGAATTAACCACATCAGTTAATTTATCAATTTTACTTTCTAAAGTATATGTACTTATCTCGTAAACCTGTAGAGAGGGTTTACTAGGAGGGCAAAACTGTTGGGAGTTGGTGGCCATAGTGGAAATCAAGCTTCTGGCAGCATTAAGGTCATGTTCACAAGGGCTCCACCACTAGCAGCATCGACCATCTTCATCTCCAAAGGAAGCAAACCTTCGTAGAAGTACTGAAGAAGAGTTTGTTCACTCAATCCGTGTTATGGGCAACTAGCGCAAAGTTTCCTAAATTGCTCCTAGTAGTCGTAGAGTGACTCTCCATCTTTCTGCCGGATTTCAAGGATCCTTCGCCTTAGTTCGCTCACCTTAGCTGTAGGGAAGAACCTAGCAAGAAAAAGTTGACTCGTGTCAGATCATGTATTAACCGAATTAGGAGGTAAAAAATAACCAATCTTTAGCCAAATTGACTAAGGAAAAAGGAAAAGCACAGAGTTTGATTTGGTCCTCGAATACTCCCTATGGTTTTGTGCTCAAACAAACCATGTGAAACTCTTTGAGGTGTTTATGCGGATTTTCATTGGGCAAACCATGGAAAGTTGGTAGAAGATTGATCAAACTAGTTTTTAGTGCGAACAGTGTATCTCCATTTGGGAATGTGATATATAAAGGTTGTTGGTCAGTAGGCGCTGCGGTAAGTTCTCAAATAGTTTGGTCGTTGCTTGCCATCGGAACTGGTCATTTGTTATCACACTCAAAGTGTGTTTCGGTGTCAAAGGGTGTTTCTAGACTCGATTGTGGATCTGTTTGACATTGATGTTCTTGTTGTTGTCGTCTCTTTTTCTCTCGAAATGTGTGTGCATGGGTTTTACGAGCTCGTGCTTCTATCTTCGGGTCAAAATCAACTAGTTCTCCTGAGTTGTTCCTGGTCATAAATCAAAAACAAAAACTTTTATCAGTAACTTTGCCAAATTCCTTGGCAACTGTGCCAATTTGACAAGCATCGTATACTATCAAAATAATTATCCTTAATCTCAAAAGAAATAATTAAATAGTGTAGTAAAGAGAAGAAGGGTCGATCCACAGGGACTTAGGAAATTCTGATGTAGAAGGCTTTTAGTTCTTGATTTAGGCGAAATGGGATAAAAATAGGGGTTTTGATCAAAAGAGTTTAATTAAAGTAAAATGAAGTGAAAATTTAAATCTAAGAATTTAACGAAAGTAAATTTAAGAAGAAACTCAGTTTAAGTATCAACCTTAGGCTTCGCTTTGACTCATTTCCAACCGATCATCGAATAAGATTTTACTCTGGATAAATGTCTGTTACAGTCTACAAAGTCCAACCCTTGTAACTTGTTTTTCTCTCTGGTAAACCGAAAATCCAAAATCAATTTTTGAATTTCAATTTTTTGGCTAGACTAACCACGACTATCGCCATTAGAATAAAATAGTTTAAAATATGGGAAAACCCGACTCAGACTATGTTGTCTCAATGAGAATTGAATCCGATCTTAATTTCCCTTAGCGGACAGCTGCTAAGTGTGTTCACAAGAAGTCGAATGTGCTACAAGCCGATCCTTCCTCCCAAATATAAATCGAAACAACCTTCAAACCAATGGGCCCTTTTTTGAATTTGAAAGTGTAAGGATTTTAGAAGGAAAGGTCGATTGCCAATCCAAATTTACAGAAAATTGAGAAATATATCCGAAGGTATAAAGTGCTTTTCAATTCTCACGATCAGAATTGAGTCGTTGCTTTAGCCTTTGGCTTTTTGGAAAATTAGCCGAGCATGATTATGGAAAAAATCATACTCAACATTTTTTAAGAAAATAAAAACTTAAAAATGAAACGTAGAAAAAAAAGAGAATTTTTATAGAACTTAGAAAACAAGAACAAAACTAATAATGAGATGTCTCTCTAGCTTACCCCAAGAGGGTATTTATAGTTCTCCAAAACCCTAAAAATAATAAAAGATAATTCTTTAAACTATTTAAATTAAATCCTAAAAACAAAAGATAATTTCTAGTTTTGAATTTAAAATGCAGCTGATCTGCTCATCCATCCTTGTTGACTAGACCTTCTGAAAGCTGCTGACTGGACGCCACGTCAGACTCTCATGTCCAAAGTTATGCCCACTAGCCCAACCTTGGTTCCAAAAAATAAAACTGCAGAACTTTGCCTTTTAAGTGCAATTTCCAGAATTGAAGTCCTGCATAGAAAACGCACAAAAACGTCCAAATCAGCAACATGAACTAATTATTAAGGAGTAATTAAGGATAAAATAGTAATCAAATGAGACACTTATTAGTCTCTGCCATAAATCAGGATCTCCTTGAAAGACTTGTATAAAGGGGTAAAGAAAACAATAATAGCATAACTTGATCTTCATCGTCAATTTGAACCTCAACATTATTTAAATCATTTAAAAGTATAATGAATTGACTGATTTCATCTCTAAAAAGCTCACATTCGTTCATATGAAACTTAGATAGACGTTATTTCAACATTAAACAATTAGCCAAAGATTTAGTCGCATAAAGAGTTTCTAACATTTCCTACAAGGCGGATGAAGTCATCTCCATCAATACCTCCTGTAATACCCTATTCGCGAGACACAATTGGATTACAGAAAAGGCCTTTTCATCAAGTTCTTCTCATTCTGACTTATCTAGATTCTTGGACTTTTTCTCGGTAATGACCTTTTTTAGGTTAGTCTAAACTAGAATTGTCACCTCCGAACTTGCCACAAATTGAAATTTGTGACACCGTCGAATGTCTTAATGTCAAACATTGTTGTTGTCATCTCTGAATGGACTAATCTGCAGAAATCAAACTAGCTCTGATACCATTTGTTATGGATCAGCCCGATTAAGCAACGAACAAGTAAAATAGCAGAAGAAATTAAAAAATTGAACATACAAATTTAACGTGAAAAACCCCTCCGAAGAGAATAAAAAACCACAAACAAACATAATTTTACTATAATAACAAAAGAACAAATAGTACAAAAGGTGGAGATAAAATTAAATCTCGAAACCTAAAAGCAAAGAACCCTCAAAACGTAAATACAAAATTCTCCAAAAGTGTTATGAGTTTTAGTCTTTAATAAGTGTGTTTTCTAAGGTTGTAAAAGAGCCTATTTATAATTTAAATTCGTAGTTCAAATAAATTGTGCTAATAAATGCTAAATATATTATACTAATAAATATTAAATCTTCTAGAAAGGAAATATATATTTTTTAACTTGACTTGCAAGTAATTTTTTAGAATTTGGGTCACACAACTCTATCACAAATAGTCATCAAGCTTAATTGTATCCTCGAGGTTCATTTTACTTGAAACTCATTTGCGCATCAAGTATAGGTGGGGTCAAATAGAACCTTAAAGATAATGACTTGATATATGCCTTGGAGCCTTGTCCTATTGATTGGTTTTTCTATTCATGTAATATTTCGTGTTCCCTTTTTGTGTTTGAGATTTTCCTCACCAATAATTCAAAAGTTTCATCACAACACAAACGAGCAACAATATATTATCACTCGTAAGTTATTATATCTACTATTCACCTTTTTTAGATTGATTCATATTACTTAAAAGGAATAAATTTCAAAATTGCACATTAATTTTAATTTAATGTGCAATGTGATACAAAAATTTTGATTTTGTGTAACTATTTATAAAATTTCTATTTACATAAAATTTCACAAATCCTTAACGTTGTTATTGACATAATACCATTTATATTTACATATTATATACATCAACAATTTTATTTATCTATTAAATAAATATTTTTATTTTTCTAAATATGTATAATTTAATGTAAATCCATATATAAATTTGAATTTTTTCCTTATTTTGGACAAAGCGTTTTCATATCACTTTTGGTCAAGTTGAGTTTTAAGTATATTTTTATTGCATTTTAATTTATCTCATATTTTATAAGTTATATCAAAATTAATTAAATGTGATTACGAATTTATTTGCATAAAATATTAAAATAATATTTAATATAATTAAAATTTTAATTGATTTGTATTTAATTGAATGTCTCAGCGAAGTTAGGTATAAAATTTATCGATATATAATATTAATGATATTTAATTTTCAAAATATTAATATTAAAATAATACAACAATTCATCATATTGATATTAATATATTATAAGCTTAATATAACATTTAGTGCCTGAACTTGATACTTTTTCCTAATTTGCTATCTAAACTATTTTTGACCCAATTTGGTACTTAAACTTTACACTTTTTCTTAATTTGGTACCTAAATATTTTTTAAACCCAATTTGGTACCTAAACTTAGCATTTTTCCTAATTTGGTACCTAAGCTTTTTTTTTTTAGATTCAATTTGATACCTAAATTTATTAAATATTATAAAAAAATCACGCAAAACAATAACGGTGTTGAATTTTTTTTTTGTTATGCTACAAAAATATTGTTAGTTTTAAAGAAAATTCATGTTAAAAATAGGTATTGAGCTATGCTTAACGAATTAATATTAAAAAAATTAGGTACCAAATTAGGAAAAAGAGTCAAGTTCAGATACCAAATTAAACCCCCAAAAGTTTAAGTACCAACTTAAAAAAAATGTCAAGTTTATGTACCAAATTAGAAAAAAGTATCAAATTTAGGTACCAAATATTATATTAAGCCTATATTATAATTTAAATAATATTGTTAATAATTTCTTATAGGTTATTTATTTTATATATTATTAAATAATTTATTTTAATATTAAAATTGTTAATATTCAATTTTTTTAATTTTATATTTATCTTTGTTCTACCTTAATGAATGAATTTAATTAACTCTTATTATATCTTAAAAATATAAATTTAATTTGATAAATGTTAGTAATTTGTTTTTTTTAAAAGCTATAATTTAAACTTAATACTTTAATATTAATTAATCTTAACATTTTAGCATTAAAAATTAATTCAATTAAGTAAAATATTAAAATAAATAGATAATTTATTTAAAATAAACTCTATATTTTACATATAAATAATTATGAAAAAAAATTTAAACAAAAGGCATGAAATAGCTTAAAAAAAATTAAAAGACAAAGAGTAAAAAAGTAATTTATCCAAGCTACAAATAAGTAGTGCCATGTGTCAAAAAAACTATGTTCAATTTTTTTTTAACCTCATTTCGGGCTTTTTTTACCCAATTAACTTAAGAATATAAATATTTACGAAAATAACATAGATTTAAAAACTATAATAATAATAACCTAAAATCTATAATGTCAATTGGTGTCAGCCCCCTCATGGTCGGCACCTACTCCCATTATCGTGTAATCATTGTTTGCTTATTGGCTTGAGATTAAAAAGTTAATTTTTTTTTGTCAGTATTGTCATGATCGACATCAATGTGTATTTTTTTATTCTCTTTTTATAAAATACGTATATTTCTTGAAGTAAAAAAATATTTTTAATAGGTGTCGATATCCCTGTTATCGACATCGGTATCATATTTGAAATTTTTTTGTGAGGTTTTATTTTTGTGTCGGGCTTTTCTTTACCAACATTGAAAAAAATTGATGCATGAAAAAAACTTAAAGAAAGAAGAAAATTAAAAAAGAGAAAAATAAAGACTTCTCATGATTTACCTACTTTAAAAATGAAAAGTCAAAAAACTTGAAAAAATGAAAAAGACTTGAAAAGAAGAGAGGAAGAGAAGAGGATTAAATTAGGATATGAATATAGCTTTATATAGGATTTATTAATTATTATTTTTATTTTAAGTTAATTTTTTCTTTAACTTATTATTAACCGTAAAGTAAAATGTGATTTCTTTTAAATGGTGAGTTTTATTAATGTGTTTTTCTCAATTTTGTACATTTGTCCTACGTGCATACAATTTAGAAAACTGTAAAATTAAAATTCATTGATTTGATTTGACTAAATATATAGTTATCTTAAAGAAAGAGATGATAAATATATGGCTGCTAATAATAAATAAAAGAGATTTTAAATTTTTCAACAAAATAGATAATTATTTATTGAGTTTGCAAAAGCCAACTGTCTTTAATTTTTTGTTTAGTAAAAAAAAGTTGTCAATTTCTCTTTTCTTTCTTTTTTTTTTTCTCTTTCTCCCTTCTTCCCAAGTCTTTTTTATTTTCTTAAATGTTTTTGACTTTTCATTTTCTAAAACAAGTAGACCATAATAAGTTTTCTTTTTATCTTTTTTAATTTTCTCTTCTCTTTATTCTTTCTCCATACTCCCATTTAAATCAATTTATTTTTCAAAAAACAACTAAAATAATTTTTTTATGCCGACTGAAAGAATCTTGACACCAAAATAAAACCTAACAAAAAAATTCAAATATGATATCAATGCCAGCAACAGGGATATCAGCACCTATTAAAAAATATTTTTTCTACTTCGGGAAATACACGTATTTTGTAAAAAGAGAATGTAAAATACATATTGATGTTGATCATGATAGTGCCGACACCAAAAAATTTTTTTTTTTAATTTCAGGCCAATCAACAGATAATAATTACATGATGATGGGGTGGATGCCGGCCATTAAGGTGTTGATATCGATTGACATTATAAATTTTAAGTCATTTTCATTATAATTTTTAAATCTAGATAATTTTCATAAATATTTATATAATTATTAAAATATTAATATAATCTATGTGCCATTTAATATAATACATCTTATTTTTGAAGGGTTGAATTTGATGTCATTTGATTGAATGTTATTAACTCAATAATAAAATTACAAAAAAAAAATCAAAAACTTGTTATTATACATTTATCAAATGAAAATAAAATATTTAATTTACTATTGAAAAAACTACCCACGCTTAAAAAACCAACCCACTAATATCAGTACCCACTCTTAAAAAAACAACTCACTAATATATAATATATATCATCTATAATATATACAATAATAAAATGATTGATTTAATGTCACGAATTAATTTAACATAAATTTAATTATAAAATTATTAAAATATCTTACTTTAAAGGGTAATTAATATTATTATAAAGATATTTTCATCTTTTCATATTTTTATATCATTTTTGAATAAAATAATTAAAAACCATTTTTTAAAAATTGAACACTAGACCAACAAATCCTTATAAAAAATCATTGTCGCTCCACCAATAATAATCTGTTAAAATGGTTTTTTATAAATATATATTATTAACATAAAATATTTTCGTTCACTCACATCGTCAATATGATAAAATCTAGAAATAAATTATTATTCTTGCAATTTATCTTTCAATCAAAATTATCAATTAATTTAATTATAATGTATTTTTTCAAAATATAATCCTTATAACTAGAAATCCTGTTACACATATGTGTGTGGAAAACCCATATTTAGAACATAAAGATGTGTTTAAAAATAACATACAATAAATAATGAAATGTATGGTTAAAACTAATTAATGATATTAACACGTGAAATATGTACAATATTAAAATAAAAAAATTAGATTAAATTGTGGGTAAAATGAAAATTAAACACATAAGTACATCATATTAAGAATACTAAATGAATATAATTATTTATCTTGGTGATGTCATCAATCCTTAGTGTCGAGTTAATTTTTAACATCAATTCAATCAACAACATTATTAATATACACAATTAATAAATGTAATAAAGTGTGCATAATACAATTAAAATGTAAATTTTACCTTAAAATGAATCTTTGGTTTGGTCGTAAGTTAACATTTTACTAACTCAAATGGTATGGGTTCGAATCCTTTCACATGCAAATTTTTATAGCGATATTAAAAAATAAAAAAGATTAAAGTAAGTCGAATAATATAAGTTATCGAGTTGATACCTGATTGAGTTATAGCATCAACTCAATTATAGGTTTAAATAATAATATAGATGAATATGATTATTGGGGAAAAAATTTATTGGTGGCCCATAGAGTGGGTGATAAGAAATCTAGTTAGATATGAATGGAAAAGGTTTGTATTGGATGAGAGACGAAAGTAAAAATGAATGCAAATCCCGTGTTTTGGTCTGATTTTGCGTTGTTGATAGTATTTTACTCTCCTCTTGTAATTAAAAAAAAAAAAAAAACCCGAAATGAATGCATGGTTTGGAGTTTTCCTTTAATGACTTGGACAGTTGCAGTAACAGTGGAATTAAACAAGCTTTTGGTTAAATAAGGAACAAACATAAGCAAAGGATCTCAGAAGACATTGCACAAAACCACATCTTGTCTTTATCTTTGAACTTATATCATAGTGGAAAGAAAAAACAAAGAAAGATAAATGTAAGAAAACATTGTATTTAATTAGAGTCCACTTCTATGATCATGATGATTCTTCATATACATAGAAACAACAGGACAATCCTAGAAAGGGGAAGGGACCATTTCCCAAATGCTGCAAAGCCTGTAATAACGGGGCATTGGTGTTAGGGGGGGAAATGGTCAAATAGGGAAATGGTCAAATGAATGAATAGGGAAACATTATTTATTTGTATGATCAAATGAATAAATAGGGAAGCTTATGATTTAGGGTTTTGAATTTGAAAACATTATTTGTATGATCAAAAAGTGAAGGGCTTCTAAAAGAAAGAGAAGAGGAGTTGAAATGGGAGGGGTCGCTTGGACTGAAGAAGAAGATTATTTGCTCAAGCAATGTATAGAGCGGTATGGAGAAGGGAAGTGGCATCGAATACCTGTTTTGGCTGGTAATTTCTTTTTGTCTAAGTTTACATATTTTGTTTAAGCTTTTAGTAGAAATTAAAGGATTAGTTTTGAATGAATCCCGTGTGTTGACCTGATGGTTAAAAGTGTTCATTATTTTAAATTCGAATTGTGTCAATCACGTTGTTGTTAGAGTTTTCTCCTCCTGATAGTTAAAAAAAAAAGGTGCTAGTTTTGAATAGAATTGAAGATCATCAAACGCATGAATTTTATTTGTATTTTGTTGGATACTATTATAGTAATTGTTTTCGATTTGAAGGGTGTTTATGATTGAAATTATTGAAGTGATTTGAGTGTCCTAAAAAGAGAAGCATCAAAAGCTGTTGGATTTAACTTTAATTATTTTGTTAAAGCTTTTTAATGTTCGGAGGTTTAGTTTAAATAGAATGGAACGATATATTTTTTATTTGGTATGTTGAGTCTTTTTTATTGTTTTTTTGGTGGTAAGGTTATATATTTATATGATATGATTATTGTTCATTGATGTGATGGTTTAGATAAGTTTCATGCATGTTAACACGTAACTTATTCTAGACTTAACACGTGTTTATACGGTCCCTTATGCAATACCACTTATGACCTAGCAAGAGAGTGTAAATACCCTTTTTATGAACTCTTAGCACCACGCGAACTTAGTATGCTAGCTCGACATGCGAACCGTGTAGAATCCGACCCAGACTCATTCGAGTTATGAGTTGATAATAGTAAGTATCATAACATGGTATAACGATGATTGGAACTTAAACTGTTTTTTGAAACAATGAACATCCAACCAATAAGTCATAACTTAGATTCAAATAGGATGGAATGATAATCAACAAAATTATGTATATTCATAGTTGACACTATTGGAGTAGTAAGGGTTTGAAGTGCAAGAGGATGACATTTTGTTAAAAGCTTCTAGCTATTGTAGGGTTAGTTTTGAAGTCTTGTATGGTATTAGGAACCGAAGGGGTTAAAAAAATATTAGTATGTATTTAAGAAGCACGGACATGGCTCATCTCTTTTCATATGGCTAACAAAAGTAACAGATGAAGAAGATGATGTAAAAAAGAAATGTAAAGAAACAAAAAATAGAGTTCAAAACTTGAACAAAGTTAAAAAAAAAAACAGAACAAGAGAAGGTTTGGTTTGAAGTAGAAGTGAGCAAAACTTGATTTGAATCGAAAAATTCAAAAAAAAATTTTGAATTTCGAATTATTCGAATCGAGTTATTCTAGTTAAACAAATAGAGTTGAATTTTTTTGAATTTCGAGTTCGAATCGAGTTGAATTTTCGAATTCGAATAACTCGAATAATTCAAATAAATCAAATAAAATTATATTATTTTTAATTTTAAATTTATATTACTCAAGTCCAATTTACTTTACTCTATTTTCCTCCAAAATCCAAACCTTTTATCTTATCCAATTTTTTCCTTAAAGTTAAAACCCATCAATAAATTAAACCCAAATATTTTTAATTTTTTACCTTTTACCTTATCCAAATATAATTTCGTTCTTAAAAAAACTCATAAACTAAACCCAAATCAATTTTCTCTTCTTAAAAAAAAATCTAAATTAAATAAAAATATTTTTAAAAAATTATATAAAATTAAACAATACTAAATTATTTTTTTTCATTTAACTCGAATAAATATATTCGATTTAATTCGATTTGAATTCTATCTCACTCGATTCGATTCGTAAAAATTTTAAATCGAGTTAAAATGATGAAATAAAATTCGAAAACTCGATTAACTCGAAAATTTTTTATTCGATTCGATCGAATGCTCATCTCTAATTTAAAGAATGAAGATAATACCATGATTCTTCTGTTCTTGGGCTTGATTTCACGGACAATGGGCTCTCGATTTTCGATCGCCAGCTTGAACTCTTAATTGAAAGAAAAAGCTATATGCTCTGTTTTTTGGTTTGTTTGGGATTTTTATTTAGACAAAGGGAACCAATGACCGCGTAGCAGAGAGAGAGAAAATAAACAAAGAAAAAATTGAAATTGAAAAATGGAGAAGGGGAAGAGGTCGTTCATATCTACCAGTCACTGAGTCCACAACCGAACCTAAATCCTAAGCTAACCTTCCCGAACCTAATAACCCAACCTCGATGGGAGATGCGTTTGGTGTAAGGAACAGACATTTTCCTTTTTCCTTATTATTTTGCTTTCATTTTTCCCCTCTCTTTGGTTTTATTATTTTCTTTTTAATTTATATTTAGAATTTGTTTAATTTTTATTGTGAAATAATAAAAATATCAATATTTTTTAACATTAAGTATTTTAATATAAAAATATATAATATTAAAAATATTTTTTATTACCGTATCTATATCGCTGTGTCTGTATCGTATTATATCCGTATTACGTGTACATGTCAATACTTTATAGGTATGTATGGATTGAGTATGTATAGTTAAAATGGTGTTTGTTTAGGGCTAAAGAGGTGCCGCAAGAGCTGCAGACTAAGATGGTTAAACTATCTACGCCCAAACATCAAAAGAGGGAGTTTTGCAGCAGAGGAAGTCAATCTCATCATTAACCTCCACAGCCTCCTGGGTAACAGGCTTGCTTTTCACTCCTTACCTATATAAACCTAATGTGTTATTAGTAGTATAAAAGTACATGTGGTTGATAATGTTGATGATCAGGTGGTCCCTAGTTGCTGGGAGACTCCCTGGAAGAACCGCAAATGATGTTAAAAACTATTGGAACTGCCATCTCAGTGAAAAGCTCAACTCTGCTCCACAATCTGAAGATGACCAAACTGCAGCAGCAGCAACAACAGCCTCAATGAAACCCAGAAGCCCAGCCCATGTTTCTTCTCCTAAAACCCAACAAGAAACCAGCATGTGGGCACCATTTCACGACGTTCAAGTCAATCAGCAAGACCAGGAAGTTGCAGCGGAGGAGCCTGGGATACTTGTGGGTGATTTGGAGTTTGATGAAGGCAGCATCTTAGACATGGATTTATGGGCTGCTTCTTTGTGAATGTCACTTTCTCCTATAATAGTATTGGAGCTGTGCTAGAATTGGAGGTTGGCTCAAGCGATTGCCTTTGATTCTTAGGTCGGGATTTAAACTGTAGATGTTATTGTGATGAATTGCAACACTATACTAGCATGCAGTTAAGCATTCCCATATCCAACACTCATCTATCTAATCAATAAGCAATAACTATCATTACTTTTCATATTGAATTTTAAGAATCCCAACAATAAAAGAATGAAACCAGATCTCAGTCCCAAAACAAGGACTCTGCAAAAACATCCAATTCAAGAACTACTAAAGCTAGTAGCAATTGGGATAATGATCACAAGAACAATCAACAACAAAAGAATGATCCCAATACACATCCATTTCCTGCTACTCCTTTGGTACCTTTTCGCATTGTTGAGCTCTTTAGAACCATCTTTCACATAATGGCTGGCATTCATCACATGGTGTTCAATATCATCCATTTGTTCCCCTTGTGCCTCCACCATCACCGCCATGTCCAAAAACACTTGGTGCAACTCCAGCAAGCTCTTTTCGATCTCTTTAGCAGCATCATGCCTATCTTGAATCTCAACCACCGTCTCCAACACCTTCCCTCGCCCATGTTCTTGAACCGCCCTTGTTAAGAACCCCTCACCGCCACTGCCATCAGAAATGATTTTCTCGATTGTTTCCTCATCTGGGTTTTCTCCAGTCACAGTAAAATACCTTCTCCCCACAGTTTCCTTATACTCAGCCATCATTTTTTGCCTCAAACCTTGAAAATCCATCATCAGCTCCTTCAATTTGTTACGCAAGCCATTGGTGACCGCAATCCTGGTCCTGTAATTTAAGGTGCCTTCTTTGTACCCTGAGAGGCGCTTATTAGCTGCATTGGCACGGTCCATTTCTTCAAGCTGAGCCTTGATGGTCCTTGCTTTCTTTTGCACTGTGACAATGTCGTTGTTGATTTTGTTCCGCAAAGCTTTCAAGGACTCTGGTTTGTGAAGTGACTTGCTTTTTTCATTGGATTCTTGGAGCTTGCCCAAGAGTTCACGGATCACTGCCATTCCTTGCTTCACTTTCTCAGCTTCTTCAAGGAATAGGCCAAGGTTTTGGTCCATGGTGTTTGCAGTGGAAGACATTTCGAGATCATAGTCTGGACCAGCTTCAAGATCTTTCATTGCCTCTTTCTTGAGGTCAACATAGTTCATAAACGATTTGGTCATCAGATCATTCATCTTTGCTCTCTGGAACTTTCCTTCACACCTTAAGAATCAATCAATGGAGAACAAAAAAGAATTCCCAACAATAAGATAAAAAAATGGAATGGTTATCAATATCAAAATGAACCCAAAAAGGCGGTTTAGCTTCTCTTTTATCAAAATTTAATACAAAAAAAAATGAAGTGATATGAAATGGGTGTTTGCAAACCATACCTTGAAAATTTGCAGCTGCTTGCTGCCTTGCTCTCGTATTAGCAGACAAAAGCAGAGAAAAATGGAAAGAAATTGATTGATAGAACTTTGAAACAAAAATTGGGAAGAAATTGAGGATGAAAATGGAAAGAAAGCTAAGATTTTAGCAGTTTGAATTTTGTTGTAAGCTTAATACTACTTAAAGGAAAGCAAAATCTCTCCAGAAACTGAAGGGGGAAAAAGTAGCCGTTTTTCCAACGGCTAAATCTTGGCCCGTTAATAAATTTGTTTGCTTTTTTTTTTTCTCAGTTTGAAAGTGGGGCATATTTCTAATATTTCAGTTTTGTGGACACCGTATATGCAAATATTGGGTTCATTTCATCAGGTCCAAGGAAAGAATCAATTATTGTACTTCACAGCATAAATTATTAAATATCTATATCTATTATTAAGTGTTAGATTGAATTAGTGTTATCAATTAATCAAATCTAACTTAGTTACGAAATTAGTTTCTTATGTAATGTGATGTAATGTATGGGTTTAATTGTATTTATTAATTATAACATACTATAGGGTAAAGTATACAAATAGTCACATAATTATGTCCGTGTTCTTGTTTTAGTCACTCAACTTTAAAATTTTCAACTTAGAAATCAATGTTTGAATTTGTTCTTGTTTTGGTCATCCACCATTTAATTGATAACAGAAAACATTTTTCTAACTAGTATAGTAACACATGTAGGCTTTAATACTTACATATTCTATCAAATTGACTCTAATTCTAAATAATTCAATAAATTTAATTCGTCACATTTACAAATTCTATCAATTTGATCATCAAATTTTCTAACCAAAGCTTTCAACTTATAAATATGGATATGCCACATCTATAAATTTGTGAAACCTAAAAAAGCAAAAAAATATCTCAACTAACGACCGTTTTTCGAGCCAATTCCTGATAACAATAAGTTTATCATTAAACATTTTCCTTTTCTTATTTTCATTAATTTTCTTCTAAATATAACATTTTACCATCTTTTAATTGATAAAATTTTGACTAAAGAAAATAGAAAAACCTTTTAAAAGAAGAAAAAACACTTTGAATTATTCTTGTTAACAATATGATACTTCTTTCAAGGTACATAAAAATAGTTTTCAAAATTGATTTTGAAATTGGAAATTAAATCCAGAGTTTAAAAATATGGCTCTAAAAATCCAATTGTTCAATCAATAATTATATAAGGAAAAAAATTATGAACATTATTTTTTCATGAGAAAAAATGTGAAAGAATTAATTTATTTTTTTTGTTAGATTGATAATGATTTTTTCAATTTTATAAACTGATTAAGAGATTGTTATGTGTTATATTTTTTAATTATTTGTTTTTAATTTTTCAATCCATAATAAGCAATGTGTATCACTAGTAATTTGGTTTAGTGTCAAACCATTTATAAAATTAATTAAAAATTAAAATTATACTAATCGGAGTGAAAATTTATTTTTTTATAAATATTAAATTATTTATTTAGTTTTATTATATATTATAGTTTTAATATTTGTATTTTTTATTATTTTTAGTGATGTTTAGTTAATTTCCAACATTAATTTTTTTAAAAATATAAATAAAAAGGGTTATGTATCAAATTGGATAATTTCAACTATAAATAAAACAATTAATAGATGTGGAATGCCTCTATTTTAAAAGTTGAAAGTTTTAGTTAAGAAGTTTGATGATCAAATTGATAGAATTTGTAAATACTGATAGTGCTAGAAAAAACCATCGTTTTTTCTCTACTTATTGGTTAAGTTGTTCCCATTTAGTTATTTTTAGCACATATTTTAGCATTTTTTTAGTTTTAGTAAATTGCATTTTCTAACTCAATGAACCTTAGCCTAGTTGCCCTTAATTTTGTCATGTTTTGGTATTGATGTCGTTGCATGAGTATTTCCAAATTGCATCCAAGATTGTCGCTGCATCGACAGATGTCCGGATAAGAATAGAAATGCGTGAGCTATCTAGTTTGGTATAACCAACTATGACCAGAAACAGCTTGATTATGATGAAAGGACACCTGCACAATTTGGCTGAATATAAATACTCACAAGGAAAGAGAAAAAAGGGATCTTTTTGGGGTGCATTGTCTTCTTTAACCTAGCTTTTGAAGCTTGTTGCTATGGAGGCTTAAACTCCCACTGGTGAACCGACGTGAAAAGGATGCAAGCCAGCTCCTGACGAGGAGCCCTAAGTGCGACACAAGAAAGAATCAAAATATCAAATCGAGTTCTTCTAGGAATAGTATTCTCCACTTGTTTCTTTTACATTTCTTTTCTAAACGCTAGTGATTATTGTTTATTTCATGTTTGTATGGAAGTACACCTAATTTCTAGACTAAATGTTATTTTATTCAATCTTGCTTCTATTGTTTAATCTTTGGGTTTGAATATTTTTAGCACGAAATTGTTATTGCAGTCATTATCACTAGAAGGTGCAACGACAATTTAAACTAACAAGCATGACCACGAAAGTTGCTTGGGGATTAAAGGAATTTAATCCACTTGTTCTTAACTGTGTTGCATTTTTAAGTCTTAGACTGAATATAGAGGTAAGCTTGGTAAGATTTCATTGCACTTCATTGCAGACACAATCACCTATCCTTTCACATATTGTGAGCAACAATTAGTATTCTATTGAATATTCAAGTTGGGGCCCTAGTTTATTATTATCACATTTCATTTTTATTTTCAAGTTATTGCTCTAACAACTATTCTCACAATTTATTCATTTTTACTTATTCATTGCACTAACATTAATAGACAAAAAGCCAACCATCCTCGTGGGATCGATATCCGACAGACTCAAAACTGTCTACTATACTTGCATCGACAGTGTACGCTTTCACATTATTATTGTGACGTTAAGCAGCCAATCAAGTTTTGGCATCGTTATCGAGGATGACGTTTGTTTGATGTTTATTTTTATTTTTGCACTTTATTTTTATTATCTAATCTTTAGTCGTTACTAACTTGTTTCCTTTTTGTTGTTATTTTCACATTTTATTTTAGGTGTTTTATGACCTGAAGCAATTCGGAGTTTATTGCTGATTTTGATCCAGAAATTGAAAGAACCATTTCGAGGAGACATTAAGAACAGAGAAGTATGGCTTTACTAAGAAACGATGCAGCCATACCACCGATACAGCAACAAATACCTTTGATATCGCCACAAAATGCTAATGACCCACCGTTGTTGCAAGACGATCAAATACAAAATAGGGCTATACGAGATTTTGTAGTACTTGTCTTGGATGATTTACAACTGGGAGTTGTTAGGCCAGCAATCCAAGCTAGGAACTTCGAACTCAAGCCAGTAATGTTTCAAATGTTGAATTCTAATGGGTAATATGCTGGACTGCCACATGAAGATGCACGAGAACATCTCAAATCATTCTTATTGATTTGTGCTTCCCTTAGTCAACAACGCGTTCCTGATGACGCTTTGAAAATGAAGTTATTTCCTTATTCCTTGCAATGAAAAGCTCGTACCTAGTTCCTTCAGCTACCTGTAGGCTCAATTACTTCTTGGAATGCACTAGCAACACAGTTTGTTTTGTGCTTTAACCCGTCGATAATGAATGCTCGTCTCCGAAATGATATTACAGCTTATCATTAACTAGATGATGAGAATCTTCACACTACATGAGAATATTATAAATCTTTGCTTCGACGTTGCCTTGTGCACGACATTCAACAGGAAACAAAAATTGAGATTTTCTATAATGGGTTGAATTCATAAACAAAGAATCTTGTCGACGCATCAGCCGATGAACCTTTGCTGGATTGTACATATGATGATGCTGTTAGAATTCTTGAGAGAATTGCTCAGAATGATTATCAATATCCTATTTCTAGAGTTGTACAAAAGTTACTTCGAGAGTTATTGTATTAGACGTAATATCTGCACTTAGTGCTCAAATTTCTTCTATTGTAAATATGATAAAAAATATGAAAGGGACTAGTGACGTTGCACCTATACAAGTCACTCAACAAGTTGATGTTCCTACATTTTATTGTGAGATTTGCGGTGACAACCATAACTATGAAGATTGTCCACAACTTGTAGAGAATGCCTTCTATTTCAATAACATCCGCATCAATTCTTACGGTAACTCTTATAATAATTCTGCATGCAATCAATAGTCTTGGGGAACTCAATATGCTAGACAAAATGCGATAACATTTCGATATGGGAATACATCTAATCAAGGCAATTATAACCCAAGACAAGGGAATTACAGTCAATAATAACAGAACTATAGTAAGCATACTTAGATGCATCCACAATAAAGCCAAATGAAGGCACATTAAAATTGGATGCAACCACAACACTCTTCAATGCAAAATCAGAATGTTCAAGCACATCGGTAACAACAGTACACGCAAGCTTCCCTGTCTAATCCGTTAGCAGTACTTGAAGCTTTAATGCATGAGCATATCACTCGCATAGAAGCTATTATGCAAGGGAATTCATCTTTTATTCAGGTGTTGGAGGCACAATTAGGACAACTTGCTTCGAATCTGAATACTCGACCACTAGGCACACTACCTAGTAACACGAAAAATCCCAATCTAAAAGGGAAAGAACATTGCAAGGCTATTACTCTTAGGAGTGGTAAACAAACTAGCGAGCTGACTGTCGATTCGATTTACTAGACAGTTGAATCTGAAGGGTTTGTCGATGTACCAGACAAAAGTTCTATAAATTGTCACTCAAATGCTTAATGTTTGACCCTCGAAACTATCGACGCAATCAAAAGTGTCTGCGCAATCTGATGCATCTCCACCTTTAATTTTTTCACAAAGATTCAGAGAGAATGAGCATGATAAATAGTATCAATAGTTCTTGAACACACTGAAGCAACTTAATATCAATATTCCTTTAGTGGACGCTCTAGTGCAAATTCTGAATTATGGGAAATTTATGAAGGAGCTCTTGTCCAAGAATAAGAAGCTCAGTGATACTGAAACCATTACACTCACAGAAGGCTATAGTACTGTTCTGACAAATAAGTTGCCACCCAAAATGAAAGATCCTAAGAGCTTTACTATCTCATGTTCAATTAGCAACCATTATTTGGACAAGACTTTATGCGACTTGGGAGCTAACATCAACCTAATACCACTATCTACTTTCAAAAAGTTTGGAATTGGTTACATGAAACCTACTGCAGTGACATTGCAACTAGCAGATCTATCCTTGCTCAACTTGAAGGGCAAATCAAAGATATCTTAATTCGTGTGAATAAATTCATCTTTCTGGCTGATTTTATTATACTTGACTGTAAGGCAAACAATGAGGTTCTTATAATCTTGGGATGTCTATTTTTAGCCACCGAACGAACTCTCATTGATGTTTACAAAGGTGAACTAACCATGTGACTTAACGATGAGCATGTTACCTTTAGTGTTTTCGAATCTATTCCATGCAAGGATAAAGAAGAATGTTACATCGTCGATGTGCTAGATGATTTAATTAGGGAAAAGTTCAATAACCAAGGCACACTACTTTCTAAGGAGTTTACAGTGACATTTGATGGTGAAATCTTAGATGATTGTGACAGCATGGTTGAAGCTCATAACATTGAACTCAAGCATGGATGACAGATTGAATCTTTAGACTTAGCCAACGAACGGCTCCAACTTTTAAGCCATCTATTGAAGAAGCTCCCACTCTGGAATTGAAACCACTACTTGCTCATCTTAAATATGTCTTTCTTGGTGACAACAATACTCTCCTAGTTATTGTCTCCGCAACACTAGATGTGACTCAAGAAGAGAAATTGGTCCTTATTCTTAAGCAACATAAACGAGCTATTGCTTGGAGTATTGTCAATATTCGAGGCATTAGTCCATCTTTTTGCATACATAAAATCAAGTTGGAAGACGAAGGCAAGCAATCGATTGAGTAATAAAGAAGATTAAATGAGAAGATGAAGGAAGTTGTTAAGAAGGAAATTATAAAATAGCTTGATGTTAGAATTATTTACCCTATTTCTGACAGCAATTGGGTAAGTTCAGTACAATGCGTACCTAAAAAGAGTGGCATCACTGTGAGCAATGACAAATATGAGTTAATTCTTACACGCATTCTTATGGGATGGCGAGTCTGTATGGATTATTGCAAACTTAATGCAGCCACAAGGAAGGACCACTTCCCACTTCCTTTCATTGACTAGATGTCGGATAGGCTTGTTAGAAGAGCCTACTATTGCTTTTTAGACGATTATTCTGGCTACGATCAAATTGCTATTGCGTCGGAGGACCAGGCGAAAATAACTTTCACCTGCCTCTTTGGTACTTTTACTTTTCACCATATGCCTTTTGGTCTTTGCAATGCACCAACCACATTTCAAAGGTGCATGATGGCGATATTCTCGGATATGATTGAAGATTTTTTAGAGGTTTTTATCGATCATTTCTCAGTCTATGGGGGATGATTTTGATCATTGCGCTGACAATTTGGATGAAGTATTGAAGTGGTGTGAAGACACACATCTTGTTCTAATTTGGGAAAAATGCCACTTCAAGGCAACTAAAGGTATTGTGTTAGGCCATCCCATCTCTAGTTAAGGTTTCGAAGTAGACAAAGCTAAAGTAAAAACCATTGAGAAATTACCTCCACTGATAAATGTGAAAGGCTTTCATAGTTTTCTTGAGCATGCGAGGTTTTACCGAAAATTTATTAGAGATTTTTGAAAATTGCAAAGCCCTTATACTCATTGTTGGAACAGAATCGAAAATTTCTCTTTGACGATACATGTTTGGATGCATTTATTCAAATAAAGAAGCAGCTAGTAAATGCACCCATTGTCGTTACACCAGATTGGTCTCAACCTTTTGAAGTTATGTGCAATGCAAGCGACTTTGTTGTGGGTGCTGTTCTAGGACAAAAAAAAAAGAAAAAAATATTTCACGCCATCTATTACATCAGTAAAACTCTTACAGAGGCTCAAATAAATTATACCACTATAAAGAAAGAATTGTTGGCTGTAGTTTTTGCTTTCGACAAGTTTCGTTCATATCTTATCGGTGTAAAGGTTACCGTATCTATTGATCACTCGGCGTTGAGATATCTTTTTGTGAAGAATGATGCTAAACCACGATTGATACACTGGATCCTACTATTGCAAGAATTTGACATAGAGATAAAAGACCACAAGGGTTCAGAGAATCAAGTTGTAGATCATCTGTTTCGTTTGGAAGTTGGCAAAGAAGATGGAAACATACTTCAAATTATCGATGTATTCCTAGATGAGAAGTTATTTGTTGTAGATGCAACCCCTTGGTATGCGGATTTGGTTAATTATCTAGTGTGTGGAAAACTTCCATTGGGTGTCATAGGCCATAAAAAGAAAGTTTTCTTCTTGAAGTAGTGAAGTACCATTGGAACGAACCATATTTATTCAAGGTATACAATGACAACATTATTCGGTGTTATGTTCCAGAACAAGAGATGCTTTCAATCTTGAAGCATTGTTATGATGCTCCTTATGAAGGTCATTTCGGTGACATGAGAACTGCTGCTAAGGTTCTTCAATTAGGATTCTACTGGCCTTCATTATTCAAGGACGTCCACAATTTTGTGAATCAATACGATAGATGTCAACGCACTGATTCTATATCCCGACTCAATGAAATGTTACAACAGTCGATTATAGAGGCTGAATTGTTCGGTATTTAGGGTATGGATTTTATGGGACCATTTCCAAGTTCGTTTGGAAATCTTTATATACTAGTAGCTGTTATATGTCTCGAAGTGGGTTGAAGCTGTTACAGTCCTAAAGGATGATGCAAAGACAGTGCTTAAAATTTTCCTCAAGCATATACTCACCCTCTTTGGTACACCAAAAGCATTTACTAGTGATCAGGGTACACACTTTCACTGCAACCAAGTGGCATTCGCACTGAAGAGATAAGGAGTTAATTATAGAATGAATACTACTTATCATCCGCAAACCAATGGACAAGCCGGAGTATCCAATTGACAAATTAAGAACATTCTTGAGAAGGTTGTGAACTCTACGAGGAAAGATTAGTCTTCTAAACTTGATGATGCTTTATGGGTAATGAGGACAACATAAAAAACTCTATTAGAGATGTTACCGTATCAGTTAGTTTTTGGGAAAGCATGTCACTTTTCAGTTGAATTAAAAGACTAGGCATTGTGGGCAATTAAGCAAGTGAACATGGATTATGAAGCTGCTAGAAAGAAAAGGTTGCTAGATATCACTGAACTAGAGGAAATTAGGCGAAATGCCTATGAAAATGCTACAATTTACAAGGAAAATACCAAACGATGGCATGATAGAATTATTTTGCAGTGACAATTTATCACGGGTTAACAAGTTTTATTATTAAATTCTAAACTGAAATTGCACCCGAGTAAATTGAACTCACGTTAGTTTGGGCCTTTCGAAATTGTCGAAGCATTTCCACATGGTGCAGTCATAATTAAGGACTTATATGATAGACACCAGTTCAAAGTGAATGGATAATGATTGAAGCATTATTTTGGGCATAGTGATCAAAAGCAAAAAGAGACCATTAAATTGGTCGAAAAATTTTAATTTTTATTGAATTTATTATTATGTTATTTTGTTTTATTTTATTTTTGCTTTGTTTAAGCCTATTTTATTTCTCATTTGTTTTAGCAGAATAATTAGATCCCATTGTCGACGCATTTGGACTTCATTATCAACGTAATTCGTACTATTGTACCGCAACTGCTGACTCATAAAAAATCAGAGCATATCAGGGATTCAGATCCTACCCTTTCATCAATAGTTACCCCGCCATTGGATCTATGTGAGTGGGTGTCATTCTCATTGGACGCATTTATTCCTACTAGGCTTTTTGTCCTTTCGCTTAATCATTAAAAAATCACGCCTTTCTATGTTCTCCTTCACTCGCTATAAACCCCCTCCTTTGTGTCGATTGTTACAATAAAAAAGCAACCATTTTTATTCACTTTTTTTCCAAGCTCATACCTTTACACCTTAAAACCTTCTTTATTCACAAAAAGATGGCAAGAACTAGAGGATCAATCAAGAAAGCAACAAAATCTATCAAATAAAACTCATCCTCTACAATTGTAGTTTATGAAGCAGAGCCCTCCATGCCAAGAGATTCGATGATAGTCTTAACAAATGCAGCCAAAGACCGATTTTAAGATAACATGTTGAAGCAAAATTGTCACCCAGAACAAGGCTTTCTTCTACCGCGATAGTAAGACTTGGGTAAGCAAGTTTACAAGACCATATCAAGGCTGAAGTGGGAAACCTTTTGCACTCACCCTGGCAATTGCTCTCTGTCACTGGTATGTGATTTTTATGCTAACCTTATTAACCATGAGTCAGAGTTTGTCTTTGTTAGTAAAGGATTAATCCCGTGGGATGCTAAACGAAACAATGAGCTATGCAACACTAAGGTGGATTGGGATGAATACTCTACGTTCATTGAAGATATCACTGATGACAAGACAGACCTCTTGGTGAAAGATCTTTGTGTCGAAGGAGCAACGTGGACGAGTTCAAATCACAATAATTATACCATGCACGGATACTTCTTTACGCTGCAAAGTAAAATCTGGTTCCATTTTGTCAACTGTAGATTAAAGCCCTCTACACACAGCACCACAGTTACCCTTGATATAATGTGTCTGATACATTCTATTATCAAAGGCAGAAAGATTGATGTCGAGGCAATACTCTATCAGGAAATTGTTGAATGTGCTACAAGGCAAACGAACATCTTGGTTTTCCCATCGCTGGTGATGTAACTGTGCCAGCAGAAGAGAATCATGCCTTGAGATGATGAAGAAAACCTGGAGAATAAGGGCCCAATCAATGAAGCCTCGATTGAGAGAATAACTCATGGCAAGGATACACTCACAATGAAAGAGACAAAAGCAAGCAAAAAGAAGGGCAAAGCAAAAGCAGAAAACAAAGGAGCAAATCTGACTGCAAACACACCCTTGTTGCGTAAAATGAATGATGTCGAGAAGGTAGCCACTTCCATTAATAATAGGCAGGTCAGACTTGTCAATACAATAGAAGATATTGATAGATTGCAAAATTTGTTCTACTACTATACCAGGGCCTGAAACAGTTCTATTGTAGGCAACTGAGCAAAGCCCCACTCCTAGAATTCCTAGTGTTTCCACCAATCATCCGAGAGTATGAGCCCTCATCAGAGGAGGCTGACTTAGGGGATCAAGATCGATCGATGGCTTCCCCTCCCATTGTGCACGTCTTTGATAATAAGAAAGAAGTGGAATCAAAGTATATTGAGCAGTGCTTGCGAAAAAGTGAGAGCCTGTTCGAAGATGATTTCACTGTTAGTCAAGAGAAGCATGCTGTTGAGGGGGAAATTCCTGTTGGAGAGGAAGAAACCCATGTTGATGATAAGAAAGAGAAGGATGAAGAAAAAGATGCTGAGAAAAAATCAGTTGAGGAAATTGTCATTACACCCGAAATTGTGGGTGTAGCAACTGAGGACTTGGAGCAAGATAGAGTGAGTAAAGTAGAAGCTGCGGAGGAAACTAATGAGGAACACCATAATCATTTGGCAATAGTGGTCTACACTGGACCACTTGAGGTGATCCATTCGACACAAGAAGTAACCAATGATGCTAGGGTAAAGCTGGATTTTGAGGAGCAATCCGATGACTGTGCGAAGCCCAAAGAAAGGAAGAGAAAGTGCTCCAAGGATAAAAAGCATAAAAAGGAAGAGAAGAAGAGAAAGAAAAAGAAGCACTGTAAAGCCACATTAATGGCTGAGGAAAAATGAGTTAGTTTATTTTAAGTTTTTTTAGCTGTAGTATTCATGCATTACATGTAGCTGTAATTTTTATTTTGTTAGTGCATATTGTCGTTGCATTTTAATTTTCATTACATTTTAGTGTTAGTGCATTGGGGACAATACAAACTTAATGTATTGGGGACAGTGTAAACTTTAAGTTTGGGGGAATGCATATAGGGTTTGGAAATGCAATTGCACCTACATTTCAAAAATTTTTCTTTTTGAATTTAATGAAGCATGCAAAGTTATGAATGGTTAATACAAATGTGTTTGAAAATTTTTGTTACATTCGATGCTTAATTCTTGAATCATGTAAATTATCAATAAATGAGTTGGATAAATTTGATTGAATGTTGTATCTTCAATTCTTTGATGAATGATTTGGATTGCATTAGTAATGGATGACTTGTATCATTCCTTGAATCTTGAATGAATCTGCCTTTTACAGCTGCTTATATATATTGAGTTGTAAATAAGAGACACTCTAATGTGGGTGTATTGTGAACTGTTTAAGGGGGAACACTCCAATGGAAGTGTTAGAAAAATGAATCTGGCCAAAGGCTATCGCTGCAAGAGTGTGTGTCAGTGCAATTACATACTCCCTAGGGGTTTGTTGCACTCGATCGTTACTTCTCAAGAACAAGGGTATGTAATACAACGACATCCCTCAGTCACATAAAAAAAAGGAAAAGAAAAATATATATGTATATATTATTGTACAATAAATGTTGTATTGGAAAATAAAATTTAGGATTTATAGCATGATGTTGGCTTTGATGAAGTTGCAATCTTAGTTATTTATACTTATCTGTTGTCGATGCAATATTCTGTCATCTGAATGTGATTCATTCATTGGGATTTTAGATGATTCAAGTTGCTAGAATGATCATTTACCTTGGTGAATTTTTGTGTAGCTTTGCTAATTTCTATTTTACTTAAGGACAAGTAAAAACTCAAGTTTGAGGGTATGATAGTGCTAGAAAAGCCATTGTTTTCTCCCTACTTATTGGTTAAGTTGTTCTCATTTAGTTATTTTTAGCACATAGTTTAGCATCTTTTTAGTTTAGTAAATTACATTTTCTAACTCAATGGACCTTAGCCTAGTTGCCCTTAATTTTATCATATTTTGGTACTGATGTCGCTGCATGAGTATTTCTAGATTGCGTCCAAGAGTATTACCGCATCCGATAGCTATTCAGATAAGAACAAAATTGTGTAAGTTGTCCAATCTGGTATAACCAACTTGTACGACTAGAAACAGCTTGATTCTGATGAAAGGACACCTGCACAATTTGGTTGAATATAAATACCCATAAGGAAAGAGAAAAATGGGATATTTTTGGGGTGCATTGTCTTCTTCAACCTAGCTTTTGAAGCTTACGGCTATGGAGGCTGAGCTCCTACGGGTGAACCGACGTGAAAAGGATATAGACCAGCTCCTGACAATGAGCTCTAAGTGCGACATAAGAAGGAATTGAAAGATCAAGTCGAGTTCTTCTACGAATAGTATTCTCCACTTGTTTATTTTAAATTTCTTTTTTAAACGCTGGTGATTACTATTTATTTCATGTTTGTAAGGATGTACACATGATTTCTAGACTAATTGTTATTTTATTCAATCTTGCTTCTACTATTTAATCTTTGGGTTTGAATGTGTTTAGCACAGAAGTGTTATTACAATCACTGTCACTAGAAGGTGCAGCGATAGTTTAAACTAATAAGCATGACAACGGAGGTTGCTTGAGGATTAGAGGAATTTAATCCACTTGTTCTTAACTGTGTTGCATTGCCCTCGTCTGGAGGTGTGGTTAATGTGCATGTTTAAGTTTTAGATTGAATATAGAGTTAAGCTTGGTAAGATATTCAATGCACTTCATTGCAGCGGCAATCACTTATCCTTTCACATCTTTTGAGCAGCACTTAGTATTTTGTTGAATATTCATGTTGAGGACCCCAATTTATTATTATCACACTTCGTTTTTATTTTCATGTTATTGATCCGACAACTATTCTCACAATTTATTCATTTTAACTTATTCGTTGCACTTACATTAATAGACAAAAAGACAGCCATCCTCGTGGGATCGATATCCGACACACTCAAATCTATCTACTATACTTGCATCGACAGTGTACGCTTGAACATTATTGCTGTGACGTTATGCAGCCGATCAAATACAAAGGGTTAAATTTATTGAATTGTTTAGAATTAGGATCAAATTGATAGAATAAATAAGTATTGAGGATTAAATGTATTACTATCAGTTAGAAAAAGCTTTTGATTACTAATTTGATGATGGGTGATCAAATAGGAATGAATTTAAATGTTAGTGCTTAAATTAAAAAATTTTAAAGTTCAGTGACCAAAATAGAAATGTCAGCATAGTTGGATAACTATTTATATAGCTTACCTTATATTATATTTATTTCTTAAAATATTTTACACAATTATAACATTTTAGAAATACTATGATTGTTGATATGTAAAAAAAAAGGGTTTTGCTGTGATTAGAGTTTGAGAGAAGTGGTGACTTCACTTAGATGGAGGGTGATGAAATTTCCCTTTTGGTAGAGGAGATGGTCTGATTATCGATTATCAACTACTTATATAGCTTACCTTATATTATATTTATTTCTTAAAATCTTTTATACAATTATAACATTTTAGAAATACTATGATTGTTGATATGTAAAAAAATAGGTTTTACTATGATTAAGGTTTGGGAGAAGTGGTGACTTCGCTTAGATGGAGGGTAATGAAATTTCCCTTTTAGAAGAGGAGATGATTCGATTATCGGTTAGAAGTTCTTTGGTTGTTCCCGATGAAAAGCCAACGTTGGTTTGTTCAGTTTGGACGAGAAAGTATTACAATCCAGACAGTTTGAGGGCACAATTGAAAAGTATCTGAAGACAAGGAAGAAATTTGTGATCAAGGATATAGGGCAAAATTTATTCAAGATTATTTTTTACGATGAGGATGACTTGGAGTCAATCTTGAAAGGAAGATCGTGGCTTTTTCGTAAACAGCTAATTATATTTGATAGATTGATGGAGCCAATTGATAGGGGTAAGGATTAGATTACTTTTGTTACCAATTTGGGTAAAAGGACTTTGCCCCTACAGTGTGAGATGAAAGATTTGATGCATGCCATTGGTTCCTCTTTTGGGGGTTTAAGTCGAGGTGAGGATAAGGGTGAGTATTGTCGTATTCGAGTTCAAATGAATGTTCAAAAGCCGATAAAGAGAGTTATCTTCATTAACACTAGTATAATGAAATATCGATGGGTCCCTTTCAAATATCAAAATCTTCCTTTTTTTTTTACTTTGGGTGTAGTTGTATTGGGCATAATGTAAGGGACTGTGTGCAATTGCCAAACAAATTAAAGAATTTACCGGAAGATACGCTCCCTTTCTCTTTGGCTCTCAAAGCGGAATCTAAAATTATGGGAAAGGAATGTAAACAAATTCGTATATCATCTCGAAAATCAATAAAGCAATACGTGTGATGATGTTGAAGTGGTGTATACGACCATGATGTCATGGAAGAAGGAAGAAACTGAATGGGGGTAGTTGAGAAGAATTTTTTGGAATGAAAGGATAACGCTTTTGAAGTAATAGTTGAGAGGGATTCAGATGCTGATAAGAGATATTAGGGATAATGATTGCACATAATTTTATTCCAGTAAGGAGTGTAATGCAGCTTAGATGGATCATGATGGGCTATGTGTTTTTAATAATCCCTTGGACATTGGTGGTAAAATAGGTTTTATTATTTCAGGACCCAATGATTTAATAGGGCTTGATGGTGATGTGGATGGGGTTGTGTTGGCTTATAATGGGTTTAGCCTATTAAAAAGGTCCATTAGTGTAGAGCAATCTGATTCGGGTGGATCTTTGGACTCTTTTGGTTACTCGAGTAAGAGAAGGTGGAAATGGTTGGCTAGGGGTTGCATTAACTCTCAAGGAGTCTTGTTTGAAAGTGGTAAAACGAAGAGTTTTGCTGAGTCTGTTTTGGAGGAATATTTCTCACTTGACAGTGGGGGTTTTGGGAAAAAGAATAAAGTTATAGAAGAGTTTGAAGGGATTGATCATGCTTAAATTTCTACGAAAGTGTTTATTGAAATTGTGGAATTGACTTTTCATTTAGGGTTGGCGATTTCCAATGGGCATGCTGATCAGACATAATGAAACTCTTAAGTTAGAATGTTCGTGGTTTAAGGAACCCAAGAACGGTTCGACGGCTCCGGTAGGTGCTAAAACTACATAAAATCTAGATGGTCTTCTTTATGGAGACAAAGCTAGATATAAGAAGAATGGAAGATGTTCGACAAAAATGCGATTTCTTAAGAGGTTTCGAGGTAGGGGCCAATGGAACGAAGGGTGGCCTTTTTCTAGCTTGGAAAGATAATTGTTCAGTTTCTCTTAAGAGTTTTTGTAGTAATTTCATTAACATTTTAGTGGAGGGAATAGATGAAGGAGTGTCATAGCGTTTTACTAGTTTTTATGGTTCTCCATTTGCAAGTAGTAGGATGGATTCTTGGAATTCTTTGAGGAGTATCAGTTTAAATAATAATTTACCATGAATCGTCTGTAAGGACTTTAACGAAATTTTATATGCCCATGAGAAAAAAAGAGGTTTGTAGAGAGAGGAGAGGCGAGTGGTTTTATTTCATGTCGCACTAGAGGACCGTGGTTTGATTGACATTGGTTTCAATGAGCATTGGTTCACATGGGAAAAAGGTAATGTACTGGAAACAAACATTAGGGAACAGTTAGATAAAGGGTTGCTAATGTGAATTGAATTTGAAAATTTTCCAAAGGCGAAAATTAGACATTTACTATCATCTTTTTCAAATCATTGCCCGTTGTTACTTAATTTGGATGATAGTGGAGGTAAAAGAGTTAGAAGGGGTTTTAAATTTGAAGCTTGGTGGATCATAGAGTTGTCTTTCGGAGATGAGGTCAAAAAAATATGGTATGGTTCTTAGGGAGACTTAGTCATAAAATTTTCAATCCTTGGAGTTGGGTTGGAAAGATAGGCGTGGAAACTAGAAATTAGTCGAGATGGGCTCAAGATGGATTTACAGAAGAAATTAAAGGAACTTATTACAGGGGAGAGAGATAACACAAATTTAGAAGCGCTCATCAACACAAAAATTAGGTTGAACTAGGAGATGGAAAAGGATGAGGTATATTGGGAACAAAGAACGAGAGTTAACTGGTTAAAATCTGGTGACAAAAACACTAAATTCTTTCACAGTTATGCGTCCCAAAGGAGGAGTTCAAATTCCATAAAAAGCTTAGAAGGCGAAGATGGTAGGAGGATGGAATATAATGTCGAAATGGGTGAAATTGCAACCAATTTTTTCAAAAACCTCTTTACGTCACCAAGAGCGCCTGTGGAGAGGGAGCATATCTTGTCGGGAGTGGAAAGATGTATTGACAAATATGATAATCTCCTTCTTTCGATTGTTTACATAGAGGAGGAGGTCAACGGGGCTTTAAAGGATATGGGCCCAACGAAGGCGTCAGGATCTGATGGTTTCTCGACAATTTTCTTTCAATAGTGTTGTCACATAGTAGGGGAAGAAGTCACCAAGTACTGTTTAGGTGTTTTGAATGAAGAGTGGGATATTGCACCAATGAATACTACACACATCACCCTTCTTCCAAAAATTCCTAGTCCCTCAAATATGGCAAACTTTAAACTCATAAGTCATTGTAACGTGATTTATAAAGTAGTTTCCAAAATGATAGCCAATAGATTCCGTCTTGTGCTAGACAAGTGTATCAATCCAACCCAGAGTACTTTTGTCCCAGAATGACTTATTTCAGATAATGTATTACTGGCATATGAAATTCTACATATCTTTGGGTAGAAAAGAGGAGGTAAAAAAGGTTTTATGGCTCTTAAGCTAGATATGAGCAAGACATACGATAGGGTGGATTTTGATTTTCTGAAAATTATGATTGAAAAAATGGGATTTGATAAGAGTTGGGTGAGTTTGGTTATGAGGTGTATTTCAATAGTCTCCTATTCGGTCAATATGAATGGAAGAATGGGCTTGTCTTTTATACCGGAGAAAGCCCTTCGTCAAGGTGATCCTCTAAGCCCTTTTTTGTTTCTTATTTGTAGTGAAGGACTTTTCGCACTCATAAGGGCTGCTTTAAGGGAGGATCGGCTTAACGGAGTTAAGGTAAGTCAAAGTGGCCCCTCAATTTCACACTTGCTCTTCGTTAACGATTGCATATTATTTGGTGAAACTTCTTTAAGGGATGTGAGAACGTTTAAAGAGGTGTTACAAGAATATAAGATTAATTCGGGTCAATGTTTTAATCTTGAAAAATGTTTAGTGTTTTTTAATTCTAATTTAGAGGAAGATAAGCACCTCAATTTGTCAAACAGCTTAGGTGTTCAGTACACAAATAGCCTGGAGAAGTACTTGGGTTTGCCCAATATGGTGGGACGGAGGAAAAAAGCATATTTTCAAAATTAGAAAGATAGAACGCAGAAGCGAGTAGACAAATGGAGTTCTCGATTCCTATCTCAAGGCGGGAAAGAAGTACTCATTAAATCAATGTTGCAAGTTATTCTTACATATGCAATGACATTTTTCCTCTTACCTAAATCTCTATGTGAAGACTTCGAGAGAAACATGGCACAATTTTGGTGGTGAAAAGGAAAAGGAAAGTGAGGATTGCACTGGTGCAAATGGGGTAAACTATGTGCTCTAAAAGAAAATAGAGGTTTGGGTTTTCGAAAGATGATGAGTTTTAATATGACCCTTCTAGCTAAGTAAGGTGTGAAAATTTTAAATCGACCAGATTCATTGTTATCAAAAGTCCTAAAAGGAAAATATTTCCCTACCACTGATTTTCTAAATTCGACTCTTAAATTTGGAGTGTCGTACACATGGAAAAGCATTTGGATGGCAAGGAAGGTTATTCTGGACGGTCTCAATTGAAGAGTTGGTGATGGTGTTCATATCTCAGTTTTTAACAAAGCATGGATCCCGAGTTCTATTAGTTATAGACTGTCAGCTCCGGTTATTAATTGTAACTTAGTTTCGGTAGCAGAGTTAATTGATGCAAACACAAGAAGGTGGAGAGATGAGATCATTATTGATGTTTTTTATCCTATTGACGCGGATAGAATTTTGCGCATCCCATTGGCAGAGTTTCCACATAAAGATGAGGTGATTTGGCCGGAGAGGCCTCAGTGGAGTTCATAGTTAAAGCGCTTATAAACTATTACAATCTAGTACCTCTATGCCTAGTTATACTTATACAATCCCGGAGTACGGAAATTTCTACAAACTAACTATGAGGCCTAAATCTACCATCTAAGATTAAATTTCTAGTGTGGAGAATCTCTAAAAACTATATCCCTATTTTTATCAACCTTTTCAACAAGTGGTTAATTAGTGTAACCATTTGTCCATGATGTAAAGAGGCTCCGGAATCTCTTGACCACTTCATCTGGAGCTGTCAAAAATTAAAGGTGGTTCGGGGGTTAGTGGGTTTACTATCTATTTTGGTCTTTGATGCTAATAACATTTTAAAATGGCTTACCGAGGGTTTTAACCTCTGCTTGTTGGCTCGTCGGATACTTTGTTGTACACTCTAGGCTCTGTGGGGTGATAGAAATAAAGGTCTTCATGAGAATGTTTGGAAAACTAGTATAGAGATTTGCAATTTCGTTATGAAATACTAAGACGAGCTAGAAGGTTTGGAGAGAAGAAAACTTACCAAAGTGATGGACTCATCTAAGTGGGAAGCACCAAGAGGAAGTGGATTAAAGTAAACTTTGACGGCGCTATCAACAAGGAATCTTTTAGATCTGGGTCTGGCTTGGTGGCTATAGATTCACATGGCAACTTCCTAGTGTCATGGTCCACATTTCATGAAAATGTTCCATCCGCATTCACGGCAGAAGCACTCCCGAGTTTGGAAGCAACAAAAATGGGATTAGCTCTTGGTTTCAAATGTAATAGTGCTCATTCCGATTCTTTTGAAAAAAGTGCTTTTATCAGGGATATTAAGAGTTTTGGTGAAAAATTCCACGATTTCCAGTTCAGACATGTTAGTAGAAGGGCGAGTACGACTGCCCATGATCTGGCTACGAAAGCGTTAAGGAATGGTAGAAAAGTTTTCCATCTTCCCTGTCCTCTTCGAATACTCAAAGGTTTTCTGAGAATTTTTTTCAAAAATGGGGCTGTTGGATAGAGGGAGTGCTTTTGGGAAGTTGAAACCGTCGGAGCAATTATTGTTTTACTAGTAATGAGGGCGGGTGGGAGCTTCCTGAGAAAGTGGGCTACGTTAATCTAAGCATTTAATTTTGTCTTGTCATTTCTTTGTTTATACTTCTAGTTCCAAATTTGTTTTAGTTAGGTTTTCATTGTTTTTGTTTACTTTGGTTTAGCTTGCTTTTACGGTGGGTCTTTTGTTTATAGGGCTTGATTTTGAATTGTTGTTTTATTTTATGTTTTTTAATAAAGCTCACTTTCAGTTTTTTCAAAAAAAAAAATTCTATGATTGAGAAAGTGAAAACAAAATAATATAAATATTTAATTTTTAAAATGTTTATACCTTGTACTATCATCAATATAAGTTAAAGAATAAAAAAATAATATTTAAAATAAACTTGAATTAATTACATTTTGTATGATTGAGAAAGTAAAAATAATATAAAATAAATATTTGATTTTAAAATATTTATACCTTATATTATCATTAATATAAATTAAAAATAAAAAATTAATATTTAAAAAATAATCTTGAGTTAATTATTTTTTGATACTATATTCAAAGTAAAATAATAATGATATATTATTTAAAAATTATAAAGGGAAAACAAAATTCCATTATTTAAAAATGTTATATAAGAGTGTAATTTTAATATAAGATTAATAAACTTTGATAGTAAAAAAAAATTTAAAATAGCATTAATGTGTATAAACACGGTTCATTTATGGATTATCAAACATTTTATAATAATATTTAATTTATTTTTTGAGTTTTATAAATTTATAATTTTAAATAAAGTTATGCAAATATTAAATTTTAATAAAAAATGTATCAAATTTTATTATTTATTTTAATTAAGTTTATTGAATATTAAATATAAAAACTACTTAATTTATTTATTTAAAATTACAAAAATAGGTTTTAATATGTATTAGTTAAAATTTAATTTAATTTACATGTCATATAGGAAATAAGTGTAGTTTATAATAAATAACAAAATAGATTTTTAATGTTTATGAATTAAATATTTAAATATAATAATTGACAACTACTTAATTGAAGTTAAATGTTAAGTGCTAAGATCATAGAAATTAAAATGCTTATGTTAATTTAATAAATGTAAAATCTTATAAATAAATAAAAAAAGGATATATTTTTATTATAATTTCATAAATAGATTCTTTCTGTGAAAATGCTCTCTCTGATGCTGCGATTGAATCTTCTTTCATGGATGATGTAACCTCAAGAAGGTTCGATTTAGAGATAAACCGGATGATGTTTTTCAAGACATGCTTGTAGAACCATCTACCACCCCCTCCACCCTCTTGGAAGGATACATTGATGAGAGCTCCTCCATGACGAATAAAAATGGATCTGAAGAGGAAGATGACTTTGATCTGTTGGACAGTAACATTAAAAAATCCATGGTTAATGGTATCCCCTCCATTGTCTTTTTGGAAGGATCCATCAACTATTGATCAAAGGTATGGAGAATACAGCAATTATAAAACTTTATTGGTAGGAATATTGGGTATACTATTTTTCATAACAAGATTTATAGTATTTGGAAACCTACATCCTCCTTTCAGTTGATGGATATAGAGAATGGATATTTTCTCACTACTTTCCAGAATAAATCTAATCATGAAAAGGTTCTCTCTAAAGGACCTGGATTATTTTCAGCCAATACTTAACTGTACAACTGTGGTAGATCCCTTTTAATCATGCTAAACCCTTTTCCAATATTGTTATGTCATGGATTAGATTATCAGAACTGTCAGGATACATGTAAAAACGTAAGGTTGTCATTGAGATAGGGAGTACTATTGGAAGGGTGGCTAAGTTGGACATGAACACAGATAACAAAGCTAGTGGTCGATTTGCCCGGATGGCTGTGTACATCAACTTGGATCGACCTCTGATTTCACAAATTTTTAACAATGGGAGACTCCAGAGAGTGGAATACAAGTCATTACCATTGGTTTGCTTTCATTATCGCAGATATGGGCATATGAAATAGGCTTGTCTGCACAAATCCACTGATTCTAATATTGTTAAAGAAATGATGAATACAAATTCTTCACTGGAAAATTTAGAATCGGTGGTGAAAGAGAAGAAAGAGTTGCATGATTCGTTTGGCCCATGGGATGTTAGTGGAGAGGATATATAGGTGCAAATCGAGGGAATCACCAAAAATCACTACTGGAAATTTAGGTAAAAATGGGGAAGGATCTCATTTTAGAACATTAATTTATTTGGATCAAAATAATGGCACAAATTCGACAACTGAATCAGGGATTTCTAAAAATAAAAATGCTAACGGTAAGAAAATAATATCTGATGCAGTCCAATAAAACAGACCTCCAGCGCAGCACCTTTCGACCTCCAAGTGGGCCTCATTTGGCTCCTTCAAATCCTTTGGGCTTTAAAACTTTGGCAAACCCAAATGCAATTAAAGGGCTGGTCAACAACTTGAGGAAGAAGGCAGAGAAACAATAAATTTACTACAGGTCAAAATACTCTAAAACCATTGATTTTTCTATTAATTTTATTGGGCCTTCCAATCTTTCTTCTAATGGTGTGCAGGAACAGACCTACGAAACTATTACACCCTTGGATCCCGTTCCAACTGATCGGGTCATTAGGGCCTGCATAGACAATCAAACAACAATAAACCCCCAAGACTCCGATGACCTGGTTATATGCAGCGATGAAGAAGCCTCCGACCAAGCAACCTTGTTTCGAGAAAACGAACCAACTTCTGGTGTAATAAATCTAGTGGAGCTCGCTGTGGAGGTCGCGGATGAAGGGCTCGACCCTACGAAGTACACTGCAGTTACCTTCAAAGAATATCAAGGACTCACAGTCGGTGATCGAATGAAAGCGACCAAAGGGACGATTTCCAATCAAGCCCTTCCTCTGCTTGATGGGCACCTTTTGGCAGTAAGAATTAAGTTTGGAAGCAAAATTAAAAAGCCTACCATAGTCTTCCATGCCAGAAATTCCAAGAACAAAGGCTCTAAAAATTCCAGCTTACCTCTTAAAAAGTCGATGGAGGTATTAGCTGAGATGATTGGGATGCAGACCATTGGGTCCTTTGACTCAAAGAATTCGAACCACGAAGCAGTACTATAATTCAGGGAAGTTTTCTTTACTGCCTTGAGTTGTTAGTTTTATTATAAACATGTTTTGTTCCTTTTTCTAAAATTATTGCTATGGGTTCAAATTAATTTTTTTTTTTTGGAATTGTCAAGGTTGTGCAAGCAAGAATTCCTTCGAGCCTTTCAAGAATATATGAAAGAATTTAGTCTTGACATCGTTTGTTTACAGGAACCAAGAAATAGTCGTAAAAATGCTAATTGCATTATTGAAAAAATGAGATTAATTTTTCTCATCACATTGAAGTAAATGATTTTTCAGGTGGAATTTGGATTTGTTCGAAGGAATCAGTTCAGATTGATATCATTCAAATTCATCCGTAATTTATTCTTAATCACGTTTATGCCAATATACCTTCTCACGCCATTTTTGTTTCTTTTATCTATGGTAGCCCTGACAGAAATAAACGAAGATTTATCTAGAATGATTTAATATCTATTATGCCTAACAAGTCCTTGCCTTAGGCAATCATGGGCGATTCCAAACGCATTTTTATCTCCCGAAGATAAAAAGTCATACTACCTCTAGGAAAAGGTACATGTATTTTGATAATTTTGTTGAATATTGTGAATTGCAAGATTTAGGCTTTACAGGGTCGCACTTTATCTGGTAAAGAAGTAGTATGTAAGAAAGACTTGATCGTGCTCTTGCTAATGATGCATGATTGCCATCTTTTCCTTAATGCTCAGTTACTCATCTACCTCGAATTAAATCTAATCATAAGCCCATCCACATATCCCTTAAACTAGATGTAAGCTTCCTTAGAAGTAGACCTTTTCGGTTTCTTACAAGATGAACTAAGCATCCTAATTTCCTTAACTTTGTCAAGGATAAGTGGAGATTCTTTGGTAACATGTCCAATTCTATTATTGATTTTACTTCTTATCTTAAAAGTTGGAATAGGTCTGTTTATGGTTTTTTAGGTACCTGCAAAAGGAAGTTGATATAGTCCCTTTCCAATTACCCTTGGAAATTCTCCTTCTAATCATTTAATACAACAAGAGATTAATATCCTAGATGAGTTGGAAAATATTCTTAGTCATGAGGAGATGCTTTGGAGACAGAAGGCAAGATGTGATTAGTTACATTTAAGTGATCACACACAATATTTTTCCATAGCTGCACAATACAACAAAGAAACTTCAATCGCATATCAGCCTTATGTCTCCTTAATGGGGAATGGAGTCCTGTTTTAGAATTGAAGAAGTAGCGTTTTTTGAAAACCTGTACAGTGAAGCGTCGCAATCCGTAGAGATCTCCCTTCTAATATTTTTCCTCGGCTCAAATCCTCTAACATAATAGCCATGGAGAAACTGATCTCAAACACTGAAATAAAAAAGACTCTTTTTGATATGGCACCGCTAAAAACTCCTGTGGTGACGGATGTTATTAGTAATGATATTTGTCAATGGGTTCAAGGGGTTTTTTCGGGTAACTCCATTGATCCAGATTTGAACAATACATTGTTGGTGTTCATTTCAAAAACTGGATGGAAATCAAACTCTTCAGGAAGTAAGGATTCTTGACTTTCTTCGAAAGGTGATCATGTCGGCTATCTCCTCGTCCATCATACAGATCCTCTGAAACGAAATTCCAATCCAAAAATTCAAACCAATTCACGAGATTAGACAGGGATGTCCACTATCACCTAACCTTTTCATTCTCTGCATGGAGTGGTTGAGTCACTCTATTCATGCTCACATTGAGAGAGGTAAGTGGCATCCTATTCAACTCTCTAGATTAGGACGTAATTTATCCCATCTTTTTTTCACAGATGATTCAGTTATCTTTTGTAAAGATGAGTTGGAGCAAGCTCTTACTTTACAATGTATTCTAAAGCACTTTTGTAACTATTCTGGACATCGGGTCAGCACCCGAAAGAGGAACATTTTTTTCTCTAAGGGATTTGACCATGGTACTAAGCACCAGATAAGTAATTTATTTGGTTTTCAAGAAGTTTAGAATCTTGGGACCTATCTTAGTGTTCCCTTTCTTCATGATTGAGTTTTCAGAAACACATTGAATTTCATTGTGGAAAAAGTTCGTCGAAAGTTATAGAGTTGGATGTCAAGGAAATTATCTATTGCTACCAAAACCACGCTGGCCCAATCAATCCTTTTGGCTATCCCAAACTACTTCATGCAAACAATGATAATACCAAAAAGCATTTGCGATGAGCTTGAAAGACTAGTTCGACAATTTATTTCGGGCTCTTTTGATGGAAACCCAAAGTTCTCTCTAGTAGGATGGAAATCTATCTGTTAACCTAAATCCCATGGGGCCTTGGATTTCGTAGTCTGCCTTATCAAAATGCCTATTTCCTTATGAAGATTGGCTTCAACTTACTCTCTAAAGAGAATGCTTTATGGGTTAAAGTTCACAAAGCGAAGTATGGTCTTAAATACTCCATTCTAGACTCTATCACAAGGACTCAATGCTCTCATATCTGGAAATCTCTCTCCAAGATTTGGCCCTTCTCTTATGAGAATGTTGCTTGGTCAATTGGTAATGGTGCCAATATCTAGTGTTGGGAAGACTCCTAGATTCTAGAAGTTGGTCCCTTATCAACCAAAATCCTAGAGCATCTTACTAGCATTACGCAATGCTCGCTTCGAGATATTGTGTTGCCTAATTACAGCTGTAATCTTGATCTTTTTCGTATTTGGCTTTCGGAGGACATTATCAAGCATATTATGGGTCCTCCACCCCCTACCTTAAGACCTTGTAGGATTGTTTGGACTAGAACGACTTCCAGCACGTTTTTAGTTCGTAGTGCCTTTTGTCCTTAAAAGAGACTTCCTGGGAACCTAAAGATGAGCGCTGGAATCATATCTGGAAGTACCAAGGACTGTAACATGTTAGGTTCTTCCTTTGGTTTTCTTCCAAACTGAGGCTCCTCACTAATGCGAAACGAACCCGTTGGGGTCTTGCTAACAATAGCCTTTGTTCTTTATGTTATGTGGTCATGACACTGAAGATACCATCCATGTTCCTCGTGATTTCCCTACTACCAAGGATGTTTGGGCCCATGTGCTGCCACTAGATTTACAAAACATGTTCTTTTTGTAACCCTTTCACCATTGGCTATCCTCTAATATTGGTTCTCATTTGTTCTTGTACGATCATGGCACTTCTTGGTCAAGCTTATTCAACATAATCCTTTGGCGCATTTGGAAAAAATAGGAACTTGTTCATCTTTCAAAACATCACTTGGTCAATGAATGAAATCCTCAAAGTCTCCTTTAGTTGGGCCTGTTAATATGAAGCAACACACAAAGAATTCCAAACTAGTAGGCATAAGTTGGAAAATCGTTTTGCCTCGAAAGGAACCTTTGTACATTTACACACTGATGGGGCTGTGGCTACTATATTTGGAGATGTGACAACTGGTGGAGTGGTTCGTGATCATCAAGGAAATTGGATATTGGGTTTCAACCATTTCTTGGGAAGATTCACACCTTTCGAAGCTGAACTCTAGGGTATTCTCGATGGAGTACTCATTCTTCTCAGTAAAGGTCTCAAAAAAGCTACAATCCAATTTGATAACCTTGAAGTCATCAAAGCTTTATTTGATAATTGGCCGAAAGGCTCAGGTATTACAATCCTCAAAAGAGTAAGACGAATTTTGAACGACGAAGGTCAATTGTGGTTGAGATACGCACCTAGAGAACATAATTCAATCGCGGACCATTTAGCTAAATTAGGTCTCAACTAGAAATCAAGACTCCAAATACTTGAGGCCATTCCTGAAGACGTATTAGACCTACTCCAACAAGAAAAAGTGAGGAGCGGTTTTGTTTGTTAACTTGATGTAGCTGGTTCATCAAAATGTAAAATTTAGGAAGAATTCTTTTTCTTTAATTGCCGATCATCCGAATTCCTTTTAATTTCGAAATACGAACATGGAGATTATTGAAATGTTTGTTTGATTTTGATTGAAAAGGTGTTATTCATAAAATACATTACTCCACTAGAATCTAAAAATTTCAAAATGAAGACTAATAAAATAGTTAAAAAAAGGCTTTGCAAAACTTTGTCTTATTCACAAGAAAGAATAAAATATATTTTTCATAAATAATTTAAATGTAAATGGACTAATGTAGATAAAATTATTAAGTTATTTCTAAATAAAAATCAATTATAAAACTGCATGGACTAAATTATTAAATTGAAAAGGAAGAAGGCCTATAAAAAAATAAAACCCACGGAGAGGTTTATGTTGTAAAAAACTCGTTAGCTTATCTTCTAAATATAAATTATCTCACTCATCAGGTATTTTAACTATGCCAATAAATTATATTTCTATATTTCTATATTTTTATATGTGTTGTATTGCTATAAATAACAATTTCTACAAACTAAATTATGAGGTGATATTCTATATGGTTCATATATTTTTATATCAACTTCGTGTGTGGAAAGAAAAATTAATTAATATATAATTTATTGCTATTATTATTTTAATTTATAAATATCCCTTCTATTTCAATAAATAATTAATATATCATCAATTTTTTTTTTAATTATTCGCACTTTCAATTAAAAAGAGTAAATATATATATATATATATATATATATATATATATATATATATATATATATATATATATAATATAAATTATACTTGTACAAAAATTGCTAATTATACGGTTATTTAAAGGGTAATTCAAAAGGTTGTTAATTTTGAAAAGATAAATAACAATTCAAAAGGTAATTAATATGGTGAAGAAAAGGTATTTAACAATTATTAGGCTAATTATATGGTTAAATAAAATTAATTTAAAATTTTCAACTTAATTTTTTTAGTGGATAAAGAAAAACATAGAAAACTAAATTACATGATAAGAATGAAGAGTACAAAAATTCCTTTCTTTGTCTGCTTTGATAAATGCTGAAACTGCTTCAAGAGGGGTCTCACCAATTGTAAATATTCTTTTCTTTCAAAAGCCAATTTTTTTTTATATAATCAGCACTTTGATTCTCCTCTTTAGGAATATATCGTAAAATCCAATAGCTTTTTTGAGACAATATGCGATGTATCCTTCTGACCAAAACAGAATTTAAGCTCTTCGAGGCGCTACCATGAATAGTTTTAACTACCTCCAAGTTGTCTGATTGTATTACTACCTTGTCGTGGACTCTTCGTTGGATGAATTTTAGACCATCCAGAATGCCCTAATGTTTTGCATAAAAAATCGAGCAATTGCCTAGGTATCTGCTGTAACCTAGTATCCACTCTCCATTTTCATCACGCAACACTCCCCTAGTAGCTACAGTCCTTGATCTCACTTGGACGACACCATCTATATTGAGAAAAGTCCAACGCCCTATCAAAAGTTCCGTACGAGGGAAGTCGATACCTTCCATAGAAAAGATCTTCGAGCCCTCGCAATACTGCTTGGTAAAGAACCATCCAAACCATATTTTGATATGATAACACAAACCCAAAGGGCTTCTTCGTTAGATGCCACCTTATATCCAAGTTTCAGCAAGAAAGAGATGTTTTGGCCACGTAGTTGTCTCATACCGAGCCCTCCACACCACTTAGGTTGGCATACAAAATCCCAACCTACTAAGGACATCTTCTTGCCATCAGAGGTTCCCCAAATAAACATCCGCACCAAGATTTCAATTTCGTCGAATATTTTCATAGGAATCATCATGGATTGCATAAAATAGATGGGAATGGAGAAAAGAATTGACTATGCTAAATTAGCCCAGCCAGCAATAGATAGTTGACGAGCTTCCCAAATTGCTTAGCATAATAGCCATGGATTCCTCCACACCTTTAGATAGGACATATTAGTTATCCTAGGGTTGACCTTGTGTCCTAAGAGGTCACAAAAATCATGAAGAATTTCCTTTAACAATCTGTCGTGCTTCACATATGCTTTGTAAAAAATAACAAGGTCATCTGTGAAGAAGAGATGGGAGAGTGATCTGCCGGTTTCATACCTAGTAGATTGAATTATTTTTCACACTTGAAGAGCTTAAAATCAAGTATTTTCGTTATGTTTTCGTAGGATTCGACTTAGATTTCTCGTTTGAATAAATTGTGCAACCTAAGTGCTAAAATGTTGTTTTATTGTCTTTAAGGCCGATTGAGGCCTAAAGGTTAGCTAATGTACTTTGTAAGTGTGCAGAAGACCATAAGAAGTTGTAAAAATAGGAGACTGATCACTTCATCACGACACAGGTTGAGCTACATCACAACCAAGGAACCAGACTTGAAGATTTTGAAGACTGACTTTTTTGTCGCGACATACATGGGTTATGTCACGAAAATGCCTGTAGGATAACACTTCACATAGAAACCGAAGTCTTTTTCACGACATAGGTTCTGGTCTGTCTCGACATCGACCCCTGGACACAGATTTTACATCTAGTGAAAGGCGTTTCGATCTTTACAATGCCACCTAAGCACGAAGGACAACAGTAGACCTAGGTTGATGAAAACGACCGACCAAGGCTATAAATAGGACCCTTAGCATTAGGTTTAAACACGCCATTTACTAGATTTCAGTTTTTAGTTTTAAGTTTGTATTTTCTTTTGGAAACGAGATTGTAGAAACGCGCATAAAAGTTCGAGGAAATTTTCCTGACAAATTGCTAATACAATTCTAGTTTTTTTTCATTCTACTATTCAATTATATGCTTTTGTATATGTTTGTGTTTATAATGATAAAAAAAACCCATGAGAAACTAATTCCATTTTTGGGAATTAAGGAGTGGAAGTATGAATATTTGATTATTGTTTAATAGGGATTTTACCTTTCGGATCAGCTGTTTGGGAAACGAAGAACATTGAACAAACACTAGGCCTGACAACCCTAAAAAGTCATTTAGGTGGGAATGAACCCAAAATTTGTATTGCCCATCCGTGAACACCTTTTCCTCAAACAAGTTTAGATTGTGACATCTAGTGATAAGTAGTCTCTATCGACTTGCTATGCCAACGGAAGATCAAGAGATTCAATTGGGGCAGTGACTAGTTGATTGAGGGGAAATCCCCGAAACCCAGTGATTTAAAAACTCATACGGTAGCAACCTAATAACCCCAAAGCCGTTTATAAGAATTTTTACATCTCAAATTTTTCTTTTGTTTTCTATTTTTTTTCTCTTTTATTTTATGCTCTTCAAAATTCACTCTTTATTCTTCGTACTATAGTACCTAAAATAAGTACTAATTAATTTTATTCTTTGCAGGGATTTGATTTACTATCGCTTTACACCTCCTTTGGGTACGATCCTCAAAATACTACCAAGTGTTTCGTTGTACACACTATATTTACAACTTGATCCCTATACTTGCAGAAAGCCTAAACCTACACCAAACGAGAGTACGTTCAGGGGCGGTCAAGTTGTTGGTACCATTTTCGAGGAGGCAATGCCTTAGTAAATTTTATTCGCCTTAGTAAATTTTATTCTTTCTTTGCCAATAAAATAATTAGAAAAATTTTTGGTTATAGATACAATTTTATTTTATTTTTCGTATTTCATTTTTCTTTAGTTTTTCTTTAATTAATTTTGGTTCATGACTCGAAGCCAATGAACCTTGGTTGATCCTATTTCTAACCCCGAATCATTAATTAAACGTAATCGTAAAAACCAACAGGCGCTGCAAAATCTACCACTGGAGGAAAGAGAAGAAAGAGTTGATCCAAAAGAAGATCCCACTATCAACGTATAAAACGCTCATATACCTCCGCAACTCCCTACAAACGAACCAAGGGAAAAAGCACAAAGAACTTTGAGGGAGTATTCTTTACCTACTTTAGATCTAACTGAAGAAAGTATTGCTAGACCTACTATCGCCGTTAATAATTTTGAAATAAAATTGGTTATGATTCAAATGATTCAAAATAATTTACAATTTAGAGGGGTAATGGCTGAAGATCCCAGTTTGAATTTGAAACAGTTTTTACAATTATGTGATACTTTATGTTTAATGGTATTATTGATGATGCCATCCATTTGAGATTATTTCCCTTTTCACTAATCGACAATGCTTTTTCATGGCTAGATGCGCAGACACCTGGATCTAGCACAACTTATGATAACTAGGAGGGGAAATTTCTGCAAAAGTTTTTTCCTATGGGAAAAGCAATCCAATTGAGGAGAGAATTGTCAACCTTTAGGAAATTCGAGGGTGAAAGGTTCCATGAAACATGAGAACAGTTTAAGAAGCTAGTACAAAAATGCCCTAATCATGATATGTCAAAATGGATGCAACTACAAACTTTTTACAATGGGTTGGATGCATCCGCCATATCTACTCTAAATGGTGTAGTAGGAGGAGCCGTAATGAACCAAATTTATAATGACGCTTATGGGCTAATAGTGAATATGATAATGAACTCCTACCAGTGGCCTACTGAAAGGTTCACTTACGTACAAAAACCCGCTTCAATGAAGATGATCCAAGAAGATGATAAATACCAACAACTGTTGGAAAGATTGAATCGAATCGAGTTTGCTACAAGGACACCGCCATTGACGGAGAAGATAAGCCTCTCTATCATTATCTCGCCAATCTAAAATAGGCCAATTATGTAAGTAGTCGAAATCCCTATTCAAATATGTTAAGTAGATAGATCAACTCGATAATGTCGATAAGGGAGGTTGAATCGACCTTTGAGATGTTATGATGGAAGCAATAAAAATTTGTAATAAAGAACAAAAGGATTTATAGTGGTTCGGCCCCAAATGCATACTCCACCACCTTAGCTTTCCATAACTAAGGATTTCTCCAAATCCACTAGATTTGTATAACCTTTGAGGTCAACGTTTAACCTTACAATCTCTCTTATGACTTATACCCAAAAATCTTAAGATAGAACTCCCATAAGGTTTCTACCTAAACCTTAAGTATAAATTCTCTCTCAAAGAGAAACAAACAAGCAAACAAAGAAACAATCATTACAAGATTAAGATGTTTACCAATTAAGTAGACATACAAAGAAGAACACTTGAGCTAAATGAATACAATGAAAGCTCACAACTGTTTACAAGAAAAGGTATGAAAGAATTAAGCTCTAGGTTGTTTTGATTGATCTTTAGGCTTTACACATTGCTCTTCTTGATGCTAAACCTTTGGAAGATGATATTTATGCCCTCTAAGTGAATTCTAACCATTTTGGTTGTTGGGAAAGTAATGTAGCCGTTGTAACCATAAAAACCAACATTAAATGTTGTTTGCAACTTCATTGTTTCGGTAGAAGAATAATTATATCGGTAGAACTGAAGTTGTATTCGTAGAAGTGAAGTTATACTTGTAGAAGTCCTAAGGTAGACAACTTTACAAAATATTATCGTTGGAGTCATTCTATCAGTAGATGCTTCTTTGTATCAGTAAAACTTTAAGGATTTCATTTGGTATCTGTAGAACCCATCAGAGTATCGATAGAAGTGCAAGGTTTGCTGAACTTTGGCTATTGACTTAACTTATTTCGATAGAAGTCTTCAAGGTATTAGTAGAACTGAAGTTGTATCGATAAAAGTGAAGTTCTACATGTAGAAGTCCCAGGCCAAAACTACTTTTCTCATTGGAGTCTGTTCTGCTCAGCTTTTATTCAAAAACACTTTAATTTGTTATATCAAAACATATTATACAATAGGGCTTATTTTAACAGAATACCTATAATATGAGATGAAAAGATCACCCTAATTTTAGGTGGGGAGAAAGCCAAGAGGTAAGCAACAACAGTAGCACCCAAGTAAGAAACCCTAATTATCAACCCCTATTTTTACAAACACAACCGAAAAGAGCGAGTCAAGGTGACCATGATACATGTGGTCAAAGGTTAGATAGAATTGAGGGGGAGTTGCACTTCATGAGGGCAGATGTAAAACAAGTTCAGTCTAATTGCACTAATACCGCCAGATCTGTAGCAAAACTAGAGGAAAGGATAGATCAATTACTGAGCATGGTGAACGATCTTTCAAGAAAATTGGTTCAGGGATCCTTAGTAACATTGAGAATAATCCCCACCAATAAGGTAAAGAACAGGTTAAGGTGATCGAGTTAAGATCGGACAAAGTACTGAGTAGCCTAAAGCGACCTAATAAAGGAGAAGAGCCTATTGAATCTCATGAGATTATAAACATCTCTTCTAATGATGACATTGAAGTCATCAAACCCAAAGAGGTATCAGAAAAAAAGGCAGTAGAAACAAAGGAAGATATGCCTAAGGAAGAAAGGAGCGCCTCAATTCCCTTCCCAAAAAGGTTAGAAGAAAAGAAGCGATAAGACGAAGACGACTTTGTTAGTTTCCTCAACCTTTTCAAATCCCTAAATATTAACTTACATTTGACTGAATTGATAAAAAAAGTACCCAAGTATGCCAAATTCTTAAAGAAGATCATGACAAGGAGTCGAAAAATCAAAGTAGGCGAGCAAGTGGAGGTAAACGTATCCTACAAGGCTATTATATGTAAGGAAATTCCTCAAAAACTGAAGGATCTTGGAAATTTCACCATTCCAATTAAAATTGAGAATCTTTAATTCAATAATGTTCCATGCGATCTTGATGCAAGTATAAATCTAATGCTTTTATTAGTATTTGAGAAACTTGGGAGTGGAGATCTTAAGAATACCTAAGTTACGCTACATTAGTTGATCGGTCATCTATACGACCGAGGGGAATTCTAAAAGACGTCTTATTACAGGTATGGAGTTTATAATCCCTGCGGACTTTGTTGTGTTAGATTTTAAGGAGGACAGGGATATTCCCATATTGTTAGGAAGACCATTTTTAGCCATATCTCGGTCAATCATTGATTTGAACAATAACGAGCTCATATGCAAATCAATGGTGAGGTTGAAACCTTCAAGGATGGGGATAAAAGTGATGAAACTAAGGAGCACAATGAGCATTGTCACTTGCTCGAATTGAATCAGGGAGAAGGACACAATCGAAACTAATGAGAAGAGGACCAAAAGAGAACAAAGTTGGACCCTCTCGACAAGGGTAAGCATACCAAATGAGTCTGGTAGTAAGGCTTAAAGGTAAATCGGTAGTACTAACCTATTTATATTATTGTATATCATTCTAACATGTTTTTATTTCAGTATTTAACAGGAAACAGGGGTATGTTACGACACACTATCATCTATGTCGTAACAAAGGCGACAGAATCCAGGAAAAAGCAAGACTGAAGTCGATGTCGCAACATGGATACCCCCTTGTCGCGAGAAAGTGTACAGATTCAACAATATTAGGACTGAGGAGGATGTCGTGACAAGGCCCCAAGAACTCATGAACAAGAGAAACTGAAGGGTGTGTCACAACAAAGACTCCCTATGTTGACATGATTATAATTTTTGCAAGATCGACCCAGCCCAACTGCACAACCCGACGGCTAAGGGCTTATTTTTTTCCAAATTTATACACTTTAAAACCTTAAATCCTAACCCCTATAAATACTAAAATATCATTCTAACTCACTCTATTTTATTTTAACTTATAAAAAACCTAAAAATCCTCTCTTTTCCCAGTTTCTCTTTTAACTTTTCAGGTTCCCAAGCAAAGGAAGAAACACACCAATCCAGGTTTAAAGTTCCTACTTTCATTCTATTATTTACAATGCCTCCTAGAAAGGTTAGACGTATGATAGAATCATAATCATCATTAGGTACGAATCCTTGGAACTTTTTAAATTTGAATGTAGAAAAATATTTTAATGAACTTCAAGGGAAAACTTTCATTCAAGAGACGGTTTTTACCCATTGATAGTTTTGTGTAAAGAAATCTGACCTTTAGTTAGGTATTATAGATGGGAATGTTTTTGGAAAATCCCTACAGAACCTGTTGCTATCCCTATAGTCCAAGAATTTTGTGCTACCCTAAAAGATCATAACTCTAGGACTAAGGATGAAGTTAATTGGGAAACCTTAGTAATTAGAGGGATTAGTGGTAAGGTAACCCCAAAATAATTTGTAATTTTTTTAATGCTCCTTATTATGAACAAGATTTCTTAGATCAAATTGACCTAGAATCCTTTAGTGATATAGACATGTATGAGGTTATTACTTATTTGATTGAAAAAAGGGGGGAATGGAAATTTAAACCAAACATTAGTATTCCTACCTCATTTAATCAATGCATCATGTTTCTTGAAGCTAAGATGTAGATCCATTTTATTTGCACACGTATGATTCCTGCTTTAAATGTTTCTAATGACAACGCTTTTCGAGCAGTGTTGTTATTTGCAATTTTGCAAAAGAAGCAGGTTTGTATAGGAAAATGGATCCATCAAGACATGAGTCGTTGTGTCAGAAGCCAAAAGGTGGAGATTTTCTTTCCTCACCTAATCACAGCTTTGTGTAGAAGGGCAAGAGTGCCCATGACATCCACTGAACAAACCTTGAAACCGTTAAAAAGTGTCATTGGTGACACACTCTTCCAACAATATGAGGAGGTTCATGCTAAACAAATAGAAGAGAGAAAGAGAAAATCATGAGATTTGACAACTACACCAACATCCACACAAAGGTTGGCATCATCGTAACAAGAAGTTGGTGAAGGAAGTTATGCAAAGTTGGATTGGATGATCCAATGAATGCACGAATCGAGACCGGTATTCTAAGAGGTTGCTCGAAAACATAACCTTAGGGTCCCTAACTACACTACGAACATGTTTAGGGGTGGTGGATGAGGAACATGATGATGAAGAGCATGAAGTAGGGAGTGATAGTGATGAGGAGGAAGAAGAAATGGATGAGGATGAATAGTTATTTGAGACAATTTAAGTTAGTAAATTTTAGATAATTTTTGGTTTCTATTTTAGACTTATATAATTCATAGGAGTAGGATTAGAATTTATTTTTGTATATGTGCTTTAATTCTTTTTGTAGGAACCCCACATTACGGAAGTCAACAATTTCGAGCATCCACACCAAAAGGAAAAGGACAACCACCATAAGAAGAATAGATCCTTTACGATAAATCGGGTAACTTCTTTCCTTAATTATTTGAGGGGACTACACATTAAGGATAATGTGTTTTCTAAAGTGTGGAGGGTAACAAAGGAATTTTTGGCATATAGTTTTTATTTTTATTTATCTTTTGATATGTGCTTGAACTTATAGAAATACAAGTGTCTGATTAGGAGCATTTAGGAGCATGTATAATAGGTTAATTGTGTTTATTAATAAATTTGACATGTTGATGATAACTTTTTAATTTTTGAACATGAAACTTTTGAGTTCTATAGGTTAAATTAAGTATAGATAGAAAGGTTTTATTGATACCAAATGATGTGCAAAATATAAGGAAATGAGCATGCTAGTATATATGATAGATGATAATTTTGAGATTATCTGATTAAATTGATACTTGTGCATATTGAGATGTTTAGGGTGACCTAAGGCATTGTTTGGACATATCTAGAGCTAAAAACCCAAACCCTGTTATGAATTTTCTATTAGTACTCATCTTTGAGCCTTATGACCTTTTATCTTTTGATGAACCACACTATAAGCCTCTTTAGCCTTAAAAGACAGATTTGTGTATACTCTTTTCTTTGGTCCTGTTTTGCATGGAAATAGACATATGACCATTGATATTGAGGGTAAGTAGACACATTAAGGTGGAGGTTAGAAAACAAAAATAGGAATATCAATATAATGTATGAACTTTAGTTTAGCCAAAACGAGAGAAATAGAGAAAATTCAAAAAAAGAAGAAAAATGAGTAAGAAATAAAGAATCATGAGTAAGAAAATATGTGAATAGTGACAAAATTATAAAGTCACCAAAAAGAAGAAAAAGAGAATCTTACTCAAGAAACAAAAGAAAAAATAATACTCATAGGCTAGCTAAATGGATTACTTTATATTGAGAGTTCCTAAAATGAAGAAAAAGGATGGTGAGAGAAGGAGAGATAAGGGGGTGAGATGGAGTGGGATATAAAGGGGAAGAATAGGGAAAAATACAATTTGACAAACTATTTTCATGTTTGTAAACATTTTGTGCTTAATTGTTCTTTGAAATCCATATTTATCCTAAGCCTCAACACGTTACAAGCTAAAAAGCTCTATGTGACTTAAACAACTTTATGCATGAATAGATACGAAAATTATATGATTTCCTTATAGTTATCTGTATTGTACTAGGATAATTAAAGTACTTATATTAGACATTGATGGATGCATATAGTTATTAATCAAAAGCAGTAAAATTGCTTAATTATCATGTCAAAGTTATTAAAAGATATATGATTCCTAGACTACATGCTACGAGCCTACTCTTTGTATAGCTATGAACTCAAGATCTTCATTTTCCTTGCTTTTCTTGTTTTGTTTGCTTGAGGACAAGCAAAGACTTAAGTGTCAGGGAGTTTGATCTGCCGATTTCATACTTAGCAGATTGAATTATTTTTTCACTCTTGAAGAGCTTGAAATCAAGTATTTTCATTATGTTTTCGTAGGATTCAACTTAGATTTCTCGTTTGAATAAATTGTACAACCTAAGTGCAAAAATGTCGTTTTATTGTCTTTAAGGCCGATTGAGGCCTAAAAGTTAGCTAATGTGCTTTATGAGTGTGTAGGAGACCATAAGAAGTTGTAACAATAGGAGACTAATCACTTCGTCATGACACAGGTTGAGCTACGTCGCAACCAAGGAACCAGACTTGAAGATTTCGAAGAATGATTTCTTTTTCGCGACATACATGGGCTATGTCGCAAAAACGCCTGTAGGATAACACTTCACATGGAAACTGATGTCTTTGTCGTGACATAGGTCCTGGTGTGTCACGACATCGACACCTGGATGTGGATTTTGCTCTGAGTGAAGGGTGTTTCAGTCTTTACAATGCCACTTAAATACAAAGGATGACCGACCAAGGCTATAAATAGAGCCTTTAGAATTAGGTTTAAACATTCCATTTACTAGATTTCAGTTTTTAGTTTTAAGTTTGTATTTTCTTTTGGAAACGAGATTGTAGAAACTTGCATAAACGTTTGAGGAATTTTTCTCGACAGATTGCAAATACAATTCTAGTTTGTTTTTCATTCTCTTATTCAATTATATGTTTTTGTATATATTTGTGTTTATGATGATCAAGAAACCCATGAGGAACTAATTTCATTTTTGGGAATTAGGGAGTGAAAGTATGAATATTTGATTACTGTTTAACAAGGATTTTACCTTTTGGATCAGTTATTTGGGAAAGGAAGAAAATCGAACAAACAGTAGGCTTGACAACCTTAGAGAGTCATTTAGTTGGGAATGAACCCAAAATTTGTATTGCCCATCCATGAACACCTTTTCCCCAAACTGGTTTAGACTGTAACATCTAGCGATAAGTAGTCTCTATCGATTGCTATATCAGTGGAGGATTGAGAAATCCAACTCGGTTAGTGACTAGTTGATTGGAGGAAAATCCCCAAAACCTAATGATTAAAGAACTCATACGAAAATGACCTAATATCCCAAAGTCGATTATAAGAATTTCTACATCTCAAATCTTTCTTTTATTTTCTCTTTTATTTTATGCTCTTCAAAATCCACCCTTTATTCTTCGTACTATAATACCTAAAATAAGTACTAATTAATTTTATTCTTTGTAGGGATTTGATTTACTATCGCTTTATGCCACCTTTGGGTACGATTCACGGAATACTACCAAGTGTTTCGTTGTGCACAATATATTTACAACCTGACCTTTATACTTGTGGAAAGCCTAAATCTACGTTGAACTGGAGTACGTTCGGGGGTGGTCAGAGAGAGTTGACCCCGCTCGAGTAAGACATATGGGACTCCAGTTCCCATTGGACAAGGCTGAATTGATAGAGTCACCTAACCATTCCATGTTGTAACACGTAGGTTTGTGCAAGTGTACACAGTCGTTATCAAATAATAAGTAAGTAAATGAGTTATCATCTCCATAAGGACTATATATGTTAATTTAAATTTCGTAATATTAAAGTTAACAACTTGGTGATAAAAACACAATATTTTGAAAGATTTGAAGATTAAAATTAAATAAATGTAACTAGATGCAATTAATCCTTAATGCAATTAAACCTAAGTATGCAAATTATCTAAATGAATGGATGATTTTAGCAAGAGAAAACACAATTTCAACAATCAATAACATAAATAGACAAGGACAATTACATCAATTAACTCAATCCATTTTTATCATGTTTAACAGTATTCGAAAAACATTCCATCCAACTCGATCTTTCATAACCAAATTAAGTTCTTTTAGAATCTTTTACTTAGTGAAACATGAATTTTATTGATCATATTAAACTAAGGGTTTCTTAGTATTCATGTGAAGTAACAGGGATTGGGTCAGTTTGAAACAATTTAATCTCATGAACCTAAAAGCCATGCAAGGTAATAGAGCTCGATTAAGTTATTACGAACCTTCAATTCATTATGGGTTGGATATGAATTAAGCATGCAGTTTTCAATTATTGTGTGTATTAGTTGATGTTTGATTCAGATCGCACAGTAATTCTAATGCATCCAATCATGTTTGAATGAAATACATACTTGAGTTTAGTTGAAAACATGATCAACTGAGGCACAAAGACCATAAGCATTATTCAAAAAAAAATCATTACATTGATGGAATCATCCCAACTTAAACAAAATTAAGCTACCATTGTTGATGACAAGATGAAGAACCCATTGCAAACATGAACAAATTAAATAACAATTGAGGAAAGAATAAACTCTATCGAAGTGACTATCGTGTGGACTTCGGTTGAAGTTGTCTTCTTTCGATCCTTGCCTTGCTCCTTTACTGTTGGATTCTCAAGGTGGCTGGCCAATAGATGATCTCTGAGAGGCTTTTCTAGCTAAAATTTAGATGAAGAAAGGAATGCTAGGCGTGGGGAGAAGAAAACAATAGAGGGAATGAAAGAATGAGAGAAGATGGATGAGTAAGGGATGATTTAAGAAATGGAAATGAGGGTTATATTTATAGGTGAAGAGGCGTGGTTGGTTTACTAAAAATGGCGTGAAGGATCCCCCTATTTCTCCCTTGCATGGTCAGCCACTCATTGTGGAATTTGGGTGCATGTTGTTGCTTAATTTTAGCATGCTTAAATCAAGCAAGGACTTGAACAAATTCAAAGGCAATTTTCATGGATTGTTTCTGATTTGTCTTCAACTTCAGGGACCTTCAAGAAATATCCCAAAAGTCCTTCTTGGGCATACATTGCTTGTGCCAAATTTTGGAATCCTCTCTCTTGGACTAGACGGTTTTATGATCCAATTAAGCAACCAGACCTGTCCTATTTTGCATACAGAATTTAATTGGGTTAAATTAACAATTTAATAACCCAAATTTCATATGGTCTTTGCCGTCTAATGTGCATGAAATAATTCATGTCCATGAAATAATTTATATCATGCTTTATTAAATTAATTCCATGGTCCACTGCATCATTAAAATAATAAATGTTAAAAAATAACATAAAATAGATCAATTTATGCATAAAAACCATACAATAAAGCACAAAATCACAAGTGAAATAATTTCATGTCCAAGTTTAGCATTTAATCAAAATTCACCAATTTATTCAACAATTTCTTGGGATTAATATCGTTTTTAAGTTAAAAGGTGGTAAAAATTGATAGAAAAATCCTATATATTTCAGGTTTACACACCCCAAAACTTAAACTATAGCTTGTCCCGAGTAATGCTCATGCAAAGCAAAGTTTTTGCTAAGGTAATATTGCAATATGTAAGCAACATCAATCTTTGGCACATAATCATACATCAACAAAATAATTTTCAACTCTTTTTATTGATAAGTAGCTCGAAATGCAATCATTATTCCAAAATTTACGCTAAGTATAAGGATATGCCAACATGAGTCACAGTTTGCATGTATTTCTAAGTCGTATGCAACATTCACCATTCAACACAATTTCCCTATCACTTTCTCTCCACTAATGTAGGTGACATAATTATCAAATCAATAGGTCTTTTATGAGGTTGTAATGGGGCTAGGCTAAAGGTAGGGATTAAAGAGAAGTGAATTTTCGATTTCAATAATCTGAACCCTAACTTTGCCTTGGATCTTTTTGTAACATAAACCTTCTTTCCAATAAGTCTTTGGAATACCCCAAACTTATTTTGAATTCATACTCATCAAATTTTTTTCATAATTTGAGCAAAATTTTTTTCTTTTTTTTTATTCAAGCATGTACCTCTTTTCGAATTTTTCCTCAAATGTTGATCACGAAGACAACTTTAGTTAAGATGGGTGCACAAAATAAGATAAACTTAAAAAAATAATATTATGACTCATGATGTAGGTAATTTGCAATAAATAAGCCATTAAGCTAAAAAATAAAGTTTCAAGGGTTAATATCATAAGGTGAGCTTAAAAGGCTCAAATGATCCAAAGAAAATGTGTCTATATCATATTTAGATTCTCAAGCCTCCTAGGATTTCGCCTCGAGAAAGTTACTAAATCAATTCTAAAGACTAAATCTTCATGCATGTCTATTCTAAAGGGAAATTAAATTTTCATGACAAACATTACCTAAGACTAGAGACATTACAAGCATTCCACAATTCAAGATAATATACACTTAACTTAGATAAAATCAACAATCATTCTTGCGTTTGAGCTAACTTATTAACAAAATTTTTCTCTAAACATTTATTTATTAAAGCATACTTATGTAAAAAGATTGAAACATACTTGAAAATTTTTAAAATTCATGCAAATATTACCTTACCCCCTTTAAAATGAAGCAATGTCCTCATTGCAAAAACAAAGTAATGAATGAAAACTGAACACCTGGTAGGGTTGTAAAAAAAGAGAGGTGAGTCATAAAGATTGCTTAAATACCAAGTCTCTCTTAACAATCCAATCCTAAACATGTTCATTCCCATTACTACACCACTTCGCTTTTCTTAATAAAGAGGTATTAAGCTTATTCATGTTTGTAATATTTTATTATGCAAAAGGAAATCCTAACTAAGAAATAAGAAATAAACACCTAAGAATAAATAAATACTAAAGACAAAGAATTCCCCCCTTTTATTTATTTGACTCATCCCTCTTGTCTTCCTTTTCTTTAGTTCCATCCTCGCTTTCATATTTGTCCTCTTCCTTCCATGTATCGAAGATAAAATCTAGGAACTCAGGAACAAAAGTATTAGAGATATTCTTAAAAGTATTTCTAATTGAATCATCCCTAATCTTTGCATATCTCGAGTAAGCTTGTTGTTGGTTATGCATAAATTTACACATATCCATCATAATTGACAATTTTGATTTCTTCTAAGTGTTTGAAGGAGTGGGCATTGTAATAGTTAAATTAGGATCAATATTGGGCTCAACTAGCTCTTCAACTTTCGGCTCATCGCTTGGTTCAGAGATGTTTGGTTCCTCAATCGGTTTAGGATTTTTTAGCTCTTCTTTAGATTCTACTTCTTCTGTGTCAGCAACTGAGTTAGCTTCAGTTTCAGTTTTGTTTGATGAGTCTTTAGTTTTTGGTTTATTTGGTTCACTCTGTTCAGTTTTGTTCAACTCATCGACATTGTCCACTAACCTTTCAAGGTCATAGGCTGTGATGCAACCTTGAACATAATGGCCATTAAGATTTGCTTTTGTTTTAACTTGGGCCCTTAAGCAAAGTGAAGTAATTAATGAGGGAAGCAGACACTTCCTGTCTTCTTTTTAGCATAGTCATGGATCTCCTTGAGAATAATTCTCCCCACATTTATAGACCTTTCTATCAATATCACATACAGTAAGAGCATTCATTCCATCGAGATGGTGGAACTGTGTGAGATAGGGATGAAGCTATATCAAACAAAATAGAACCATGCATTAACTATTGATTTTAGATATTCACTTTGGCAATAATGACTTCCATACTTTCTTATAATCCATTAGAATCCCAGATTTGTAACAACATCAAGCACTTATTGAAGAAAATCCCAATTGATGTTGGTCATCATGGGAAAGTACTCATCTTCTTCAACATCAAGTAGGTTAAACAATTCATTAATGGACTTAGAAGTAAAGGGTACCTTCTTCTTTCGAGCAATAACCTTAGTAGCTTATTGCATATTCAAACTGGCATAGAACTCTCGAACTAAATCCTCATTGGGAAATGATCGTGCATTACAAAAGTGATTCCAATTTAGAGCATCAATCGTCTTTCGAATGGGCAAGGGTACAACCATTCTATCAATGCTCTTCAAGTGAAAACCTTTTTCTAGCATCATGGGTTAATTCTTGAAGATTGAATCGAACCTTTCTTTTACTTCTTCATCTTGAATCACAATCGAAATTTCAACAGAAGTCTTGAAAGATCTAGTTCTTTTGCGAGACATGGAATTTTTCCCAAAAATTAGTCAAAATTTTGGCAAGGGATAGGAAAAAGGAATTGGCAATGTGGTGGCAAAGGTTTTTACGATGATGGCAAGTTTGCGATAGTGGAAAAGGTGCAACGATGATAAGCGCATGGCAGCGGCAAGTATGCGACGATGATATGGTTACTTTGGAAAAAGGCTTGCTGCGGCACAAAGAGACTCTTACGACAAGGGAATGATTTTGGGGAGCTTCTTCGGGATTTGAGATCGACGACAAAAGGGAAAAGATGTAGGTGGCTAAAGTTTAAGTTAATTGCTTAAAGGGTTGAGAAAAATATGGTGGTAAAGAGGGGTTTATATAGTGATAAATTAGGGCAAGCATGTAGCAAAAATTTAGCTACACAAAGGTTTCTTGGGCGGCAAGAAAGAAAGAGGAAGGGATGTGCGACAAGATTAGGGTTTTTAAAACCCTAGGGACAACAATGCATGGGTAAAATTTCTTCTTTTTTTTTGTTTTGTTTTGGGCATCGAACTCAAACTGTATTTACAAACTTGACTACTTAAAATAAACTGATTAGTACTTGGGTCAAATAGACCCCCTTATTAAACATAAACAAACAAAACTAAAATTAAAAACAACAATTAAAATGAAATTAAAAAATTCAAAGTTAATTAGAAAATTTCTTCTCAAAAGATTACATTGAATTAATTCCCAAGAAAGGTTGGAGGGGTCACTACGATCCCGCTTAAGTTCCAATATCCTTAGGCAGAATTAATTAAATGTACTAATTAAAAATAATAATTTCTAATTATTTAGTAAAGAGTAGGAACATGAAAAATTAAGGATCTCTTATATTGAATGAGGGTTCAACTCGCTCAACTTCACCATCTCAATAGTGTTTGAGATGTTGACCATTAACTTTAAATGTACCTTAATAGTTATCGTACAATTCAACGACTCCTTATGGATAAACTTTATGAACGGTGAAAGGTCCAATCCATCGGGACTTGAGCTTCCCAAGAAATAACCAGAGCCTTGAATTAACAACAATACCTTCTGACCTTCTTTAAACTCATGAGGTTGTATACGATTGTCATGCCATTTCTTATATTTCTTTTTACACATATTAGCATTCTCGTATGAAAATAACCTCAACTCTTCCAACTCATCACGTTGTAACATCATTCTCTCACCGACTTGCTTAAGATCCAGATTTAATTGCTTCAAAGCCTAGTGAGCTTTATTTTCCAACTCCAACGGTAAATGACATGCCTTTCCAAAGACTTAACATATAAGGAGCCATTCCTAATAGTGTCTTAAACGCTGTTTTTTCTTTGACCCATCATAGCTCCAACAACAAAATTGCTTGCATCAGACATTAACTAAAAAGGTGAGTTCCAATCTAGTGTAACAATTATTGGGGTTGAGATTAACTGACTTTTTAATTCCACAAAAGCTACCAAGCATGCTTTGTTGAAATTGAAAATTGTATCTTTCTCTAACAACAAATACAAAGGCTTAGAAATTTTTGAAAAATATTTGATAAATCTTCGATAAAAACTCGCATGGCTCAATAAACTTCTAATTCCTTTCACACTAACTAGAGGCAGTAATCTTTCAATTACATCCACCTTTGCTTTATCAACTTCAATTCCATTATTGGAAATCTTGTGTCCTAAGACAATCCTCTCATTAACCATAAAATGACATTTCTCCCAATTAAGGACAAGATTTGTCTCCTCGCATGTCTTAAGTACTTTAGCCAAATTACTCAAATAAACATCGTAAATATTACCAAAAATAGAAAAAATCATCCATGAAAACCTCAAAAAAATTTTCAACCATATCATTAAATATTACCATCATGCATCGTTGAAATGTTACAGGTGCACTGCATAAACAGAAAGGCATTCGCCTAAAAGCAAATGTATCGTAAGGGTAAGTAAAAGTCGTTTTATGCTAGTCTTCCAAGGCTACAACTATTTTTATCATACTTAATAGTATTCGAAAAACATTCCATGGCAACTCGATCTTTCATGGGCTTGGAAACCAAATTAAGTCCTTTCGAAATCTTTTACTTAGTAAAACATGCATTTTACTGATCATATTAAACTAAGGGTTTCTTAGTATTCATGTGAAGTAACAGAGGCTGGGTTAGTTTGAAATAATTTAATCTCATGAACCTAAAAGTCATGCAAGGTAATAGAGATAGGTCAAGTTATTACGAACATTCAATTCACTCTGGGTCGAATGTGAATTAAACATGCACTTTTTAATTATTGTGTCTACTAGTCGATGTCTAGTTCGGATCATTCAACTAATTTTAATGCATCCAATCACATATGAATAAAATACATACTTGAGTTTAATTGAAACATGATCAATGAGGCACGAACACCATAAGCATGATTCAAATGAATTTCATTAAATTAATGCAATCATCCTAGCTTCAACAAAATTAAGCTACCATTGTTGATGACAAGATCGAAGAACACACTGCTAACATGAACAAATTAAATAACAAGGGAGGAAATAATAAACTCTATCGAAGTGGTTGTTATGCGGGCTTCGATTGAAGATGTCTTCATTCAATCCTTCCCTTGCTCCTTTGCTGATGGCTTCTCAAGGTGGTTGGCCAAGAGATTATCTTTAAGAGGCTTCGCTAGCTAAAATTTAGAGGAAGAAAGGAATGCAAGGTGTGGAGAAAAGAAAACAAGAGAGAGAACGAAAGCATAAGAATGAATGCAGCCAATGTGCATGAAATAATTCATGTCCATGAAATAATTTATATCATGCTTTATTAAATTAATTCCATGGCCCATTGCATCATTAAAATAAGACATGTTAATAAATAACATAAAATAAATCAATTGATGCATAAAAAACCATACAATAAAGCACAAAATCATATGTTTAATAATTTCATGTCCAAGTTTAGCATTTAAACAAAATTCACCAATTTATTCAACAATTGCTTGGGATTAATATCATTTTTAAGTTAAAAGGTGGTAAAAATTGATAGAAAAAATCCTATATATTTTTAAGTTTACACATGCAAAGCACAAAAAGATAGGGAGAAAGAGGGCATCCCTATCTAATTCCCTTAATGGGTCTAAATTTAGACGTTGGGACACCATTCCACTTAACCTGCATAGTAGAGTTAGAAATAGCAGATACTATAACATTCTAAGATGAACAGGAATACCTGCCGCTTGGAGAGATGCATCAATGAAATCCCATCGAACTCAATCGTAGGCTTTTTCCATATCAATTTTGATTGCCATCGACTTCCTATTCTTGCTGGTCTTCATTGAATGAATGACTTCTTAGGCAATGATAATATTATCGGTAATATTTCTTCCTACGATAAATTTGGGTTGCTCTTGCAATAATTTTCGAAAAGATAAACTTTAAACAGTTAGCTATTACCTTCATCACCAATTTGTAAAGGACTGAGAAAAGGCTTATAGGACGGAATTGAGTAAACCCCTCATGATTTTGATCCTTGGGAATAAGATTGATCAAAGTGTTATTAAACTCAACATCAATAACACCTCCATTGAAGACCTTCTTAACCCAGTCATAAACAATAGATCCAACAGTAACCCACTTCTTTTGAAAGAAGAGAGCATGAAAGCCATCACTGTCTAGAGCTTTAAGCTGATCCATATCAAATAGAGCAGTCTTAATTTCCTCATTCGTGACCAATCTATCCATAAAATCAAGATCAAAAGAGTCGATCTTAGGAAACCAGTTGGGAGGTAGGCTCCTCATGGAACCAAGATCTTCTCCATACAAATTTTGGTAAAAATTAGATGCCTCCGATTCAATGGCCTCTGGGTCAAAAATCTAATCACCAGAAGAATTACGAATGGCTATTATACGGTTATTCTTCCTTCGCTATAAAGTGCAAGCATGAAAAAACTTGGTATTTCGATCTCCCAAGTGAAGCCAATCGTATCTAGCCTTTTGCTTTTAGAGAATTTCTTCATGGTGCAAAACATTCTCAAATTCCTATCTTAACCCTCATTTCACGAGGAGCTAAATGATTAGTATTTGAAATATCCATTTGCTTTTGAACCACAGACAATTTATGAATCAAATTCCTCTTACGAATTGTGATGTGGCCATAGACAAACTTATTCCACTCTTTTAAGCCTTTAGTGAACCTAGCTAAAGAATCTATTATAGACCCTCTGAAGCCCCACCGATATCTCACAAAGTCCCCAAACTCAAGATGTTCAATCCATCCCACCAAAAACCGAAATGGTTTTCCTCTAGGCAATGTAATCTTAGACTTGAGATTAAGGAGGAGAGATTTGTGGTCTGACTTAATTTTTGGAAGATGGATAATCAAATTAATTAGGAAATTTTTAATCCAAGCCTCATTTCCCAAAGCATGGCCTAATCTCTCGAAGATATTACCGCAGTGCTAAGTAAAAGTGGTCCCTTAAACCTCAAATTATGCAAATCAACTGACTCCACAAAATCACCAAAATGATAACATCTCTTCTAAAGCTAAAGGCCACCTATTTTCTCATTAGAGGATAATATTGCGTTAAAGTTACCGATAACCGCCCAAGGAATTTGACCTAATAGGATTAATAACATCAGATTCCACCAAAGATCTTGGCATTTTTTACTATTTGAGCTCCCATACACAAAAGAAACCATAATCGGTAGTGAAAACGAATCAGACCAAATTCAGGTTAGAATAAATTGAGAGTGATTGCAAACCACCTCTACCCGAATCGAGTTTTTCCAACCAAGCCAAAATGCCCCTAACGTAACCAAGAGCCTCCACACAATGTGAAAACTGAAAGCGGAATTATGCAATAATTTTATCAACTTTAGACCTATTAACTCTGGTTTCAAGCAAACTGGTGATATCTGGCTTACTCCATATTATACTCTCAAAATATGTGAGGAAATCTTGTATTGGCAGAACCTTAACAGTTCCAAGAAAAATTGAAAAAGTCATGTAAAAAGAAACGAGAGAGTAGGACATACCATTACTGTTGAGAAATAGTAACGTTATTGGGGTTCATCTCATCTTGCACTCTCATTCCCGTTTCAATCACCATATTAGTTGAGATAAGATTCACCATCCCTTCCATAGAAGCTTTAAAACGACTCCCTAATCCCCATAGAGAAATATTATATTTTTTACCTCCCTGAGCAATACCAATTTTACCATTAATTTTCCAGTCTTTATTACCTGAACTACTAGTACCCAGTGACTCAAACCGTCGACCTTTGGTGTGTTTAGTGGATTTTGGATTCTCCTTGTAAGTAGAGTGCTTTCTAGGGTCTAAAATACCTCCGGTCAACTGAACATCAACCTCCTCTAGACCTTCAAAAGTTAAGTTCAAATGTGTTGTAATGCTATCCAAATTATTTTCCTGTATGGGAAATTCAACTCCTCTCGCAATTTCATCTACAATAGATGAAACAGGCACATGCTCTGAATTAAGGAAATTAATGTTGGATTGAGGCTGAACCTAGTTATTGGTTTCATTTTCCAAAGTGTGGGCCCACTGCTGAACTTGTTCAGGCCTAAAAATACCACCCGATCCATCTTGCATATCTACCAACACATTACAGAAACAACTAACAACCCTCGATTTCAAAGGCAGAAAATTTAGCAAATTGGCTTCTCTTGTTGGGCTACCCTACATGCAAGAAGAAATAGAATTAGAATTTGGCCCAATAAGATAGACTTGCGGCCCCACTTCCTGTATGGGTAATTTCCCTAGATATTTTATATTTTTTTCCTTTGAGCCTCCCTCCTTTACATAAACTAAGATTGCATGGATTTGAAACCAGCTTTAATGCTGCTCAATGCGTGGCTGTCAACTATCAACACTTTTGGTATGTAAATCGGCTTCATAGAATCAGCAGGTATAACCATTATTTCCCTGTAAAATTTTAGGCGAAGAATTTGTAGGATCATGCAGATTTTCCTCATTTTCGAGCTCACTCAAGGAAGCAAGTCGTTGATTTTCGAGGCTCCTTTATGTTGGCTCATAGGTCTACCACTGTTTCTTCCAGCCACCGTTAGATTTCTACTCCGATGATTAGTAACTTTTACCAAAGGTCCATAGAGACATTGGTCATTGGAACAGAGATCCTTATTTCCTATCGTGTCTACTGAGGTGTGCTCCACCAGTTCTTCCATAGCAGTGGACAAGGTGTCTATTTTCTTCTCACTAGTGTTTCGTTTGCAGTTTTCTTTGATGTGGCTAACCCTTCCACAATCATAACAGATAGAAGGAAGACCCTCATAAACGACTGCTTACTTTTTTTTCGTTGATCCCCAAGAACTGAACAAGGGGCTTTGATATATCCACCATCACATCAATTCTTGCAAACTTGCCTCTTTTCCCATCGATTGTATTGTAGTTAACCTTAACGAATTTGCCAATGACTACTGCCAATGCTCACACTAGACCTTTAGTGTAATAACTATAATGAAGTCTCAGTAACCTTATGCATGCTATGATCATCGATGGGTGAGTCTCCTCCGTAGAAAAATCATGGCTCCAAAGTTTCACCTCCAAGTAATGTCCGTAAACTATCCAAGGACCACACATGAGAACTCTATTATAGTCATTTTCGCTAGCTAGTTTAACAAGAAAATAATTATTATCAAGATCAACAATCTTGTAATCACTTTTTAAATCCTATAACCTTTCAATTCTGTTGGATAGAGCCTTATATTCGATTGGCCTTTCGAGCATGTTTACAATCACCGTTTGTCTATTTATTTCATCAATTAGAGAATGGACTCTTTTAGAGAAGCAAACCTGAGGGTATGGGCCATCTAAGGAAATTTTTAACATCATTCTCAAGGAGTGTAATCTCCTCTTCATCTTTCAAGGAAAGATGCACATCCTCCTCTGTTCCTATGCTCCTGTTACCCATTAAAATCTCTTTAAAGGATATCTTGTTTGTTTCGAATTCTTGTATCACGTGATCATCGTCATCCACCATATCGGTGTCTTTATTTTTTACTTTCTTAGTCGCCCATAGTAGCTCCATCGGTAGTGAGGTGTTGAAGCGTTCATTGCTGCTGAGAGCGTCTGGAGAGAATTTCCATGTGTTTCCACACCCTTTCTTTCAATTAATAGAATGTTTGCAATACAGTAACCATAAATTTTCACCTAATTTAAAATTTAAATTGTAACTCAGATTGTAATTATTTATATGATTAATTGAAATTAATTTCAAAATTTAAATGTTAATTTAGATTATGATTAATCGACTCATATTTAGGGGTGCTTAAACGATTAATCGATTGGTTAAGCGACTCGAACTAGCATAAACCAAATTAATCGAACTTTTTAAACCCTTAGAGCATGTTTGGTTCAATGGAATGGCATAGCAATTACAATTCTATTCAATGGGCCTACCACAAATAGTTGTTTAGTTGAATGGAATACCCTATTACGAGTGTATTCCATTACAGCCTTATGCAGCTAAAAAACATTGCTTCTATTCCCTCCCCTCCCCCATCGAATTCTCATTCGTTGTTTAAAAAATCAGGGTTATTTCAATTTTACCCTCCCGAATTTCTCACCTAAAAACGCTTTCACTTAGCCCGATCAACAGCCACTCCCTTGTTGCTTCCTTTAACTTCGATCGATTGCACTCATCTCACTCATCTCCTTTAGGTAAACATTTTTCTCTCTTCCTTTGTTCCTTTCATTTTCCTCTCTTCCTTCAACTTGGCCTTCATCGATAGCAAGGCTTGTAATTGATCGCATCTTTTTCCATCTTTTCGATATAACATTAATAAAAGTTGCATCAAATCAGGTGGGTTTATTTTATTTTTTCTATTTTCTTATTATTTTAACCTTTTTTAATTTTTTGATCAACCTACATCTTTGACCATATGGGTTATCGAAAATGTTTGAGGTTTGTCTGATTTTTTGCTTTTGCTTTGTGTGTGTGTGTGTGTGTATATATTTGCCAGAAATTGCTAGAAGATAACTTATATTGCTATCTATAATACATTATTAGAAATTTCAAGTTGGTTTAAGTGAAATAAGGTTTTTAGTGTTCTAGAGATGTGTATTTGATGAGAACTTAAGGGTTTTTTTTATGGAATTGGTAGAGGTCCAATTGAGAGAATGGTAGCTTTCTTGTTATCTTTTTTCCATATGAGTTTTGAACATGATGAACTTGGGGGAATTTTAAGGTTGAATTGACGTTGGCACCTTAAGTGTATGGAGTAGGGGATTTTATGGTTCAAAAAGTGTCTGTCAATCCAGATTATTGATTCAAACATTTGGAAAAGTTAGAAAAATTTGAACTTAGTCACTTTTGATTTTTAGCATCCTACATAAGATTCATTTTGAATTCTCTTTAATAGTTGTATGTTAGACTCAGTTGAGCTCTTTTTATTCTGGTTATTAACTATAGATCCTCTTCGAATCCAATTGCCACTTTCTGTGTGGTTAATGCGTTGTTTCCCTCTTGGAAGTAGACCACATAAATTTCATACTATTCTTCAACACTTTCAGACTTGGCTTGCTCAACCTCTAGCTGCTTCATTAACTCGACTATCTTTTTCACATATATTTGAGTGATATCGACTCTACTTTCTGGTATGTCCGTTTTTTCAGAATTGGCTCATTTTATCTTTTTCTCATATATTTGAGTGTTATCATATAGGTGCTCCTCATTTTTCTTGTAATATTCTATATTGTACTAGTCACATTAGGTGTGTATATATAAGATTATTATTATGCCATCAACTATAGGTGTTTTTTTAATTATTAAATAAAAAATTCATTAAATTTGTGATTAATAAAAAAATTCAACTAAAAAGCATAATGAATCAAACAATAAAAAAATTCATGATTAGTCAAACGGTTCAACCAATAATGTAGGTTATTTAATATCATTCGATTACCTATAGAATTTGACACCATTTGATTAACCTCGTCCCGTCGTAATGAAGATATGTGCATCACATTCTATTTTGAGATTAATTTATACTATTATTTGAAGATACGTAACACTTTAATATCTTGCAGTAATGACTCATCTGCCTTTAATAGTACAAAGTGAAAAGCGTAAAAGAATTGGTCTTGCTGTGACAATATGGTTGCAAATATGTACAGTTGCGAGTTAGTTCTTGGTTACATTGGGTGTCGTCTTTATAGCCTACATACTTATAGACCAAGGATTAGATGATATATATTAGATTTTTATGCAAAACGAGATTACGTGAAAAGATTTGTATATGCTAGTGATGAGACCTGCATTGAATAAGTTAGGATGAATAGAATTACTTTTTTTAAACTACGTGAGATTTTACAAACTTTAGGAGGATTGAAGTCATCAAAGAACATGCTTGTTGATGAGCAAGTGGCAATGTTTTTACATATCATTTCTCATACCTTAAAAACTGAGCTATTAATCATCACTTTAATACTTCCGAAGAAACCATTAGCAGATCATTTTACAATATTTTAAATACTCTCATACGCTTGCAAAATGTGCTACTTATAAAGGTAGAGCCAATTACAGCTAATTCTACAGACCTAAGGTGGAAATGGTTCAAGGTAATAAAGTGAGTTCCATATATACCTTGTACATAATTTAGTTGATTTTGGGTTTAAATATAGCATTCTAACCCGAGGTTTTTTTGCATGTAATGTAGAATTTCTTAGGTGCTTTAGATGGAACCCACATCAAGATTAGGGTTCTAACAGTTGATAAACCTAGATATCGAACGTGAAAAAGTGACATAGCAACAAATATGTTTGGTGTTTGTACACCTGATTTGCATTTTGTTTATGTTCGTCCTGGTTGGGAAGGTTCTGTTGCTGATGGATGGGTTCTTTGAGATGCCATTAATAGGAGACATGGACTAAAAGTTCCTTATGGTAAAGTGCAGAATTGGAGGAATTTGAATTAATTTTTAAGATCATACTTTTCTGGAAAAATTAACCATGATAAATAATTTTTTTTCCTTTTTTACAGGTTATTATATAATTGATGCTGGTTACACGAACTCTCAGGGATTTCTTGCGCCTTTTAGAGGACAAAGATATCATTTGAATGAGTGGCGTTAGGGTTACCAGCCAAGTACTTTAGAAGAATTTTTTAATATGAAACATGCTTCAGCACACAATGTTATTGAAAGATGTTTTGAGTTATTAAAACTTAAATGGGGAATACATAGGAGTCCATCATTCTATCCTGTGAGGGTGCATAATAAAATCATTATTGCATGTAATTTGCTCCATAATTTTATTTGAACCTATATGAGTGTTGATCCTATTGAAATGATGATGAACCGAATATCATAAATATTCATCCATCGGATGCATGGGTGATCTGCCGACTTTATACCTAGCAGATTGAACTAGTTTTCACACTTGAAGAGATTGAAATTAAGTATTTTCTTTATGTTTTCTAGGATTTAATCTAGTTTTTATCGTTTGAATAAATTATGTAAACAAAGTGTTAAAAGGTTACTTTATTGTCTTTAAGACCATTTGAGGCCTAAAGGTTAGCTAACATCCTTAATGAGTGTACAGGAGACCATTAGAAGTTGCCCAAATATGAAACTAATCACTTTATCACGACATAAGATGTTCTACATCACAACAAAAGGGCCAGACTTGAAGAGTTCGGGGATTCACTTCTTTGTCGCGACATCCATGGTCTATGTCGTGACAACGCCTGCAAGATGACACTAAGTAAAGGACTGATTGCTTTGTCACGACATAGGTCATGGTGTGTCATGACATCGACCCCTGGACGCGGATTATACCTCGAGTGAAGGGTGTTTTGGTCTTTACAATGCCACTTAAACACGAAGGATCACAGCTAACCTAAGGTTGATGAAAACGGTAGACCAAGGCTATAAATAAGGCCTTGAGCACTAGGTTTAGGGACACCTTTTCTTAGTTTTTAGTTTTACTTTGTTATTTTCGTTTTGAAACAAGATTGTAACTTTCGCATAAACGTTAGAGGAATTTTTCCTGATAGACTACCAATACAATTGAAGTTTCTTTTTCATTCTATTTATTCAATTATATGTTTTCATATATTATTGTTTTGATAATGATCAAGAAAACCATGAGGGACTAAATACATTTTGGGGAATTACGGAGTGGAAGTATGAATATTTAATTGTTGTATAAATAAAGATTTTGCAATCGAATCAGCTGTTTGGGAAAGAAAGAACATTAAACAAACACTACACCTGACAAACCTAGAACGGTGGGAATGAACCCAAAATTGGTATTTCCTATCTATGAAAACCTTTTGCCCAAACCGGTTTAGACTGTAATATCTAGCAATAAGTTGTCTTTATCGACTTGCTATGCAGGCGGAAGATCGGAAGATCCAACTAGGCTAGTAACTAGTTGATTGAAGGAAAATTCTCAAAACCCAACAATTGAGGAAATCATAACAAAGCGACCTAATCTCCCCAAAGTCATTTATCGAATGCTTACATCTCATCCCTTTACTTTATTTTATTTATTTTTATGTTCTTCACAACAAATCTCTTTTTTTTTCTCATACTATAATCCCTAAACTTAGTACTAATTAATTCTTTTCCTTGAAAAGATTTAATTCACCATCACTTACGCCTCTTTTGGTTATGATCCTCGGAATACTACCAAGTGTTCCTTTGTAACACACTATATTTACAACCTGACCCGTATACTTGCGGAAGTCGAAAACCTACACCGAACGGGAGTATGTTCGGAGGCGGTCAATGGGCTACTTAGAGGATGGAACTAGCCAACCAAATGTTCTATGAATGGAAAGCATCTAGAAATTAGTTAGGTTTAGGGTAAAAATAGTATAAGGTTAATTTGTTTATTCATGTATCTAGTTTATAAAACTTTGGTGGGGTTTGAATTGTCTTTATGTATTGTACTAGGCTTGTTAAATTAAAACTTTAATTTACTTTCTTTTGATTCTTCATGTGTTATAATTTTATAAAAGTCGATCTTTCAATTTGTGTTTTTTCTTAATATAGTTATGTCAGACTTTTCATAATTAAGTGTTTCTTTCCAAAATTCTCGAGGAACCAAAAGGAAATGGGTTCTAAAAGAAGATGTTGTGTTGGTTACCTATATGGTTGATTTGTACAATGTTGGAACCATTCAACTAAATAATTGAATTATCGATTACATCATTTGTCCATTACAGCCCTATTCCATCGTAGTGAACCAAGCGTACCCTTAGTTGTTAACTGAACCGAAATTTAAAAAAAAAATTAACTGAACTGAACTTTTTCAGTTAATTCGATTAACCAACCAAATTAATCAAAATTTATATGTTTTTTGTTTTTTGGTTAAGACAAGTATAAAACACATAAAAAAAATTAATCAAATTAATTGAGTTTAATATATGTAAAATGTATATAAAAATATAAATTTTCGATTAATTAACCGATTTCGAATCAAATTAATTCAATTAACTGACCGGTTAACCAAATTTGTGCATGGAGCATAGAAAATGGGCTAAGAATTTATAGGGATAAGGTTTTGTTAGCCGATGAATCAAGGCCCACGTGACTTCCAATGCCAACTGTAGTGGTCTGAATCGGGTGTGACGGGTCACGGGTTGGTCAACAATCAACTTCTTCTTTCTTTGTTCTTTCCTACTCCAAAAACAAAGCATTGGACTTCCATTATACTTACGATTTTTTACCAAAATTAAAAGGTAGAGTGAAGAGAATATTTACTTTGGTATTTAATGATGACTGTTCTTTGTGTAGGTGAATCTACAAATGTGGTTGCACCAAAATCTCTTGAATAGAGATTGCCACTCAAGAATTGTTCTACCCTATCAGTCTTCATGGCCAAAACAATCCTTCCAAAATGCAGGAGGATTAAGATTATGACGATTTCTTCTAAGGGTGTCTTTGAGTTAGCTAAATAGCCTATAGCTGTGTGGTTAATTTATATAAAGAAATGAGTTCTTCTGTGTGGTTAATTTATATAAAGAAATGAGTTCTTTCTTCATATTACCATATAATTTTAAACAATCAAAAATGGTATATGTGTAACATCCTATAAATAAGGTTAGAAGAATTGGAATTGTGAAACCCAAAAGTGGTTGTCTCTCTAATTTGTGTCTAGATTTTGGAAAAATTTTGACAAGCGATTTGATCTGTGGTTAAATGTTCTAGATATGTGTATGAGGTTTTGGATTCGAATCCTGCTTCCTGAAATTTTGTTTTGTTTTCATCCAGCTATTAAACCGCTACCTTTGAACATTTATTATAAGGTATTTCGACCAATTGATGTTAATGATGATCCTAATGGTTCAATGGTTAAACATCTGTCTATTCTTTGGTATTGTATTCTAATCTCTCCGTATACGATAAGTCGTTATATTTTTTGCACTTCTCCATAAAAATCGATTTCAAAATTTTAAATGTAATGCATTTGACGTTCTTAACTTCTTCTTTTTCGTTTCCTTCATGGTTTTTTTTTTACTTTCTCTTGCTTCGTTTTGGAATTCCCTTTAGTATGTTGTTTTGGGGATAAATATTGAACCGTATCGTATTATTATGTGCAAATTATAAACTCCTTGGAAGTTTCAAAGTGAAAGTGTTGATGATTTTGGTTTTGTTGTTTTCCTGTGATTACGGAATGTTAGGGGAAGAGCAGGAGACGCCTGACACTGCTCTCGTTGTTTAGGATTTGAGCATGTACGGTTGTTCATCAGTAAGCAAACCTTTATTCGTTCTGATTTGAGCGTGAAAGTTTCGACGTAAACTAATTGTTGAGGTTTAGTGCATTGCCTTGAATTGTTATGTTGAATTGGACGTTTGAACCTCATTTTTAGGCTTCAAAAATTATGATGTTACTCTGACATTGTCATTGTAGCATGTGGATACCAAAAACCCGAAGTTGTACTATCTTAACCACCGAAAAACTGACTTTTCGAAGGCACACGAGTGTGTGTCCAAGCCTTGTGTAATAAAAAATGTACAGTGGCCACACGGGCGTGTGCCAGACCGTGTGTGGCTACTGTTTTCTGGTGAGAGGCACACAGGCGTGTGCTAGACCATGTGTGGCTACTATTTTCTGATTTAAGGTGCATTGGTTACACGGGCGTGTGTCCAAGCTGTGTGACTCAATGTTTAGACACACTGGTAGCCACACGTCCGTGTGCCAAGTCGTGTGGAGCCACGCGGGCACCCACGCGAGCGTGTGAGCTTGTTTTGTGAAAATTTTGTTTAAGTCATAATCGTCATTCAAGGCAAATGAAGGCCTCCTGTAGGGTTTAAATGATCTGTATTAAGCTATGAACTCGATATTGTTGATCTATTAGTTTACAATATGCTATCTTGTTATACTGATATAAGATAATTAATAGTGCCTTCATAATGTGTAATGTGCCATTGTTTGGATGCATTAACGTATGTGTTTTGTTCAGGTATGATTCGTACTCTGTTAAGCTTACGAGTACGCTTTTGTGTTACAGTTTTGACTAAGAATATGTGATATTTGGATATCTGTATGAGATAGTTATGAATAATCTCAACACTCTGTTAAACTAGAACTGTATGATCATATCTGTGTGTGAATTATATGTATCTATCATTTGTTCTTTGCATCTGCATGGGTAGGGAATTATGAAGTGAAGGAAGTGTTCTGTACTGTTTTGATGGTTAAATCACCCATATTCATATCTGAACTGGCAGTGAGACTATAAACACTGCGAAGTGTCACACCAACACTATGAGGTGTGCAGGGTTGGACTGGTATTATATACTTATTAGTGTGTTCGTTGGACGAAGATGGTGAATAGCGGATAGGGGTATCATGTCTGCATCTATAATTGTATCTGCATTATATCTGCATCTGTAACTGCGTCTGCATTATACCTGCATCTGTAACTATATCTGTATTTGGAATTGTGTTCATTTTATGTCTGACCTTCTACTATGTGTCTGAAATGAACTGTTGTTGTCACTTGTGAAATGTGAGTAATTGAAATCTGAAGTGACAATGAGTCCGACTTCACGTAGAATTCTTTTGGTTCGTAAGCTGACGTCTCTATGATTTTCTATATTTGTTTTGTATTAGTTGTATAAATGTCATTAAGTTTACCTGTATTATTACAATTTAATTGTATTTTATTTTGGTTATATACCGAGATTGGTAGTTGATCGCGCTATGAACGTCACAGTAGTTGTGAAAGCAAACACTTGTCCATGCAAGTATGGTTGATAGATTTTAGCTATCAGATATCGATCCCACGGAGATGGCTATTAATACTATAATTATCGAAGCCATTAGAATTATAATAAAAGAAGTTGTAAGGAATAATGCCAGTGCAATTAAATCAAAGTCTGTAGAAATAAATGAATTTAAACTATTGGAGCAAATGTTGTAAGACTGTAATACAATATGTCAAAGCAAATTAATAAGAAAATGTAATGAAAGTTTGAAGATAATTTGTCAATGCAATTAAAGAAAATTAAAGAAGTAAAAACAATGATTATGCAATGGAGAGGATCCCTGACTTGGTAAGTCGACAATCACTAAATGTGACTACAAGGTAAATGGTAGATAAATTGTCGCTGCAATTAAGCTTGATAAGATCTTACTCACTTCGACTTCTCTGTTCATCCAAGTCCTAAACACTCATATTAATCACACCTTCCAGTGTTGTAATGCTTTCCATTCGAGAACAAGTGACCAGAATTCCTTCGTGTCTCAAGTAACTTCCGTTGTCTTGCTTGTTAATTTAACTTGTCACTACACTTTCCAGTGTCAGCAATTGCAATAGCACTTTCGTGATCAAGCAATTAAATCCAAAGATAAACAGATATGATAAATTGAACAAAAATTAATTTAGATATAAAATTTAAAGGTACTTCCATACACAATTAAGTTCATCAGAATTTATCAGCATTTGAGAGGAAACAAAGAACAAGTCGAAGTATTCTATTCCTAGCCTACTAGAACTCTTCCCTAATGCTTCTCTTGTGTCGCACTTAGAACACTCCTCGTCAGGAGCAGATGCTGCCTTCTTGTCGCAGTTAGTCCACCCTCCAGGAAATTAAGCTGCCATGGGAGCAAGCTTAAGAAAAATAAGAAAAACAAAAATGATTTTTGTCATGAGCTTGATGATCCCCCTCCTTTCTCTCTCTCCTTAATATTTATCTTTAATGCCTAGTACGTGTGTCCTTCTTCTCTCAGATTTAACTTCCTTGCAGTTGTACAAGTTAGTTAATCCAGTTGTACACTCACGTAGATCTGGTTTATGTAACAAGAAATTACAAGTTGTCGCAACATTTCTGGACGCAAATTTTAATTTTAATTTGCTGCGACAACCTTGATATCCTCATGCACTGATACTTTTGGATATGGTCATGCATCAATATTCCTGGGTGCAATCTGGAAATGCTAATGCGGTGACAGATTTGGGCACAATCTAGATTCTAAATTGTGACAACAACCTTGAACATTTTCCTGCTTTAATCTTTTAAGACAAATCCCTACACTGACATCTCAATACGCAATACCGAACACTAAATGTGGTAAAATTAGTAGCAAAAGTAGGAAAAAGTTAAAGAAAATTAAACCAAACATCATTGACTTAGAAAATGCAATTACTGAATATCAAATGCTAAAAATACATGCTACACATTAAATAATGGGAACAAATTATACTTTAAATAAGGAGAAATTAATGGTCTTTTCTAATGCTATCAATAGTTCACCATTATTTTATCCTTATCTATTTAGGTAAACATATGACATGGAATCGGATGGCGTACGGGGGCTCGAATTGTTTTGCACTGAGTTAACATGACTAGATCTATCGGGTTTGAAAACTATTTTGCACTCATTTTGGTTTCTACTTAATTCATAGATAATTGAAATTTTCTAAACGCAAAAACATCGCATCACTTAAGTTGACCAAATGATTTATATTTTCAAAATAAAACTCCGAAAGGACTATCCATCATAAGTCAAGCAACGCTTGAGTGTTTTTCTGAGAATTTACTGAAACTAATTTTCAATGCATTAATGTAACTCCGTCAGATTCGGTCATAATTTTTAGGTCGTGTTTGGGGTATTACATTTAGTGGTATCAAAGCCATGTTGCAAAACTCGAGTTGTGATTTTTAGGTTCAAAAATCCCTCTGAAAGGTGTTTTAAGTAAAACTAAAGTTCTGAATGACTTTGGTATCAACGACTCACATGAACGGTGTTCTGATTAATTTTTGGGTTGTGATGGTTAATTTGTAAACAAGAATTCGAGACTCTGACTTTGATCTTGTAAGTATCTCTACTTTAGCTGTGTTAATTGAACTAAAACAAATCGTAATGTTCTTATTACTCTTTTCTAGCTAAAACTATCAGACTTTTGTGAATACCTCAAATCAAAACTTCAGAATTAAGATGGTTAGTAAACCTAAGCTAACACATAGAATTTCTAAAACTGTAAATCAGTAATGAGTATACGTATCCTTATTGTGTGAGGGCGTGTTGGATATTGACAGTCGACTCAGGTCGAGTTATTCGCTTGAGGTAAAGAGTTCTATTTGAAAGTTTATGAATCGGTTAGGATGTCTGCATTTGAGGGCGAAAATAAGGAAACATAAGCCGTTGCGATACCCTGGGTGGTGTTTAATGATTTGCAAAGGTCGGTGAGACCTAATTTGAATATACGAGTCGAAAATTTATGATTGAGCAAATCTAGACTAGGAGAGGAGTGCGAGTGATACTGATTCGAATCCGTGACCTAAGGATCATTAGCGATTGTTGTGATGTGTTATTGTGATAATTTAAAGTGATGAAAAGAAAATTGTTAGAAATATTGTTAATAGTGAGTTGTGCAGCGTCAGCGTGGTTCAAGGACTGATAGGACTGTCAGAATTTTGAGGATGAAATTCTTTTAAGGAGGTGAGAGTTGTAACATCCCAAAAATCGGGTTAGAAGAATTGGAGTTGTGAAACCCAAGAGTGGTTGTATTTTGGAAAATTTTTGACATGTAATTTGATCTGGTTCAGTGGTTAAATGTTCTGGATATGTGCGTAAGGTTCTGGGTTCGAATCCTACTTCATGAAATTTTGTTTTGTTTTAATCCAGCTATTAAACCATTACATTTGAACATATGTGTTATAAGGTATTTCGATCAACTAATGTCAACAATAAGCTTAGTGGTTCAATGGTTAAGCATTTGTTTATTCTCTGGTCCTGTGTTCAAATCTCTCCGTATACGATAAGTCATTATATTTTTTGTACTTCTTCGTAAAAATCGATTTTAGAATTTTAAATGAAATGCATTTGACGTTCTTAACTTCTTTTTTCATTTCCTTCATGGTTTTTTTTTTTAACTTTCTCTTACTACGTTCTAGAATTCTGCTTGGTATGTTATTTTGGGGATAAATATTAAATCGTATCGTACTACTGAATACATTGGTAGTTAAAGGTATGGTTACCTCGTTATAATTCTGGTTATTGTGTGATAATTGTAAACTCCTTAGAAGTTTCGGAGTGAGAGTGTTGATGATTTTGGTTTTGTTGTTTCGCTGTGATTATGAAATGTTAGGGGAAGAGCAAGAGACGCCTAGCACTTCTCTCGTTATTTAGGATTGGAGCGTGTGCGATTGTTCATCGGTAAACAAACCTTTATTCATTCTGATTTAAGTGTGGAAGTTTCGCCGTAAACTAATTATTACGATTTAGTGCATTGCCTTGAATTGTTATATTGAATTGGACATTTGAATCTCAATTTTAAGCTTCAAGAGTTTCGGAATTGCTTTAGCATCATTGTTGTAGCAGGTGAGTATCGAAACCTCAAACTTATACTATCTTAACCACCAAAAAACTAAGTTTTTGAAGGTACACGAGCTGGAACACTAGCGTGTGTCTAGGCCGTGTCACAAAATAAGGTACAGTGGCCACATGAATGTGTGCGAAACATGTGTGGCACATGGGTAGGCCACATAGGCGTGTGCTAAATCGTGTATGAATATTATTTTTTTATTAGAGGCACACGGGCGTGTGTCATACCGTGTATGGCATACGGGCAGGCTACATGGTCGTATGCTAAACTGTGTGTAGCTACTTTTTTCTGATTTAAGGTGTAGTGATCACACGGGTAAACACATGGTTATGTATCTAGGCCATATGACTCAATGTTTAAACACAAGGGCAGCCACACGGTCGTGTGCCGGCCTGTGTGAAGCCACACGGGCGTGTGAGCCTATTTTATAAAATTTCATTTAAGTCATAATCGTCATGCAAGGCGAACGTAGGCCTCCTGTAGGGTCTAAATGATTTGTATTAAGCTATGAACTCAATATTATTGATCTATTAGTTTACAATCCGTTATCTTGTTATATTGATATAAGATAATTAATAGTGGCTTCATAATGTGTAATGTGCCATTGTTTGGATGCATTAACGTATGTGTTCTGTTCAGGTACGATTCGTACTCTGTTAAGCTTATAGGTACGCTTATGTCTTACAATTTTGACTAAGAATATGTGATATTTGGATATCTGTATGAGATAGTTATGAATAATCTCAAAACTCTGTTAAACTAGAACTGTATGATCATATCTGTGTGTGAATTATATGTATCTGTCATCTGTTCTTTGCATCTGCATGGGTAGGGAATTATGAAGTGAAGGAAGTGTTTTGTACTGTTTTGTTGGTTAAATCACCCATATTCATATCTGAACTGGCAGTGAGACTGTAAACACTACGAAGTGTCACACCAATACTATAAGGTGTGCAGGGTTGGACTAGTATTATATACCTATTAGTGTGTTCGTTGGACGGAGATGGTGTATGGCGAATAGGGGTATCATGTCTACATCTGTAGCTGTATCTATATCATGTCTGCATTTGTAACTATATTTGTATTATATTTTTATCTGTAATTGTATTTGTATTATACTTGCATCTGTAACTATATCTATACTTGGAACTGTATTCATGTTATGTATGACCTTCTGCTATATGTCTTAAATGAATTGTTGTTCTCACTTGTGAAATGTGTGTAACTAAGATCTAAAGTGACAATGAGTCCGACTTCACGTAAAATTCTTTTGGTTCGTAAGTTGGCGTCTCTGTGATATTCTAGATCTGTTCTGTACCAGTTGTGTAAATGTCATTAAGTTTACCTGTATTATTATGATTTAATTGTATTAGATTTTGGTTATATACTGAGATTGGTAGTTCACCATTGTTTTATCCTTATCTGTTTAGGTAAACATCTGACTTGGAACCAAACGGCGTAGGGGGCTCGGATTGTTTTGTAGTGAGTTAACTATGACTAGATCTATCGGGTTTGAAAACTATTTTGCACTCATTTTGGTTTCTACTTAATTCATAGATAACTAAAATTTTCTAAACGCAAAAACATCGCATCACTTAAGTCGACCAAACGATTTCTATTTTCAAAATAAAACTCTGAAAGGACTATCCATCATAAGTCAAGTAAAACTTGAGTGTTTTTTTGAGCATTTATTGAAACTGATTTTCAATGCATTAATGTAACTCCAGCAGATTCTGTCATAACTTCTAGACCGGGTTTGGAGTGTTACATTATGTGATGTGTTTTATGGGTAATTTGGATTCATAAAAATAATGTATGTTTTAACAAGGATGATTCTAATGTGTCAAACACCATTCAAAATACCTTATTTCACTTTGTGAAAATGGCTTTAGAAACAAGATTATGTCACTAATAGATACTTTTGTTAGTCCGCAGATAACATGTTTTTGTTTCCCACATGGAAATAAAATAAGATGTGTGATGTTTTTAAATATGTAATTGGAAGTCATGCAAGGTGGGAAGATTGTTGTCGCGTTGATGCTTTACCAATCCTACCTTGGTTGGGGGTGAACTCCAGTTTGGATTTTTTTATTTATGTTTCCGATCAAAAAAGAATGATGATGTCTTACGAGTACTATCCTACAAGAGTAGTTCGACTAACAACTACAAGGTACTCGACCACCTTTATATTTTTTCTCTATTATTATTGAAATCCTTCTAGACGAGTAATAGGTCGAGTTGGATATATTCAAACATGTGCTTACAATTAAAAACACTAAAGGAGTAGTAGGTCGAGTTGTGTAACGGCGAAGTTAGAAAATTTTGTTAGGGAGTCAAAATTAAATTGTAATTTTTATGATAGTAAAAATACAATTTTCAAAGGATTAAATAAAAAAAATTTCATTTTTAGGGGGAGCCAAAGTGAAATTTTACCTTTATTAATTTAAATTTTTTTAAAATTTAATGGGTCTGAATGAAAAATTTTCTATTTTAGGGAGGTCGGGGCTCCTACCAACCTCTCCTAGTTTCGCCCTTGGAGTTGGGTATATTCAAACACATGTTAACAACTAAAAGATTCTTTCCTCTTGTCCACTTCAATTTCTTTTCCATTATTAAAAACACACTTGTTATGTATCTCAGATTATCAACTCGAAACCGAGGCATAGTCCGAGTTGCCTACTCACAACCCAGTTGGGCCCTGTTAGCTGGACGCATGCAAGTCTCATAGTAGGGGTTCGCCAAAAGGGCTCGCAATGGTAGTTCGTCGCCCCAATTCGCGTACACTAGGGAGTTCACATGTAGGGGCCACAAAGCATAACAAGCAGATTGATGAACACGTGTTAAGTCTAGAACAGCATACGTGTTCAGCATGCATGGAGTCTACTCAGGACATCAATTCCATAAATAATAATCATGTACATAAATACCTGATTATCCTCTCCAGTAGAACACAGCGAAAACACTCAACTAACACTAAAAAAATAATAAGTGGGGTTAGATATATTCAAACACATTATAACAACTATGAGTGCTACCTCACAAGAGGAATAGTAGTTTAGATTGAATATGTTCAAATACATGCCAATAACTAACAACTCCTCACCCCTTAACCATTCTTTATTGTTGGATCTTTTCTCCTATATTTGTTACTTCATTGGTTTTTTTGGGGTCATTTTTAGTTGTGCCTCATCTATCAAAAAAAAAATTGTTGGGATTGATATTAAATTTATATTATTTTTTAAGAAATTGTTTCATATTTAAACTAATAAAAAATAACTTAAAACATTGTAAAAAAAATTAAAAATAAAATTCAAAAACTATTGAACCAATTTGTTTTTTTTTTTACTCAAATAATCAACCATGACTCCTAAGTAAAGATAGTCATGAGTCGAGTCGAGTCCATGCAAGATATATAGATTAATTTTTCAAATTTAGGCTAAGCTTGATCTGAAAAATGATTTACTTTTTTGCCCAAATTCAATCTAATTTAAGAAAAGTAAACTCTGATCTGACCCAACCCGCCTATATTTAATTTTTTTAAGATTCATTTTTATTTAAAAATATAATACTCTAAATGCACTAAAAATGTTAAAATAAAAGTTTTCTATCACATTAAAAAGTATTTATATTAAATACACTACCATAAATATAATAAATATTTTATTATATTAAAAAACACAAATAAATATAATAATTTTTAAAATTTTATATTTTGGATTGGGTTATTTAATTATTTAAGTTTTTTCTAAGTTTTAGATAATAAATTTAATTGTTATTGAGTTAGTGATTTAATATAAATATAAATAAATATATATAAAATTATTTAACATATATAATATTAATATATAAATTTTTTTATAATATAATATATTCGAACTGTGCCAAGTTAGGTTTAGGTCAAAAAGTCTTGCTCAAGGTTTAGTCCATATAAAAAACAAGTCTTAGATTTTATTCAAGTTCATTTTTTAAACTTCGTATTTTTATTCAAAAACTTTTTTATTTTTCAAACGGACATTTAGATTTGAACAAATAACTCGGTTCATGAGTAGATGTAGTCATAAATCTTAAGCCATGAGGCAGGGGCGGATTCAGGAGGATTGGTAGGGTCTCGATCCTCTTAAATTTTAGTCCTTTAAAAATTTTAAAATTTTAAAGTTAGTAAAGATAAAATTACACTTTGACCCTCTAAAAAATGATAAAATTTTAATTTAATCTTTTAAAAACTATAAAAATATAAACAATTTAATTTTGAGCCCTAAAAAATTTTTCACCCTTGAAAGTTTATTCAACAACAAACCTTAAGCAGTCCCAAATTACAATCTAAATTCTAAAGTTAGCATATTATATTAACAGTCGAGAGCCGTATACACGACTCTAAGCTTTGTATAGCATTACGTGACTTCATCATTGTTGGCTAAAATTCATAAATCCAACCTTCAGATATCTGGCCAACCAGACGGAAAAGATACGTAAAGGTATTTTACAGGCAGTGGACATCCATATTCCACCTGATGTGGGATCTCATCCATCCCTAAATCAATAAGCTCGAATTAAACACTTTCTGTTCATATTCCTCTATTTATTTTTAATTATTTACGTGTTGAATTCAGCTTAAGGAGGTTTGTTTCGCATAAAAGGATTTTCAAAATTTGTTTTATGTATTTTTTTAATGTTTGTTTTGAGAAAACATTAAAATAGAAAACTTGATTTTAAATAAAAAGTTAATTTGAATTGAGTTAATATTATTGATAAATTTTTAATTTTAAAAGAATTATTAACATATTTGTATTAACTTGTAGCCTGAAAGCGGGAGTGAACTCAAAGGGATGTTAAGGGCGTTGGCGCCTTTAAAATAGAAAAAATTTCTTTTTAAATCCTTTAAAATTTTTAAAATTTTAAATTAATAAAAATAAAATTTTACTATTTTTAAAAATGATAAAATTTTGATTTAATTTTTTAAAAATTATATTTTTATTATTGTAAAAATTATAATTAATTTTAACGCATAAAAAAATTTTAGCTTCTGAAAGGTTGATTACTTAAAAATAGAAAGTTTCGCACTTACCGTAATCAATTTAGATATATTTGTATTTTTTATTTGTTATAATTATTTTTAAATTAAGACATATTTAATGTAATTCGAGTTATATAAATTTTCTTTTTTTCTGTCATATCATGTTTTTTTTATTTTGAGTTTTAAATATTTTTAATATTAAATTTATATTTATAATCCACCTAATAAACAATATATTATTCGTATTATTTATATTATTATTTAAATTCCTGGTCGAATTGATATCATGAGTCAACCGAGTACTAATTCTATTAGAAAATAACGGAATGTCTTTCAGTAAATAAAATAAGTAATACTATTAGAAGGTATTTTAGTTTTTTCACTTAAAAACAATTAAAATATGAATATGATGAGATTCAAACCAATGTCAATCACATCAATAAAACATTTAATTTATAACTCGACAAAAACTTTATTTTGATATATTTATATTGTTGTTACCTTAAGTTGCTTGATTACTTAAAATAATAATTGTAATGGTCATTACAGCTTGGCACTGTAAAAATTGTTCAAACAAAAAACTCAAATAACACCAATATTTGTTTACGCAGTTTGGTTTTACTATGTTTGTGGAGTCTATCTCAATGAGTAATTTCACTATTTTTAATCCACAATAAAAGTGATTAACACTCTACTACTCTCCAAGTATTGGGAGCCCATCCTTGTGTACCTAAAAACTAGACACTCACCTCCAAATCCTCTCCTTAAGAACTTAGGCAATAAACACTCAACAATATTTACAATTCAGTTTGCACTTGCTTACAAAAACAGTTCCTCGATAAACAAATTAGAATGCACTCAATAAGCTCTCATACATAACCTAGACAAGCTTCAAAAAACATATATCAATTTTGGCTTGCTAACATTGAATCTAAGTGAATACAAAGTAACTCCTTGAAAATAATTATTACAATCTCAATAATCAAAATACAATCAATCGAAGATATGCTCCCCAAAATCAACAATTATATCTAGATGAAATCTCCACATTATAAGGATAATTAATTCACGCGAATCCAATCGAATCTTCAAATGCCAAGGATTACTTTCCATAAATGGACCAAAGTATCTTCAATAACATAGCACAATAACAGGTCCAAAGATTTTCTTTATTAAATTGTCAAACCAAAAAGGCAAGCATTTAAACTACCTCAATGGCAATCTGTAGTTGGAACTGTCGAGTGCCACTCAACAATGTCTAGAATTCACACCAACAATGAAAATACTAAATTATATCTAAGTAGTAGACAAGGTAAAGTTCAACGAAGTAAACAGCACCATAGCACAAGATCATAGTTCTATATCAATATCATAGTGTCACACCATCATCAATATCACTATCATAAATAAGTATCATTGTCTCAATTATACAAATTAGATCGAGTAAGAGTTTAAGAGAAAAGGAACTCATAACCACAACAAGGTTTGATTCATCTTCAGCATCTTTAACACCTTTTGTAAACGTAAGTAACTTCATCAAATAATAAAAGGCCATATACTTCCTATATAGAAATCATTGCACAACAATCAAAACACACTCAACACTAGTAGCTTCCTTATCTACTCCCATTTATACTTTACTCCCCCTTTTTGCTCAACAAACTTGCCAATCGAAGTGCTAAAGATCTTTACTCTCTTAACTGGACCAAGGCAAAACGAACGATGAAGAATATGAGGATTAAAATAATATCATCTAATTAGGAGTACAATATCACCCGATTGAGTGAGAAATTATGCAATGACCATTTGCTTTGTAGATATTTCCTTAGTGCAACCTCTCCTTCCCTAATCTATTGTATGGTCTTGATCTCAATACACATCTTGGAAATTACAAGATTATGAGATTCAATAAAAGATGTTAGATGATCAATCATCCTTATGTTGAATCATTCATCATTGCTTAAAGGGCCAGTGGGAGTGGGAACTTTAGTCTCCCCTGCAGTAGCTGTTGCGTCATGGTATGTTTCTTCTATCTGCCAGCACCCTATTCACTTCCATGTTCTACTGGCTTTACATTAAAATGCTTACCCTCCAACCACTTAATAGTGAACTTCAACTTAAAAACTTCCCTCTCACATCTTTCAACGATTTTCAAAATTTTTGGATTTTGCAAAGATAGTACTTGGAAAATCAAAGATAGAAATGGTAAGAAGTTTCTAGCATGTACCTTCTTAGCAAGACTTACCACTTGATCAAATACCATTTAAGCTACATCAACCTCAATCATGTTGTAATAGAAAATAGAGCAACATATACAATGGACAATGAAGAAGCTTTAATTCTTCCTTTTCAGGCCAAGACCAATAGATATGGTTGGTAATGACAACAAAAATGACATCTAAGGATTCATCCAATTCAACCATCTTTCTATTGAAGCATTTAAGCATCCTTTAGATAAGCTCTTAGTTGAACTCATACCGATGACCTCTACCATACACCTTTTGGTACAATTTTCTTCTTGAATCATTGATTAAGAGTTGTAAATTATCATAGAACTCCAGAACAAGCTCCCTCACGTATGGCTTCACAAATGAAAAAATGTCAAGTCGACTACTGTTCGTAAAAAAGGTGTTAATGTCTTGCTCAGCAAAACTTGCATCCTCAATGTTTTGCTCCTTTATGAATCCTTTTGTCCCAAAGACATGTATCTATTTAGGCAAACTGGTCTCAGAAATACCAAACTCTTCTTGGACAAAAGCATTTCCTCCTCTACTTTTTCCATTGTCGCTGCATCAGTAAGCATTGCTGGAACACCACTCTTCCTTAACTTATTATTTCTTCGGATGGAAAACTTTGTTATCATAGACTTTTAAACTTATCTTTTGATGAAACAATTTATTTTAGAGGAACATTTTCCTCAAATCTTGCCTCTGAACTAGAACTTTAATTAGAACTAGAGAATGAATCATCAAACGAGACAAAAAAAAAACCTCGTCGCTTGAACTCTCCTCTTCCTCTTTCCTTTTTGGGATAACTTGGAGGCAACAAAGGCCTTCTCTCTCTCCTTCTTGCTTTAGCCAAAGTTTCTAACTCTTGGTTAGCCACAAATATTATCCTTCTCTTAAAAGAGGCAAAAGATGTGGCCACTAGTTTAATCACTTTTGTGACACAACTTCATCAGGAATTTGACAACTCTAAAAAATATTGAGTTGTCTTAAGCTCTTTCAATCATAATTCTTGTGAATTTCGAGTAATTTGTAATTAATTTCCAGAATTTTATTGAAAATATTATTTTATTCAATTAAGACTCATGGGAATTAAATTATATTGTTTTATTTCCAAATTTCACAAATTATCACTTGATTAAATAATTGGTGAACTCGCTGATTGAAACTATGCAGGTAATGATAAATTACGAGGTGATTGGCCCCTAAAAGGTGACATGCATGACCAACCAAGGGGAGTTGAATTGTTAGTTTATCCATGCATGCAAGATGAACATATTACATGTCCAAATCAACAAGGAAAAGTTTCTCTAGAAGTTCAAATAAATTCATCCTAGATTTAGAGTTTAATCGTCCAAAGGTGAAGAAAGGAAGAGGCCCAGAATAATTAATTGGAGGGACTGATTGATACGTCTAAATTATAGAGGTTTATTTAGCATCTTTTTACTTATAATTTATGCAAATTTCGAGCATGTGGATAGTTAATTGAGTCAATTTAGTCCATATTATAATTTTTACTATTTTAAGCTACATGTTAATTTTTTTGCTCAATTTGCTGCATTTCGACTATTGAATTAAATAAATGTGTAAGCCAATACACACATGAACATGAGCTAATATCCACTCCATGTGGACGGCAACAAAACAATTTTGACCTAGAAAAAACTAATCAAGCCTGGTTGGAAGTTGTTTGCTAAGAAAGGCGAGTATGCTAACTAGTAAGGTTGCCAAAACCATCCAATAGGGGGAAAAAGAGCCCAATTCGGCAAAGTCATGATAACCAACCCGAATTAGCTTTGGAATAATTAAATTGAAGGTCCCTACATGCGTAAAAAAACACAAATCAACCCCTAATTAATACCTTGATTACAATCCAACCCCTTGTATGACTCATGCATGAAATTAAGCATGAATTAAGAAACCACTGACCCCTCTTCCTTATTCCTTCTTCGGGAGGAAGCCACCACGATCGGTCTTCAGGAATCGTCGAAATCATCAAGAGTTCCTTGGTCCTTATTCTTTTTTTTTTGTTCTTAGTTATTCAAATATGTTTGCAAATTGTTTAATTATTTTTCTATTAACAATGATGAGTTAATTTTGTTTTATCTAGGATGATTGCAATAATTTGATTAAATTCATTTGATTCATGTTTATGATGTTCTATGTCTCAGTTGTTCATGCTTCTAATTAAAATCATTTATGTATTTCATGCATTAAAATATGTTTGAATGCATTAGAATTAGTGTATCAATCCTAATCAGATGGCGATTAATGGACACAATAATTGGAATATCCTTGCTTAATTTAAATCCTGATCTGATTAAATTAAAGGTTCGTAATAACTCGAGAGAGATCTATTACCTTGCATAACTTTAGGTTTGTGTGATTAAATTGTTTCAAACCTGGGCCGTCCTTGTTACTTCACTTAAATTCTAAGGAATCCTTAGTTAAATATGGACATAGAAATATACATGTTTTTCTAAGTATAAGATTTTGAAACTTATATTAGATTCCAAGTTAATGAATGATCGAGTTGTCATGAAATTTTTCTGGAACATTGTTAAGCATGATGAAAAATGAATTGAGTCAAGTGTTGTAATTATTCTGGCTTATTTATGTTATTGTTGTTAAAACTTGTAAAATTGCTGCTAAACCATTCCATTGTATTTAGGTTAATTCATTTGTATTTAGTTAATTTATTTATTTTTATCCATCACCTAAAAATATTGTGTTTTCTTTACCAACTTGTAAATTCTTAATTTTGCAATTATTGATTAATAAATATTGTCCTTATGGAGATGATAACTCTTTTACTTACTTATTAGTTGATAACAATTGTGTACACTTGCACATTACGTCACGAACCACTAATCCATTCAAAAAAATTAGCAACCCAAAGCGTCCGTATAACTGCCTAATTCAGCTATTTTTTAGCTGATTTTGAACTTTGCAAACAAGCCCAAAAATTCACTTTAATGCCATTATAACCTCTCAACTTTCCATGCTTCCTATTTTAGCACAAAGCTAAAAAAACAAATTTAATCAACCATCTTTCACCCATTCAAGGCCAGCAATGAGAATGAGAAAATTAAGGGGCTGCTCATGCTATTTTTAGTCACTGAAATATGTATAACTAAAAAAATACCCCTCAATTCCCATTCAAGGCATCCGTCACTCATTCTCTCATTCACTCTCCTTTTTTTAAGCATTTGTTCTTTTTCTTTTCAAGAGAAGAAGAATTTCTTTAAGTGTGAGTAATTTGGTTATAAGCTTATTTAAGCTTATTTTTCGTGTTCCAAGGAGACGAAAGAGGAAAAATCGTGTGCACCACAACGAAAACCACCGTAACCACTTAGAGTTCTTTTTTCCTTTTTTAATTTCTTGTTGTGTTCTTGCTATTGAAAAAATGTTTTTGTCGTGTTCTTGTGTTTTCTTGCCAATCATTATATTTTAATCTCGTTATGTTAGAATTATTATGAAGCTTTATGTTATGATCAATAAAATCTTAATGGTATTCATTTGGTGTGTTCACTTAGTTGAGTAAAATCTTGTTTATTTACTGACGTCACATGATGTTGATAAATAATTGAGTTAGTTAATTTAGTTCGAGAGGATGATTGCTAATTGACACAATACTTGACTTGTGTAAGTTTAATTGATAAAAAGATTAATTAGTTAAATTAAGTGATTATGTCGAGAGGTACTTATTACCTTACATAATCTCAGTAATGTTTGATTAAACTTGTTTCAGTAGATACTTAATTATTATTACTTCACATAGTCTTTAGAGTTGCATTTGACATAGGGATATGAGATGAACCTATAGGACTAAACATAGTGACCTCGGGAGGAGTCTACTAGTGATTAAATTGTTCAAAGCTAGACTTAAACTATTACCTCATTCAGTTGCATAGTAATAATGCCCGGGAGGGTAGTTAGAATTAAGGTGAGTGACTCACCCATTATGCCACTATTTTTGTAATAATTTCATCCGAACTAAATTGAACAAAGGCATAAGTGGATTAGTTATTCTAGAATTTTTTGATATTAGTAACTCATTTGTTGAAGTACTCATTATTCTATTGAAATTTTGCATACATATAGGATAGAATTATTTAGTTTAATTAATTGCATAAATCCACTTTATAATTATTTTCTTTCTATACTGTTATTTAAATTATTATCACAAATATTAATTACTTGTTCAATCCCTGAGGAAATGATACTTGTATACTTACTATTTTATTACTTGTTACGATTGTGTACACTTGCACATAATTCGCGATTATTTTTACACATCGCGGTAGAATCTCCTCTAGAACTATATCACTAAGCTCATTCTCATCACCACGAGGCTTAAGCTCCACAATTTTAGTCTAAACACAAAATTACCACCAAGACTAATAGAGAGATTAAGATCAACATTCAAAGCAATCTTTACAAGAGTTTCATTAAGGATAGGATTAACATTACCTTATGAAATCACTACATCGATCAATGTATCAATCTTCTCTTCTAGCATGGGTTGATGCTTTAGAACCGGAGGATTTTCCAATAGATTATCGATCTATGCTATGGCATTTCGAGTAGAGGTATCTCCACTTTCCTCTTCCTACGATTGGCTTCCTTGAGCCTTTGAAAGGCCAATGATAATGGGCACTACCGTCTCCACTAAGCCTCTTTCCTTATGGTTTTCAATGTTGGGGCATCGGAGTAGATAACTCCCAAAAAATATAGACATAGATGTGTCCGACTCGACTGACAATATATCGGACTGGACCAAAGTAAAATAGATCCTAAATCCGTTTTTGGATTTATTCACTTGTGACGTTTATAGTGTGACATACCTAAATCCTCAGTGGATGGCGGACCGTGTATGTATGACTTGTACACTTTGATGTAAGTAAAAGCCTAAGTTCGAATAGATAAGGAACTGAAAGCTAATGCGTTGGGTGTACAACTTCTGTAGTACGTATCATCATTCACAACAGTGAAATTTATGGCCCAAGACATGGGTAAGTGATATCCTCTCATTGGCATTACATGGTCGATGAAAAGTAAACATGGTCATGGGTCTTTCGCCTTTGTGATGAATGACTTAATTACTATTCGATAGCAATTGACTTTTCATGAAGGAAGATGTAACGGTTACCATGAAATAAAATAGGATCATACTGAGAGAACATATATTATCCAAAAGAGATCAATGATATTTTATGAGCGTAACACACTTATGACAATGTCATTAGACGAGTACTAAGTAGTTGCTTTCCTAATGGTATGTCATTAGGGAGAGCTCATTCACGATACTATAATGGTATGACACATTATTATTTTTATACATATTTTATTTTACATTCTTTTATATGATTAATTATAAAAGTCATCAATCTAACAAGTTCAATTAATTAGTATGATTTATCAAATTGAATTAATTAATTTATCATGAGTTATTAAATTTGAGTAATTAGTTTATAAGTTTATAATATTCTAATTTCATAGTATAATATTTAATTAGATAACTTAATAGTTTATTTAATTGATATATTTAATTTCACTCATTAAAGATCATTTTTATCTAATAAATTATAAGTAAGCTTATATGTTTACTTAAAATTTTAGGTAATATGTTGTTATAAAAAAGACTAATTTAATAAAGAAATACTTCAAAAATGAAGGGAAAGGTGATAGTTCTAGTATGGATTCGACGGAAAACCTTTCTGTGAAAACTCTAACTCAAAAGATGGAGTAAAGGAGGATTTAACCCCTAAAAAAGTTCGCTTTAGAGAGAATGATTAAAGTACAGATAAAGGAATGCTAGTGGATGGATCTACTGTTCCACTAACATCATGGAAGGAGAAACTAATGGGTCCACCTTTTAGGTCGGTGGAAAATGGGAAGGCTGGAGACGGGATGGAAGATTTCGACTTGTTGGAGGGTGATGTGTCGATTTCATTGTTAAATGGGTCTCCCTCAATCAAATTTTCTGATAAAATTTATCAAATCCTTTTTCGGGATATGGAGAAATTTATGGTTTTGAAACTATTACGACACAATATTGGTTACTCTGTCCTACAGAACAAAATCTACAGCCTTTGAAAACCCATGACACCGTTGCATATGATGGATATCGAAAACAGGTATTTCTTGGTTAAATTTCATAACAACGCCGATTGTGAAAGAACTTTATCAGAAGGGCCTTGGATTATCTTCGGTCAATATCTAATAGTGCAACCTTGGACGTTGTCATTTAATCCAAAACAAGTCTACCCAAGCATTGTGTTAACATGGATAAGGCTTCCTAGCTCGTCAAGGTATTTTTACAAGAAGAAAATCATATAAGAAATTGGAGGCTTAATTGGTAGAGTGGTTAAACTAGATATGAACACAGATAATAAAATCAGAGGTAGGTTTGCTTGATTGGTAGTGTACGTAAATCTGGATAGGCCCTTGGTGTCACAGATTTTCATTGATGGAAAACTAAAAAGGGTTGAGTACGAATTCTTACCTACTGTTTACTTTCACTATGGAAAATGTGGTCGTTTTAAGGAAAGCTATCCAAGTAAGCTATTTGGTCAAAAATCTAAAGAAAATGGCCACTCATCGAAAAAGTCACCGAACTCCAAGACCATGAACGTCGATGACTTAGAGAGTAAAAGTGAGATTTTCGAGCATTGGATGTTGGTGGAAAGAAAATCTCGATGCAAATCAAGGGATTTGATTCCTTCAAGGGCTGGATTCAAGCCAAAAAAAATAGAGGGTTCTTGATTTAAGGCTTTGGCAAATATGGAAATGAACGTTGGAGAAGATTTGGAATTAAATTCCAAAGAAAATTATATCGGGCGTAGAAAAGGGAACGATATTTTACCTGATAATTTTTTTTGAATCAGATCTAGTAGGAAAATATAGAAATCAACCCAAAAAGAATAACTCTATCAATGCTTTGGGCTTCAAGAATTTGGTTCAGCCCAATCAATTTTTTAAAATTGTGAGCGAATCAGGTAATAAGTATGTTGCTTCAAATCATCTTGTAGATATACCAGACAAAGCTGTTGGGCCATCCATGCTTAACCTTTCAACCAGGCCGACTTCTCCAGCTAGGTTGAGCATAGCAAACAGGCCGATCCATGGGGGAGTTCAGAGCCTACTCCATTGTCACGCAATAGTGCATTGCAAATGGGGATCGTCCTTCGACAGATCCGAAAGTGGTGGAGAATCCAAATTTCACCTATTTCATGGTGATTATAGAGGTTCAAGGGCACGAATCGGAGGCTGGATTCTCATGTATGGACTCGCAACCAATGATTACGGATTAGGAACCTAACTCTTCTTCATTCTTGTAGGAGCAACTACTGTTGACAGAAATGGTGGATGTAATGGCGTCAAGATCGACGACTAGTCCGAACCTTCAACGTCACTCGATCATCATCTTCAAGGAGCTTACTATTCCAACCATGTCCGAACAAAGAGAAGTGACAACTTCTACTATCTCTCTTAGCACAAAGGCTAGAATAATTGGGGTGGGGATAACTTCAAAAATGGTGAAATTAAAATCAACATTTCCATCAATAAAGTCAAACACAATAGGAGTAGAAAATCAAAAAATGCCAAAAATAATAAGGTAATGGTGCGGGAGTAGGTGGCTCAATTGGCTGGTAATTTGGTCAAATTTGCAGAGGCGATAGGCTTTAACAATGTAGACCCAACTAATGGGCAAGATGAAATGGAAGAACAACCCAATCAATAAGATGTAGTTTGTGTGTATCTTTTGTTTTTTGTTAATTTATTATTTTATTATTTATATGGATTTAAATTTAAATATCTTTTCGTGGAATTGTCAAGGTTATGCTAGTAGTAAATTTGTTCGTGCTTTTCAGGAATATAAAATGGAGTATACTTGGATATTGTATTTTATTAGAGTCGAGAGTGATTGGTAAAAATGTTAATAATATTATTGATAAATTGAGATTTTTCATTCTCACCGTGTTGAAGCTATTGGTTTTACAGGAGGAATTTGGGTTGGATGGAAAGAATTCATCCGAATTAAAATCATCCAAAATCACCCACAATTTATTCTTTTTAAGGTTTATGGCAACATATTTAAAAATTATATTTTTATTGCATTTGTTTATGGTAACTCAAATAAGAATAAACATAATTTCTTTGGAATACCTTAAAAAATGTATTACCTCATGATTCATCTCCTTGTTTAATTATGACTGATTTTAATGTTATTTTGTCAGCTGACGATAAAAAAAGTTTTTTTGCTATAGAAAAGTGTTAATTTTTTTGGAAATTTTGTAGATACTTGTCAACTCTAGGATCTGGGGTACACAGGGCCATCCTATACTTGGCACAGAGCAAGTACATACGAGAGATTAGATCGTGATTTGGCTAATGATCCTTGGGTGTCAGCTTTTCCACATTGTAGAGTTTTTTGTCTACCGCTGATTATATTTTACCACAGACTCATTCTCTTAAGGACCAAAACTAACATTGCTTCAGCGAAAGGAAGACCATTTCGATTCCTAGTTAGATGGACAAAGCATACTACATTCTCCTCTTTTGTAAAAGATAAGTGGAAATTTTTAGGTTATTTGGCTAGTTCTTTGTCTGATCTAACCTTGTAGGTTAAGGAATGAAACAAATCAATTTATGGCTTTATAGGCACTCGTAAAAGACGGCTCATGAACTCCCTTTCCAACATTCAAAAAGCATTAGATCATTTTAATTCTAGTCCTCTAGTACATCTAGAAAGTGTGGTTCGGGACGAATTGGAAAATTTAATGGACCATGAGAACTTCTATGGAAACAAAAAGCTAGATGTGACTAGCTCTAACTTGGTTATCATAATACAAAACTTTTCCACAGTCGTACGATCCAAAAAAGGAAATCCAACCACATTACAGCTTTATGCATTGATAATGAAGAGTGGTGCACAAATCAGGATACTTTTCAAAACGCCACAGTAAAGTACTTTGAAAGTCTATATGGTGAAATTCCTGAGAGAAAGCTTATGATCAAGTCAGTTGGGAGTTTATTGGAGCATCACTTCAGGCTGTTGGCATCTTGAAATTTATTAGATCAATCATAATAAAAGCTATCTCCTCATAGACTATGTAAATCCTTTGGAATGGTGTCCCCACTAAGAAGTTCATGCCTTATCGAGGAATCAGACAATGATGCCCTTTATCGCCTTACCTTTTCATATTGTGTATAGAATGGTTAGGTAAAATTATCCATATGAAGATTGATGAAGGTCAAGGGAGCCCTATTAGACTTTCAAGATCAGGACCGGATATTTCGCATCTTTTCTTTGTAGATGATCTGGTTTTATTTTTCAAAGTTGAGTTAGATCAAGCACAGTTATTAGTTGATACATTGAAGCTTTCTGTGGAATTTCTGAGCATAAGGTTAGTCTGAGGAAAAATAACATTTTCTTTTTCAAAAGAGTAAATCTAAGTATTTGCAACCAAATCTGCTCGAGTTTTAGGGGCTCTAAAACCTTGGTGTATATCTCAGTGTTCCCCTCCTCCATGAGAGAGTCTCTACTAGTACATTCAGCTTTGTTGTGGATAAGTTGAGACGAAAATTGCATAATTAGGAAGCAAGGAAGTTATCCATTACCAGTAGAATTACACTTGTCCAGTTTGTTCTACTTGCCATCCAATTTTTTTCATGTAGACTATGATGATTCCTAAGGGAGTTTGTGCTGAGATAAAGAAAATTATGAGACAGTTTATTTGGGGTGGAGTAAATGGCCATCTAAAACTGGCTTTAGTTGGTTGGGAATCAATTTGCCAACCAAGATCTAGAGGTGGGTTAGGGCGTTACCGTATCCAATATCAAAACAACTCATTTCTTTTGAAGATAGGCTACCACTTAGTTACGAATACTGATGTTTTTGGTTTAAAGTTCTTCGTACGAAATACAAACTGAAAGTGCAAATCCCGCCCTCCATCGATAAAAGTCAGTGCTCTCACTTGTGGTGTTCTCTCGCTAAGGTATGACCCCTTCTTTGTGAGAATTTAGCTTGGTCAGTGGGTAATGGTACAAGTATATGGTGTTGGAAGGACTTTTGGATACCAAGAACTGGTCCTTTACTCTCTCTTATCCTTGCCCATGCCAATTTAGACTCGGAATGCACTCTTAGTGATTTGGTCTTGCCTGACGGTTCTTGGAATTTTGATTTTTTTCGTCTTTGTTTGCTAGGAGAGGTGATTCAAAGGATTGTTAGTATTTCACCTCGTCATCCTTCTTCGGGTCGGGATAGGGTCATTTGGTCATCTTCTACTTCGAGTGGCTTCTCTGTTCATACCGCCTATTAGGCCTTAGAACAAAACTCCTGGAATCAAAAAGAAGGCTTTTGGAAGATCATTTGGAAGTTTCAAGGTCCTTAAAAAGTCTATTTTTTCTCTTTTGGCTAGCTCATAAACAGAGACTACTTACTAATACGGAGCATACCAAAAGAGGATTGGCACATAATAGCTCGTGTTCGATTTGTGGAAACACATCATAAGACATTCTTCATGTCCTTCGTGATTGTAAGGCTACAATAGGTGTTTGGAAGCAAGTGGTCCCCTTGCAACAGCAAAATAGGTTCTTCTCTGATCCCTTCCATTCATGGTTATTTGCTAACCTTAGTTGTCGGTTGTGCTTGCAAGTTCATGGTGTTCCTTGGGCGAGCCTTTTTTGATTAATTGATTAGCGAATTTAGAAAAATAAAAATCTCTTTATTTTTCAAAACGTCACTTGGTCAGCTTCAAAAATAGTAAAAGCATTAGTCAGTTGGGCGCAACGGTTTGAATCAAGTTAGAGCTTCTATAAGGCGAGCACTCTGATTCCGAACATCTATAAACACACGGAAGGTCAGTGGGTCCACCTCTTCGTAGATGGTGCAGTAGAGAGACAGACTGGTAATGCTTCTACGGAAGGCGTTATACGTGATCAAAATGGCAATTGGATTTTGGCATACAATTGTTATGCGAGCAAGTGTTCTCTCTTTGAAGCGGAACTTTAGGTATCCTCGATGGACTTATAATTCTATTAAATAAAGGATACCCCCAATTTACAAGTCAAACGGATAATGTCACGGTGGCTAAGGCTTTGTCAAATAAACAAATAGAATATGTTGGAATTACTATTCTTCGAAGGGTTCAAAGAACCTTGTCTTTTAAGGGCCAATAAAAGATAAGATTAGCTTCTAGAGAATCTAACATGATTACGGACCACTTGGCAAAGGAGTGTCTTACATGGAAGTCGAGCCTATAATTCTTTAATAGAACCCGTGGGGTGATAGAGTCTAGAATATAATGTAATTTGTCTTCTTATTTTTCACAAAAAAAAAAAAGAAAAAGAAATACTTCATAACTATTATTGTTATTGCTATAAGTGAAAAAATGTTATAGAAGATTAAAATAAAACATAAAAAATCGTATCTTCTAATACTTAATTGTTATAGCGAAATGTTAATATAGAAATGCCTAAATATATTTTTATTTAAAATTAAAAAAATAATGTATAAATTTAACAAAACTATAAATAATGCCAATAAATAAATTGTCACGAAAAGAAAAAGGTTAGAAGTTTGGTAAGAACTTAAACAAGACCATCAAATAAGTTTTGGTGGTAAGTTGTAATAAACCAATTTCTCCTAACCACATCCAATTAATGTCATTGAAATCTACATTTCTTTTAAATAAATTATCAGTTCATTATTTTTAGTGAGAGTTATTAAAAATAAGCTAACTCAAGTTTTTGTTTCTTTTGAGTAAATTGTGTAAAAGTTTTGTTTAAATTGATTTTAACCTAAATTTTAGTCAAATAAAAATATTATTTAAAATAAGGGTAAAATTAGAATTTTTTTTAAAAAAATCGAAATTAAATTTTAATTTTTAATAGTCTATAATTTTATATCTTTTAAAAAATTATAAACTTCATAACTTTTAAAAAATTATTTATAATTGTTAAAAAAACAATTTTATTTTTATTAATTTAAAATTTTAAAATTACTAAAAAATCTGAATAAATAATTTTTTATTTTAAGGGACGACACTTCCCAGAATCCCCATATACGCCACTGTTTAAAGTTATTTTATACCTGATTTGCACTTTTTTAATAAATAATTTTAATAGCCAATTAAATCAATATACTTGTACGCGTACTGAGAAAAATAAAAATTGTCAAACAAACAAACAAGTTAGTGGTGAAGTTAGTATATAATTAGGATCAAAGCAATTTGTCCTAACCAGATCAGAATCAAACAAATGGAGTTCCCATACGGTCACAATCACTCTCACACTCGTCACCACAGAAATGATGATGAAGAAAACCAAGAAAGACCCCCACCACCACATCTTCACCACCATGAATTTACTCCGCCGTATCCTCCACCACCAAGCTACCAACAGCCACCTCCATCATCATACTTCCACCAACCTGGCTTTGATGGTCCACCCCCACCATCCTACTTTCAGCAACCTGGATTTCCATCACCCCCAGCACACCAACCACCGTCATATGAATACCAACAGCCATCTCATGTGACTCATGTCCACCACCATCCTCAACACAGTTCATCGAACTACTCTCCACCACCTGCATCTGTTTCACATGTTGCCCATGAAAGTAGCCAAGGAAGGGTTGATGACCATCCTTCTTTTAGACCCCATTTGCCACCTGAATTCTACAGGAAACCTACTGTGAAAGTCTATTGCAAAGCTGATCCTAATTTTCATCTCACCATCAGAGATGGTAAAGTTGCTCTTGCTCCATCTGATCCCTCTGATGAATTCCAGGTACGGTATCACCAGATTTACAATTTTCTTAAATTTTTTTTGGATTAATTTATAAAATTATCAACTTGGTTTATTCTATTTTTCTTTTTCACCCTCGTGATTAATTGTTCTATGCCTTTTGTCTTTACTAAACACATAAATTGACAACCCTCAAACCCCGTTCGACTGTTGAAACTCAAGATTAAGGCCAAACATGGATCTTAATTATGATTTGGATGTTAATTTTTGTTGCTGTTTTAGCACTGGTACAAAGATGAGAAGTTCAGCACAAGAGTGAAAGATGAAGTGGGTTTCCCCAGCTTTTCCCTGGTTAATAAAGCCACTGGTCAAGCCATTAAACATTCCATTGGAGCTTCTCATCCTGTAAGAATTCTCCATGGCTTTCCGTTTTGTTAATTGAATTGTTCCCTTCATCTAATCCATATTTGACCATCAGTTCACCCTGTAATAAAAGGCTTTAACTAGAAGGTTATATACAGAAGAAGTTGCACATAGGCATCATTTGAGTCATAATTGTTTGTTGTTGCATCTGTTGTTCTTCCGATTCAATGGCATATCGTTATGGTAACATTATACAATTGTTACAATATTGGGATGAACCTTGAAGTTCTGCTGAAAAAAAAAGGGTTTTTCTCTGCAGGTCCAACTGGTACCTTACAAACCAGATCATCTTGATGAGTCCGTGCTATGGAGCGAGAGCAAGGAAGTCCATGATGGCTACAGAGCTATAAGAATGATTAATAACATTCGCCTGAATGTCGATGCTTTCCACGGCGATAAGAAATCCGGTGGCATCCAAAATGGTACTACTATTGTGCTGTGGCAATGGAACAAGGGAGATAACCAGATATGGAAGATTGTACCATATTGTAAGTTTGTAACCATCCTTGGTCTTAAATCTTGACAGATTTTGAACCATTTCTGCAGATACAGTTGAAGCTGAAAAAGATATTATTCCTTTTCTTGTTCATTATATATTTCTCCTACTGTTTGGTGTGATATATGCAGGAGGAGGCTTGTAATATGGTGCTGCTACTTCTACATTGAAGCTTGATGGTGCCTGCGGTTGCAGGTTCCCTACGCATTATGTTGGTGAGGTTTTTCTGGTGTGTTTTTCATTCCAAGTAGTTGATGGGTCTAGAGGCCTGCTAATATTTATACCAGTAATAAAGAAGAGCTGTTACAGGGTTTGTGTGACTGCAAAATTTGGATAATACAGTTTCTCTGTTATACATACTTCTAAGCTTAGCATTTCATTTCTTTTTTCTTTTTTTTTGGGTAATATTGTTAACTCATATATTAAAATATGCGTAAAAACAATACTCCTATGAAATGTAGCAAATTTTATTCCACTTCTTTGGAGACCCCTGCCTCCCCTGCTGTTCTCCAAACCACCTAAAGAGCACCAAAGGCTCCTTTAGATGGGCATTTAATTTCAATACTGTGCGTTTAAATTTTTTTTTTATCTTATGGTACATTATTATTATAATATCAATACAATTATTTTTATACTAAACTCATATAAACGCACTGTGATTCAACCGGACATTAAAAAAATTGTAAAAAAGAAAGTTCCTAAAAAATGTTTGATGTATGGATAGTGCTCGTCTATTCTCCTCTCTTTTTTCGCATTTTATGCTTTCTTATGTACGGCATCTTTTTTAAAAAAAAAAAAAGAAATTAGATCCGATTCGTTTTAAAATATATATTTTCTATTTTTTAGTTGTATTTTGTTGAATCTTTTTGTATACTTCACAAAATAATAAATAATAAATGCATAAAAATCTTAAAAACCTGTTCAGTGTAAGAATTAAGTAGGGTCAGCAAAAAGAAATTCTATTAAATATTTTTTAAATTCTGAGTTTTTTTAATAAAATCAATTAAATAATTTATTTTTTAATTCAAGTCGAGCTAAAATTTACTATTTAAATAATAAATTGATGGAAATATCCATTAGATTTTTGATGAATTTGAAAAATTTTAACTTATTCCTTCTAAAAGAAAATTCAGAAAATTCTCCTAAAATTCAATAATTTAATCAATTTCTTTCACAAATTAATATAAAATTATAAAAAAATGTAAAAAATCATAAAAATTTGAACTAGACCGATTAGCTCGAGATCGACAAGAGTATTAGTTTAGGGAAAGTCATTAGATCGATTGATCTAGACCCGAGTGGTTGAATCAATTTTTTTATTTTTTATTTTAATATTTTTATCAAACCAAAATTTTATTATCCAATTATTAGCTTGTCAAAATGAAATATTTTGACCAAGGTTGTTAGAATCGGACGGTGGTCAAACTAGTCAAGTCATTGAATTGCCAATTCGATTGATTCGTCTAATTCAATTAAATGAAAAAAATATAAAAATATATATTACATCATTCCGATTCCTAGATCATTGGTTTAATGGTTTTTTTTTTATCAATACCTTTATTGGTCTCGATCTAATCAGTCCAATCAATTGATCTGGTCCATTTCAAGTTTTATGATTTTTATAGAATTTTAATAAGTTTTTATAAAATTTTAAATATTTTAAATATATTTTATTATTTTAGTATTTATTAGATTTTTTATATTGGTGGTAATTTTTGATAATTTTTATAAGTTTATATCAATTTCATATTGTTAATATTTTTAAAATTTTAATAATTTTGTATACTTTTTAATAATTTTTTTTGTTTTTATAAATATTTTTTTTATGGGAAAATATTAGATTTAACCCAAAGTTATCATGTGTCACCATGCGTTCGATGTGTCAATTTATTTTAACGGACAATGTGGTCAATGATGGAAACTGTTAATAGAGGGGCTTAATTGATTATTTTAGTTAACGTTGCATTTTCTAAAGGGTTTTTTTTTACATATAAGCCTTTTTAATTTAACTTGTTAGCTTTCATGTCTCAAGCTTTTGATATAACAACATTAAAGATAAATTATATATTTTATTTCTTAATTCATTTGGTGAAATTTGATTGAAATTTTTGTCAAATATTTTCATACACTTGTAAAAGTACTCGAAAACATGTTTTTAAATGTGTCTTAACTTATATAAATGTTTTTGAGCCAATTTAAAGTGTTTCAAATATTTTAAACTTAATTTATACAACTTGGAGGAGCAGTATCGATACCCTAACCTAGTTGTATTAGTACAACTAAGTAAATAAGTACAATTGTAAAACCCTGAGTAATTGTGTTGCAATAAGTTTACTTATACTGATACACCTAGTAAGTTATATAAGTACAATTTCACTTCTACTCGTATTGCAATTTCCAACAATTATATTTTTAAACACTTGTACTAATACAAATGGAGTTGTATCCATAGAAGTCTGTCCGCAACTGCAAGTAATTTCGAATTTAATGCTTCCAACAGTTAGAATTCATTTCCAACAATCATAAACACTCCAAAATTTATTCTTTGATATAAATATAAGTTAAAGATCCATCAAGGATAGAGAAGCATATCTAAACTTCAAACACAAGAGAATCAACTTAAAATATTTATTTTCTTCATTTCCCTTGTATGTATTATTGAAAGCTTATTATAATATTTTTTTTGCTCTCAAATCTTTCCTGGGCCATCAAATCTTTAGTTTTTTTTTTTTTTTAATCATTTTCTTGTACAAAGTCGAAGCAAGCCTAAGTATTTTCTTAATCTCGAAATGTACCATAAAAAATGGGCTCAGAACACTAATCAAAATATACCTAAGACCCAAATTCAAAATTGGAATTCATATTTGGGCTCTCAAAATGAATGTAAAACCAAACTAAAAATAATTGAGTTTGCCAAAAATAAATTTCCAAATTGGTTGGAAAATCATTTTGATAAGGACTTCTTCTAACAGGTCCAAAATTGGACTCACTTAGGACCCAAAATCAAGTCTTCCAATTATATTTTTCCAAAATTAATTCGAATCTAAATAAAAAAAATGTCGGCTTTCTTTCTTTTTCATTTTACCCTCACATCTTGATATCATAACCCAAATTTTGATTTTGAAACCAAATTAAGATGAATTCCAAACATTGATTTAATTTTAAAAACCATAGGAGCCCCTATTTCATGAATTCAAAGCTTAATAACTCAAATTAATAAAATTAAGTATATAAAATTAGAAATTTATAGTCCTAAATATAATCTGAATTCGAGTAACGTTAAGAATATTTTTTTTTGGTTTTATGTTATTATTTTAATTTATAAAAAAAATATAACAAACGAAATCAATTTTTCTTTTTTAAAAAATAAAACAATCTTGTTATTGGATTTCGAAAAAAGAAACTAAAAAGATTCCCAAAAAGAGAGATTAACTGACCTCATAATTAAAACTGGTCATCTTAATTTAGTTTCAAAATAAAAAAGAAAGGTTAACTGACTAGTTGTGAGGCCCAAAACTAGGCCTTTTTACTCACAACTAGGTCTTTTAGTTAAATAGACATAAGATTTGGGTTTCCCAGTGCCCTCACAACTAGGTTTCGAAATGGAAATGAACCTCAAAATTGGGTCATTAGAGATTAGTTTAACATTATTTTTGAAGAGTGCTTTTAAAAGTGCGGTGGAAAAGTATTTTTAAGAAATACTTTTAAAAAGTTTGATTTATGATTTAAGTATTTAATATTATTGTCAAAAAGTATTTTTAAAAAATAAAATGTTCATTTTAAATATGATATTATAAAGTAACAAATATACATTTAAATAATATTCAAATTAGTTAATATTATTATATTTTACCAAGAATATAAAAAATAATTTATTATAACTTATTGTTAATATATGAAATATTAATTTTAAATATTTTTAAGTAATTAATATTTATTATTTATAAAATTTAATTAGAATATATAAACTATATTTAAATATTTAAATATAATCATTAAATATTTTTATTTAGATATTAATACAGTTGTATTATTTAAAAAATTTTTAAATTTTTTAATTAACGATTTTAACACATTTGTATTGTTTTATTTTAAAATGTAATTTGAATATACAACTCATATCAAATATTAACATAACATATAAAACATAAAACTAGAAGTTATAGCAAATACATCATCAAAAATTTTACATTAGCATTTACAATTTAAAGTGAATTCATTAAACTAGAAGCTATAGCATCTCTTGTTAATTCCATTTCAAAACCACTTGAATTGTTTGATTCACCACCACCATCATCATCATTTTCTTCATCATGCACATCTTCTAGATCAATAATATTCTCGTATGCCTTGTTAATATTTTCGTATTCCATAAAATTTGCATCATTTCGACTGACATGTTTTTAGATAATTGTGTATCGCCATTGTAGCAACAACAATCATCGTTTGCTTTTCAAAACTATAACTTGGCATATCCCTTAAAATGACCCATTCTTTTTCAAAACACCAAAAGTTCGTTCAATCACACTACGTAATGATGAATGTGAATGGTTGAATATCTCTTCTTTACTAGATATTGGTTCACCTTTACGAATGTCAGGTAAATGATATCACTGACATTTATATAGTCCAAGATAACCTTTCATTTGAAAATATCCAGAATCAACAAGATAATGTTTTCCTATATGTCATAATATAACAAACAATTAATTCAAGAATTGTTTATTTTTTAAATTATCAATTAAAGAACTTATATTTTATTATTTAAAAAAAGAAATAAATGAAATATCTTATCATATGGTAGGTACGTAAATTTGTATTTTGGATATCAAATTGCATCAAGAAATGTTCTAACGTAATGTGTCGATCCTTCCCATCTAACCATAACAAAGGTGAAAAACATATTAAAATTACACACTGTTATAACATTCTGAGTCGAGGCACCTTTTCTTCCAATGTATGAAATTTGTTCATTTGGTGGAAGAATAGTGATAATATGAGTACCATCAATTGCACCTATGCAATCCTGAACAAATAATCATATTAACCCCATGCATATTTTTAATCTATCAAAAATATTAAAATATAATAATATAATATTAAGTTTTAACCTTAGAATACGACATATATCTAGAATCATTACGTATTTGATTGAGTATTGAGTTTAAAAAACTATCTTTGTGTGCAATTAGATCAAAGTTTATCTTTGAAACTTTCTTAAGCACAATTGCAAAGTATCAACTTATTGTTGTCCATACCTTTGAAATCTTTCTCAACATTGGGAAACTTTTGCACCAGTGTCCAAGATGTACAAAAAAATTTCAACATTCCACGAGAAGATATGTGTTTTGAAGTTTGCAAGTTGTATCTTGTCTTCAAAACTCTCAAAAAACTTGTGAAAACAATTTTAGATATCCTAAAATTAATCATAAATGTGATTCATGATCGTCAAGGATCTCTCAGATCCATGCCTCACCTGACTGTTCAAAAAACTTGTGAATACAATTTTAGATATCCTAAAATTAATCATACAATGTGATTCATGATCGTCAAGGATCTCTCAGATCCATGCCTCACCTAATTGTTTTGAATTCATGCATTGTTGTTTCAATATATACTTCTTATAATATAATTGCACGGAAAAAGATGCAACAACAAATAATTAGTTAAAACATTTCATGCATTGTAAAATCTCTTTCTTTTCCCTTTATCATCAGTTTCATCACCATTGGAATTGTCAACTATACTCATCATCTGTGAACAAATTTTATATCCAAAATCAAATATAAAAAACTATTAATAAAACTAGATTACAAATAAATAAGTAGAACATAATTTCAATATCCAAAAACTAAACATAAACAATTATTGTTAAAACTAGATTACACATAAATAAGTATAACATAAATTCAATATTCAAAAACCAAACATAAACAACTATTGATAAAATTAGTTTAACATTGTTGTTCATTCACATAGTATATATCTGTAAACCCTAGAAGATTAAAAAAATTTCAACTATCCTCCATTTTTGTCTTAAGCCACAAAGCTCTAATCTTGGGATTAATTGATAAAAATATAATTCACTTGTCCTTATTGATTAATAATCTCAGTAAGAAAAAGTATAACGAACTAGCTTCTGTAACTTCTTCCGGTATGCTAGCAAGCAATTTGATTGCTTATGGATTACCATATGGATCCATAATAAGAGTCAAACTAGATGTGGCTTGACTCATATTGTCAATTGCATTGCATATTTTTTTCTATTTTACTAGACAATCTTGTAGTCCCTCTGTAACACCCCATACCTGACCTAAAAGTTATGACCGAACCTGACGGAGTTACATTAATGCATAGGAAATTGGTTTCAGTAAATGCTTAGCAAAAAACCTTAGCGTTTCTTGACTTATGATGGAAAGTCCTTTCGGAGTTTTATTTTGGAAATAGAAATCGTTTTGTCGACTTAAGGTACGTGGACATATAAGAAGAATAAGACAAATGATGAGCTTCCAATCTCGATATTTAACGAAAATCAAATACAATTAAATCATAATAACACAGACAAACTTCATGAAATTTATACAACCGACACAGAACAAATTTATAGTATCGTAGAGATGTCAACTTATGAACCAAAGGAATTCTACATGAAGTCGAACTCATTGTCACTTCAGATCTCAATTACTCACATTTCATAAGCGACAACAACCGTTCATTTCAGGCACATAACAAAAGGTTAGACATAATATAAATACAATTTCAAATATAGATATAATATGTGTACAGTTATAGATGCAGACATGATACAGATATAGTTACAAATGTAGACATGATACAAATACCATTACAAATGCAAACATAACACCCCCATCCGCTATACACCATCTCTGTCCAACCCAACACACCATATAGGTATATAATACCCATCCAACCCTACACACCATATAATGTCGGTATGAAATGTCATAGTGTTTGCAATCTCACTATCAGCTCAGATTTAGTCAAGGGTGGTTTAGCCACCGATTCAGTACAGAACGCTTCATTCAATTCATAATTCTTGAACCATGCAGACGCAGAAAACAAATGACAGATATATATAATTCACCAATAGATATGATCATACAATTCCAGTATAATAGTGTGTTGAGATTATTCATAACTATTTCATACAGTTATCTAGATATCATATATCCTTAATCAAAACAGTAACACAGAAGCGTACCTTTATGCTTAACAATATACAAATCGTACCTGAACAAAATACATATTTTAATGCATCCAAACAAAGACATGTTACACAGTCTAGCACATGCCCGTGTGCCTCTAATCAAAAAGCAGTAGCCACACACAGTCTACCACACGCTCGTGTGCCTTCGAAAACTCAATTTCGACTGTTAAAACAATATGAAGTTCAAGGTTTAGATACCCACCTGTTACACGACAATGTAGCAGTCCCCAATTGCAATTCCCAAGCCTAAAACCAGTTTTAAATGTCCAATTCAACAAGACGTTTGCAAAACACGCAACTAACAACAACTAATGTTCGTCGAAACCTTCGATGCACAACTTAAAACGAACGAACCTTTTCACCTTTGGACGACGCTGAAGTTCGCACCACTAACTTAGTGGGTAGACATTATCCTTACAATCCCCACCTAAAAGAACATTCATGCACTTTCAATATCAAGATTCAAACACTCGAGCGAAAACCAAATAAAGCAAAAGAAAAAGAAACGAAGTGAATACTTCAGAGAATTTAAGAAACTAACTTTCGATTAAACGGTCACAAAATATGCAACTTACCCGCTAATGATAACGACGGTTGGTCAACAAACGACGAGCAATTTCAGTAACAACGACAGGAAGCAAAAAGAACAAGAGACAAAGAAGATAAGAATAACGTTGAAAAAATAGAAATAAAAATAAAAGAACTATTCGAACAGGAGCAAAAACATAACCAACTCAATTAATTTTTATAACTTATAGAGAAGTACAAAATTATAATGACATCATATACACAGAGATTCGAACACGGGATCAGAGATTAGACAAATGCTTAACCATTGAACCACTAGGCTCATCGTTGACATTAGTTGATCGGAATACCTTAAAGCACACATGTTCAAAGGTAGCGGTTTAATATATGGATGAAAACAAAACAAAATTTCAAGAAGTAAGATTCGAACCCAGAACCTCACACACATAACCAGAACACTTGATTGTTGAACCAATTAATTTACTTGTCATTATTTTTCCAAAATCCAGGCACAAATTCGAGAGACATCCACTCTTGGATTTCATAACTCCAATTCTTCTAACCCGATTTTTAGGATGTTACACCCTCCAATTTGCTTTAAGGATTTCCTCCTTCCAGTTTTCAAATGTGAAGTTGATATCTCAAGTGTTTTCCTTTTTTGACCGTTTCCATCAATGTTAACATCATTTGAAATCAGAACATCATTTAAAATATGATCATTTCTCGCATTTTTTCCTCATCCCCTTCAGGTATGTCATTGTCAACATTCCCAAAAAAATTCACTATGAAGTGTATCAAAAGAATGTGCCCATGAACATTTGGTCCAACTTCCCTTCCAAGTTAGGATAAATGCCCGATGTTCTAAATTTTTGAGCTTCAGGCACAACCTACATATAAAATAATAGTTTAATAAAAAAAATTATAAATAACCTCATAAAAAAAAAAAATCCAGAATCATTAATGTACCTTTAGCCTACTCTCCCACCAATCCGATGCATCAACGATTGTTTTTATTAGATTCCACCAATCTCCGTTTTTAAGTTTCTCCCAAGCCTTTCATTCTTTTTTCAAGGCATCCCACCTATTCTTAAGTTTTCTTTGTGAATAAACCTTGCATGTTTCTTTCTCGAAGTTGGTCATTATTTTCAACCATCCATCTTTTCTGAAATGAGTACCAGGTATATTGCCTTTCAATATACCTTTAATACAAATATCACAAAATATTTCTCTCAATCTCTTAACCCACCATGCTTGGACTTTTTCACCACTAACTTCAACCGCCGAAGTACTCTTCTATTGTGTATTATGAACATATTCGTTTCAGCTAGTAAAGCAATCAAGAAAATCAAATGTCACATAAATATATTTTTTTACATGTTTGAAACTATTGAAAGGAACAATTGAAGATAACATGATTGTTCCAAATGGTGTAGATGTGTAAGAAACATAAAAAAATATAAAAAATATCTTAGATATAAAAAAAACTTTAATTAAAAATATATACTAACAAAACTTCAGATACACTGACTAGAATATCCCCACTTTCAATATTATTTAATACTTTGATTTCGAATTCCAATTTTGATCTTGAAATGATTTTTCAATTTCATTTAGATTTATTTTAAATCTTTTTATAATGTTTTATGTTATATTAATTTTTTTACAAAATTAAACTAAATATATTTTATAAAATCTTATGAAATTGCAAATTTTCAACGGGAATATATAAAAACATAATTATAGAATTAAAATAAACATGGTTATAAGATTAAAATATATTTTATGATTTTTTTTTTTATAAAATTAAGAGATTTTGGTTAATAAATAAAAAAATAGTTACAAACTCTAATAAAGAGGCAAGACACATATTGTTAGTGAGACTGATTCTTTGAACTCTATCAAATGGATTTTGAATCATGTTTAGAGACTAAACACTGACACGTTTCAACAAAGATGATTTACCGAATCAATTGTTGTTGTTAGATTGTGTTGTAGTTGTATAATGGATTTTGCTTACTTTAGTTAAGCCGACTCATAGTTAAATGCAGGAGGGAGCAACTTGAGATCCCAAAATGAAAGATGTGGAGTGGAGATTATTACAAACAAAAAACTATAAGATCAAATCCTCCATTTCAGTATTTCATAAAGAGAAAGAAGCAAACTATGTAGTAACTTTTAACTTATTCAGACCTTTCAATGTTTCACACTAATACGTCACGTATAATCTGACTCAAACAAAAACTCAAATAATGGAAGCCAAGGAAACAAGGAATACTTTGCCACAATTGTTACAGAACACAAAACCTTGCCATACATTAGATGCTAGCTGTTTATGTCTCCAAATCTGGTTTTACATCTAACTCAAAAGCAGCTCTAACTCAAACCTCAAGCCTTGATCTCTAACTCAAATAATTGATTACATTGGTTTGATAATCATGCAATGTTTGGAAGGTTGCTGCTTCAAAATTGCACATCGTTCCACTGACAAGAGCTCTCATAACTGCGATTTTGAATGGTATACTAAAAATTATAACCTTTGAATTAAAGTGCATTTAATTTTTATTACCTTTGTGAATTTAATTTTTATAACATTTATGCATCATCCAGATTAATCCCAGTCCTACATAAGAAACTATCACCAGCCTATACTGCCACTAAAATAACATAAGGCTTAATGGCTAACTCAAAGATACGTCCTGCATAAGAAACTATCGCTAAATTTAAATTTCTGCACGAAGCATAAATGAATTATGAGCAGTTCCAATTCTGTAAAGAGCCTAAACAACTCATCAAATTTATAACATAACAAAAAAAACTGGAGTCCTACAACCTAATGGGAAAAAGACAAACCATTGATTAATTAAGAAATGAGTGTTCTGCTAAAAGTGTTAAGGCAAAAACCATGGATTGATACTTAAATTAGGGTCTAAGTCGTTTCCTTTTAGTTCAGCCTTGAAATTGGTTTTTGATGAGGAGTTAAAACTTACTTTGTAGGATCTTTCTTTTCTATCCAATCTTAGTGCTAAGAACTTCCACTTGGGGCAACAATGACTATAAGATACTCGACTCAACATATCCTTGCTACAAAAAATAATAGTGCAGCGGAAGATCAAATTTAGGATTTCATTGTTTTATGTTCAATTTTTTATTCATTTTGGGTTCTCATTTTTTGCCTGCACAGTAATCAACTTAATTTGTCCTTTGTTGTACTTGTGGACTGAACCACCTTGGCCGTGGTTTCATAATTTTTAATAAAGAAAAAAAAAAATAATAGTGCAGCAGAAGATCAACTTTAGGATTTCATTGTTTTATGTTCAATTTTTTATTCATTTTGGGTTCTCAAGTTTTTGCTTTCACATTTAAGTTTTGCCTGCACATACAACAAAGGGCTCAAGATAAACTTCCACTATTGGATTATTGATATCCTTACTATGCAAAAATAAACTGAGCTCAACATTAAAGTGATTAATATAAGTCACCATTGACAGAGCCAGAAGCAACTGACATTTTATATAAGGATCTAACTTATAAGAGCATTTGACTCCTGAGCTTTTATATCTATAAGTCTACGAAGGAGAAAAGACTAGTATAAGTAACTGTGAGGATCAAACAATTTTGAAAACCTATAAAAGCTCTCAAATCATTTCAACTAAACTAAGATCTTATTTTGTGATGTATGCATTTTGAGAATCTAGAATTAACAAACTTAAAATCCTATGCATTTTGTTAGAGATATGAGCAACCAAAACAAATTTTTTTCTAAAAAGCAAACTTGGTATACGAAAAGAAATTAGTTTGTGCACATCAATTCCAATCATTTTGATCATTGTCTGTCAGTGTGTGAAGGGACAAAAAAAAGCAGGAAACAACTAAAACTAGCATAATTAAAGATGGGTTTACAGCCAAATCGATGATCAAACATGAAAAGAAGAAAAAATGAGTGTAGAAGAGAAGAAGCTCACCGATGGAAGGAAATGGGGAGCCAAAATTAGGAGGGGAACTAGAAGAGAAGAAGCTCACCTTGAAGTCCTTGAAGATGGAAGAATGGAAGGAAATACAAGAGGGGAACCACAGAGATTCTCTAGAAGAAAAAATGAAGAAGAAACGTGAAATAAGGAGGATAAAAAAGTAATTAGATTACAAAAGCATTTTTGGCAATAGAAAAAGCTAAAATTTTCAGCTTTTTCAACGGAGGAAAAAGACATTTTAAACGTTAAAAAAAGCATGATGCTGTTTGTTTAGTAGTGCTTTAAAGCCAAAAGCACTATTGAGTAAAAACTACTTTTTGAAAGCACAACTAAATAAGCCCTAAATGAAAGATGGAATAATCTATTCTCTAGATTGAATGGACCCCAAAATTAGGACTTTAAATCGTGAGCAAATCTAAAATTAGATGGGCCTCAAAACTAGATTACTCAATCTTGAATGAACCTCAAAACTAGGTTTTTAATCAAGTTAGTTAATATTGCACCGATGGATGCATTGTTTTTCTAGTAGAATTAGTATGTATTGGTACCGATATGTTTCAATGTATCGTTTTAGATTTATCAATATTTTTTAATAAATATTTAATATATGTATATAAAATATTTACAAATATCAAATTGTTAATGTCAAATAAATTTTAAATATAAAATATTTAAACATAATCGGTGCACAACGTTTCGATGCAAGTTTTTATTATTTATTACCATAATGATAAAAATTTAAAAATAATATAACATTTTATATCATTCATGTACTAGCTTGTGCACAATGCTTTAGTTGGTGGGATCGAAATTGGGTGAAACGGGCTGGTTCGATTGATATAGACCAAAATGTATTTTTCTCTTTTTATAATAAAAACAAAAAAAATTGCAATTTCATTTTTACAAAAGGAATTTTAAGTTTGCAAAAAAGGTAAATTTATAAGTATAAGGATAAGTATGACATTTAAGATATGATCATTACAGGTATTTCAAGAAGATAAGCTTCTAAAAACAAATATTTTTAAAGCAAAGTATAACGAATTAATATAAGAATTCCCCATAATGAACCTCTCAAACAATCACATGATAATCAAAACTAACCCTTTAATCACTCTTTACCATAATGATTTCACAACTAGCAAGTAGTTCTCTCATTCTCTCATTCTAGTTCAACAAAAGTCAACTTATATGTTCAATCAAGGCTATATTCTAGCAAATGATCTCACTCATGTTACCATCCTTGTCTTCTTTGACTTATCAAGCTTGTTTTAAGGAAGTTGAACCACCAAAAACTTGAATTATGTATCCCCAAAACATATTCCTAACGCATGTCCTCAAATTTGATCAAAATGGTATTTTCAAGGGTTATAACATGGTATTGGCTCAAGCCTAGCAATGAAAAGATAACTAAGCTAAAAATTTGTTCAAACCAAAAGTTAAGAAGAAACTTTTTTATTGTAGAACATTCTCCAACTTCCTTCTTCTCCTTATTTCATTTGCTTTTTTCCCCCCTTAGGTTGTGCATAGCATTGCTTCTTAGAAGCATTTTTGAAGCAACAAGAATTCGAAACAAACTGCTTTTTGAAAAAAATTGTTCTTTTCAAAAGCATTTTTTTCAAACGTAAAAGCAAAAATTTGCTGATTTTCTGTAGCTAAAAACATTTTTAAACATTGATTTACTTTTTCACCTATAACACCCCAAAGCCCGACCCAAAAGTTCCAGTCGAATTTTGGAGGTCACATTGGCCACTAAAGTGGCCCAAAACAAAATACTGATCGGATTTCTAAATTCATTTTTAAAAATCATTTTTTTCTTATATTTAACATGATTCGATAAAAACTTAACCTTTGTTTTGTTAATAGTGATTTAATTATTGTTAATATTAAAATAAAACCAAATTGATGTTTCCTTGTTCGGATTGCAAATGCTTCAAAATTTACTAACGTTAATTGAAATTTCAAAATAAATGTAGCAGCGAAAAATCTGTCATTTACTTCTTAACAGAAAATCATAAGTTATTTCTTAAGAAAACCGAATGCCTATAAAAGTAAATAGCAAACCAATTAGCTAAAATCGATGCATGGGAAATCACAAAATTAGTTCAAAACCAAAACCCAAAGACCTTACAAGTCCAAAACAAAAACATTAATGAAAATAATTTATTGAATTTTAGAAAGCACTTATTAAAAAAAAAACCAAAACATTAATGAAACTCCAAGACCATCGATTTGTCGAGTTCGATAGCTAATCTTGAGGGTTACTTGTAAAGGAGAAAACTATAAGAGTGAGCTACGAAAGCTTAATGTGAGTCCTAAACAACTAAATTACATTAAGTCGAACAATTAACTAAAATTTACAATTACCAAAATCAATTAAAAAAAAAGATCATAATAGATTGACGTATCATAATGTTATAATACTTAACATATTTGCAAAGTGTATTCACGTGAAATCTTTCAAAACATACAAAAATCGAAATCAACATATTTGCAAAGCGTGTTCACGTGAAATCTCTCAAAACATACAAAAACCGAAATCAATACACAATTAGACAATCCTATGCGAAGTATTTACTCAAGAACAGATCAAATGCAATTCATACACAAATGCACCAGTCCTAATACCAACCTATCTAGCCTTTATACACCAATAACAGGTTATGATGGACTCAACCAACCAAATCACACCATGAAGAGGTTCTTTGCCTTATGTTTGTTACGCAATCAAGTTGCTAACGTAATTGCGATTTTACAACTGAAATATAATAATAACGCAGTAATATTGCCAAATCAATATTCCTTTTCTTCAAACAAATCTCGAACCCAAATGTAGATGCAAATAGTATCATGCATGCAGATTAACAAAATCAGATAAGCTCATTTTCAATTTCCTTAATCAATAATCATACTGACAAGCAGCTCAGATTAGCAGAATCAAAATCAGATATTTTTTTATTCAGTTACAAAGTAGCGAAAGCGACATTGTACACAATTTTCTAATAAACACATCATTTAAGCGCTTATGTAAATAACAATATTAAGTCATACGATTTTGTATACATAAATAAATTCAGCAGTAATACTCCCTTACTAGACCTCCCTCGAATAGTAATAATGTCCCCAAATTCAATCAAATCCGAGACATATAATCTTAAATATCAACACATTTAAGGACTTTTGAGTATGAATAAAATGCATTTAGACTCAAAAAGTCAACCTACACTCCACTAAAATCACAGTAAAAAAACAAACATACTAAATGAAACGAAATTAAATATTTATGTCAGTTATATCTCATCCCACATTAACCAACCAAATACAGATAGGATGAGAGAGTTTGTGTCATATATAATCGAGTTGCAAGAAAAATCAGAGCAACCAAAAGAAAAAATAAACATGAGATATCTTGTATTTGACATTTCAAAAGACTGAAATGCACGATACCAAATTATCATATAATTTATTGAGAGACTTTAATCGAGATTTCAACATTAAAACACACACGCTCACAGACACACAACAAATTACATGTAATAGTGAATCACATGCAAGACCGAGATGATTAAATAGCAATGCACTCAACCTAAACAAAAGTAGTACGCTTTCCAACACTTTTTTATAGTTTATCTACTTAAATAATATGACGTAAGTACCTACAAAGTAATTTATGACATCAGGTTCCTATAGTCCTAAAATACAAACAAAATGCACAGGTGGATGAATGATAAGCCAGCCAGTGACTGAATGCCAAGAAAATCCCTTTGAAAAGATGAGTAAATTATTACTATATTTTTAGAATGAAGCCATTTTCAAGTGTATGATAAAAAATATAGTTCAAGAACACAAATGTTGAACCAATTTAAAAAATTAATGGTTATTTATCTCCAAAATTTTCTCCAAAACATGAAATTCAACAGCAGTTCAATCTCAAATTACATGTGATTAAGAAACACCCCTGATTATGCGATTTCCACGCACTAACAATCAATCGACACACCTCAATTCAATGGATCTAAAAACTCAATTTTACGAATATACTTAACATATATGAATTTCAATTTAAACCAAATATTAACGAATCTAAGAACCCAATTTAAAAACTCAAAAATGACATTTACACTCACTCGATTTGACACTTGATTAAATGAAGAACAATAGAACAAATAAACCCTTAAGAAGGGCAATTGATGAAAATAATATTGGAACAAATGAGGCACCACAAAATTACCAAAATTGAAGTATGCAAACAGCGAACAAAACAAAGAATTAAAGAACAAGGATGAATTAGAAGAAAAAAAATAATAGTGAAAGAATTACACAAATCTGAAATTGGGAAAAATGAAAGAAATAAACGTGAGAGTGAGAGAGAAAAATAACGTGAAAAGCAAGTGGAATTCATGAGAGGAGTTTTGGGATTTTCCAGTTCAAAAAAATTAAAATCCAATAAAACATAAACCCTTAAGAATTTTCAAATTGAAACCAAAAGTAACAAAATAAAATTTCAACTAAACCCATACAAGGATTCAAACCCAAGACCTAAAAGAACTTTGACACTTAACCGCTAAACCACTAGGCTTATCATTAACTCTAAAACGCAAAAATTCGCTTAAATATTCATTCAAACTACTGACCCTAACCAACCAACCTTAACTCTTCTAACCCCAAACCTTACACTTACGGATCTATCTTACTAACATGCGAATATCACATTAACAACCAGAAACCCATCCATATCCACGGCAATACAACACACAAAACAAAGTATCCTATATCAATACATGTCTCGACGTTGGTTTCTAGCTCCCCGATTTCGAGTCTTCTTCGGGGCTTACCCCTGACCAGGTGGTTGACAAGGACAATCCTTAATCCGATGTTTCATGGACTAACATTTGAAACACACTCCAGACTTTTTCCTACACTCTTATGGATGGAGCTTACTGCAGAACCCATAAACCAAAAAATCTGAACCACTACTAAAACCACTTGCTTTACCTTTCGAAAAACCTGGTCCGCTTTGTAGAACGTGACTACAAACTAGGGGAGTTAGGACCTCTCTTAATCTGAGTCTTTCCATGACCCTTACACTCACACTTAGCACACTTACATTTTTCCTCCACTTTGGATCTTTCCAGCATGGTCTCGAAAACCCTCTCTAGAACTCTCAACATTGATTGAGTAAATGTGGTTTAATTATTGTTAATATTAAAATAAAACCAGATTTATGTTTCCATGTTCGGTTTGCAAATACCTCAAAATTTTGCAAACATTAATCGAAATTTCAAAATAAGTGTAACAGCGAAAAATCTGTCATTTACTTCTTAATAAAAAATCATAAGTTATTTATTAAGAAAATTGAATCACTATTAAAGAAAATAGCAAACCAGTTGGCTAAAATCCGTGCATAGGGAATCACAAATTCAGTTCAAAATCAAAACTCAAAAACCTTACGAGTCCAAATCAAAACTCATACCACAATTTATATAGTCTTGCTCACAAACCAATCGAAAGTAATTTACTGAATTTTAGAAAGCACTTATTAAACCAAACCAAAACATTAATGAAACTTCGAGACCACCGATTTGTCGAGTCTGAACCTAATCTTGAGGGTTACCTGATAAGGAGAAAACTATGGGAGTGAGCTACGATAGCTCAGTGTGAGTCTTAAATAACTTAATTACTTAAAGTTCAATAGCTAACTAAAATTTACAATTACCAAAATCATTTCAAAAACAGAGATCATAACATATTGGTGTATCATAATGTTATAATACTTAACAGATTTTTAAAGGGTATTCACGTGAAATCTCTCAAAACATATAAAAAACCAAAATCAATTCACAATTAGACAATCCTATGCAAAGTATTTACTCAAAACTAGATCAAATGCAATTCATACACAAATGCACCAGTCCCAATATCAACCTATCCAGCCTTTACACACCATTCTTCAGCCATCTGTCACATACCAATTAAGGTATACTAACCCTTTCCAACCTCTACAAACCAGTAGCAGGTTATGATGGACCCATCCAACCAAATCACACCATGACGAGGTTTTTTGATTTAGGTTTGTTACGCAGTTAAGTTTCTAACATAATTGTGGTTTTATCGCTGAAATATAATAATAATGCTATTAAACTAAGCCCTATTGGATAATTTATTTTGATATAACCAATTAAAGTATTTTTGAATAAAAGCTGAGTAGAACATACTCCAATAATTTTGGCCTGAGACTTCTACCGGTAAAACTCCACTTCTACCGATACAACTACAGTTCTACCGATACCTTGAAGACTTCTACCTAAACAAGTAAAGTTAGTAGCCAAATTTCAGCATCCCCTGCACTTATATTAATACTCTGATTGGTTTTACCGATACCAAATGAAACCCTCGTAGTTCTATCGATACAATGAAGCATCTACCGATAGAATGACTCTAACGGTAATATTTTGTAAAGTCGTCTACCCTGAAACTTCTTGTAACACCCCTATATCCGGTTCACACGTATAAACTCGATATAGAAGTATTACATACATTATCGAAGATTTTAACACAAGTATAATAAAATTTTTCTTTCAAACAATGTGTTTTAAAGTTATTTTATTCAAAACTCATCATTTCAATTTATCAACTCATAGTAATCAAAAACAACATTTATAACCATTCATTGGAGACACATAATAGTACCATTTGTACATGCCATTTTTACTAGAAGTAAAGTACCTAAACTGAAGTCTTCCAATGGTGATGTGATGTGATGAGAGGTCCCTTAGGTTGACTTCAACTTCTCGTAGCTTTTGTACCTACGCGTTAAGCCGGTGAAGGCTTAGTAAGCACTACAAAAGTAATGAATGATCATTTAAGTACTCATGCATATAAACTTCTTGCCTTTACTTACATGCAACCTGTAACTTACCACAATGGCACAATTTACACTTTTATCCACTTTCTGTAGCTTAGCCCATAGTAGACTTTCATAGAACCGTTAGGATATACGAAACAAACAGAGAGTACCAAAGTACTAACAGAGAGCACATGCTGGGCAACAGAGAGCACACACAGTGCTAGAAAGAGAGTACACAAAGTACTAATCAGAGAGCACACAAAGTACTAATCAGAGAGCACACAAAGTACTAATCAGAGAGCACACACAGTGCTAATAACAGAGAGCACGAGACGTGCTAAACAGAGAGCGTGCTAATGTTCCTTAATGGCATGCCACTAATATCACAATGGTTATAATTTGTCTACTTGGGCACAATCTCAATTAGCATCATTTCTCATAAATAATATATCTCACATAAATACATCATCAAATACTTCAAATTTATATTTTCAAAGTTGTTCACTTGTGTCACAGTCACTAAATTATTTATATCTCGAGCTACAGAATTCAAAATTATAATCTGCTTGATGTTTCTGAAACTATACTCAATTATATTTTTACCATAAAATTTCCAGAATTTTTACTTTAGCCAATTTGTACAATAAATTCTTTCAATTTACCCCTTCGCTGCTGCCTGACAGTTTCGACCTTTCTTCACTAAAAAATATTTATATTTTAGTAAAGAGATGAAATGATGTTCCCGTCTGTTTCTATTGAAAATAGACTCATTAAGGATTCAGAAATATAAATTTCAGTCTCTGATAATTTTTATATATTTTTCTTTGATTTTTCAAAGTCAGAACAGGGGAACTCGAACCTACTCTGACCTTGTTATACAAAAACTAGTATATCTCGAAATATACAATTTCTTTTCTTTCACTGTTTCTTCAATATGAAACTACACTCAATAAGATTTAATTACATATATAATTAGACCCTTAAATCATTATATACAATTTTGGTGAATTTTTGAAGTTAATCATCTTTTCTATCCAAACTGTTTTACTAAATCACACATTAATCCTTTCATTTTATCATTGTAAACATTCAAATTAGGTACCTATATAACAATTTTTATGCTAATAACGCACATACCATTAGAGAAATTAAACTATAATTCAAAACTCTTGTAGTACTTACAACAAAAAGGCTGATTTCCTTCTCTTTTCACTCTTTGCTCTTCTCTTTTCCTTTGTCTTCAATTTGATCCTTGCCTCTCTTCTCTTTCTCTTCAATTTAACATAAACACATATAAGCTATAAGCTATAATTAAATAATTTTCATGCTAAATAACAGTAAAATACATGTATGTCATGAGAATTTAATCATTTCTTACCTTACCCCTTGAATTCAAAATTTCTCAATTTAGTCCCTATGCTCTCTAACACCTCAAAATGAATTCTATAAGAAGTTTGAGGTATCTACTAACCCCCTTCTATACTTTTCTTTCAGAAATTTCAAAGAAAATAGGAGATTTTGGAGCTTGGAGGGCTTAAAAATGATAGAAGGACCTATTTAGAATAAAATCAAAAGTTGGATGGAAGAGAGAATGACATGAACGGTTGAACTATGAAGAGAGCTAATATTTTTGCCTTTTAATTGATTTTTTTTTACCTTTCTCAAATTTTCTAGAAATCTCACTTAAAATATCTCACTTAATAAAAATGGTAAAATTACACTTTTAGTCCCTAGACCTTCCAACTTTACACTTTGGCTCAAAACTTTGCCTCCAAAAATATCTTCCACCAAATTACTCTTTTGCCCCTCCTCAATTAATTTAATTCCCATGATGACTCAAAATTAAATTTGAATAATTCGCTATTTAGTCCCCATATCTTTTCTCATTTACTATTTAATCCTTAAAATTTTCTAACCTTCCTTATTTCAACTAAACATTTCTAATTCTCAATTCTATTTTATCACTCAAATCTGGTTCAAGAATGCGGATGTTACACTTCTACTAGTAAAACTTCACTTCTACCGATACAACTTCAGTTCTACCAATACAAGTATGCTTCTACTGGAACAACGAAGTTGCAGACTGCATTTAATGTTGGTTTTTATGGTTGTAGGGCTACATTACTTTCCCAACAACTATAACGGTTGGAATTCACTTAGAGGGTATAAATACCATCTTCCAAAGGTCTAGCATCAAGAAGAGCAATGTGCAAAGCCTAAAGATCAATCAAAACAACCTAAAACTTAATTCTTTCTTACTTTTTCTTGTAAACACTTATGAGCTTTCATTATATTCATTTAGCTCAAGTGTTGTTCTTTGTATTTGTGCTTAATTGGCAAACATCCTAATCTTGTAAGGATTGTTTCTTTGTTTGCTTGTTTGTTTCTCTTTTGTGAGAGGGTTTATACTTAAGATTTAGGTAGAAACCTTAAGGAGTTGTCTCTTTAGACTTTGAGGTATAAGTCTTAAGTGATTGTAAGGTTAAACCTTATCCTCAAAGGTTATACAAATCTAGTGGATTTGGGAAAATCCTTATTTGTGGAAAGCTAAGGTAGTGGAGTAGACATTTGGGGTCGAACCACTGTAAGTCTTTGTGTTCTTTGTTGTAAATTTCAATTGCTTCCACCACAACATCTCAAATGTTGATTCAACCTCCCTTACCAACATTATCGAGTTGATCCATCAAGCTAATAAATGCTTTAATACTACCAAATTAATCTTCATTCTCTTCAAAAAAATCCTGAACCAAAATGCACATGCAAACAGTATCATGCATGCAAATTTACAGAATCAGATAAGCTCATTTTCAATTTCCTTAATCAATAATTATTTTGACAAGCAGCTTAGATTAACAGAATCAACATAAGATATTTTCGTATGCAGTTACAAAGTAGCAAAAGAGACATTGTACATAATTTTCTAATAAACATAACATTTAAGCACTTATGCAAATAACAATATTAAGTCATATGAATTCATATACATAAATAAATTCAACAGTAATACTCCCTTACTAGACCTCCCTCGAATAGTAATAATGTCTCAAAATTCAATCAAATTCGAGATGTATAATCTTAAATATCAACACATTTAAGGACTTTTGGGTATGAATAACTACATTTAGGCTCAAAAAGTCAATATGTGATCTACTACAATCACAATAAAAAAAAACATACTAAATGAAACAAAATGAGTTATTTATGTTAGTTATATCTCTTTCCACATTAACCAACCGAAAACAAGCAAGATGGGAGAGTTTGTATCATACATAACCGAGTTGCATAAAAAATTAGAACAACCAAAAGAAAAAACATACATGACATATATTCTATTTGACATTTCAAAGATTGAAACACACAATACCAAGTTGTCAAATAATTTATTGAGAGACTTTAATCGACATTTCGACAATAAAAAAACACGTAAAAACACACAAAAATTATATGTAATAATGATTCACATGCAAACCGACATGATTAAATAGCAATGCACTCAACCCAAACAACAGTAGTATACTTTCTAACATTTTCTTACAGTTTATCTACTTAAATAATGTGACATAAGTACCTACAAAGTAGTTTAGATATTAGGTTTTGATTGTCCTCAAATACAAACAAAATGCATAGATGAATGAATGGAAGTCAGGCAATGACTGAATGCCAAGGAAATCCCTTTGAAAAGACGTAACACCCCTTACCTCGTTCGGTCGCTAAACCCAAGTAAATAGGTGTCACAACTAATTTAAATATAATAAGAATCTAATTAGAAATCTTAATTAAGTATACTATTATAATTAATGTTAAAATGTATTTGTGAGCATAAGTAAAATAGACCTTGAAACAATTTGAATTATTGAATTTTTTTTAAAACAGTGAACTTTTATCAATACTTGAATGAGCAAATACCGGTAGAAGTCAAGTCAGTAAAGACTCAAAAATCACTGCAGAATCCTATCAGCAGTTGTAAATGTTCTACTGATACAACCTATCTTTCTATCGATATTACGAATTCTAGAGAACAAAGTAATCTTAGTCTAGGACTTCTATCGAAACCTAAAAATAACTACTGGTACTAAAAGAACTTCTACCGACACAACACAAGTCGGTATCTAAAACATATTCTCCCTCTGTACTTCTACCGATACTCTAATGGGTTTTATCGAAACCACAGTTAACCATAAGATTTTTATCGATACTAACATACATCTATCGAAACAAGTCAATAGTTTCATAATATTAACATACCAACCTGGGCTAAACATCATCAAATATTTCACAGCAATCTACCAATTACTATTAGGGATGCCGATACATTATTTCAATCATCAAAATACGTGACACCTTTAAACACGACTCATTCTAGGTACATGCCAACTCCAAATTGTAAAGCAAAATTCACTAACACTTGAGTGCGAGATTTGACTTTGGATGCTGAGTCGCTTGAATATCAAAAGGTACCTAACCTGCGCATGTAACATTAAAACATACGCTGAGTATAACTCAGTGATATTACTATAATCAAATATTAAAGCAATCATAAATGCACTTAAGAATAAATTCAATAATAATTTTATGCTATTTAAATTTCATAAGGATTTCAATTACATTCTTCTTCTTTTTTATTTCAATAATACATATATTCTCACACATAATAATATCATTATGCTAGTTCACATCTCATTTTGGTTCTTAATGCACATTTTATATCATTTCCATTTCTACAACCCTCACTTCCATTCTTATTATGCATAATATCTTTATGCATACTATATGAGTATCATAATACCATTGATCATATTTTTTTTTTCAATACAGATTTCATTAATGCATATTATTTAATTACATGTACCATTACCTTTTCTTTGGTCTCAATCCACAATTTATTTCATATTTTTGCTTTTATTCAATTTATACATAATACGAATGCATATGTCTTATATACTATTTCTTGATTTCTCAATGAATTTCTCATGTCTATTATGCATATTATATTCATGCATAATCATTTCTCATTTCCTTGATTTTCAATACAGCGTTCATAACATTTTCATTCCATATAATCATAATATTCATCATTTATAGTTCCCTATTAACACGAGTCTGACTCTAACGGATACACGGATCCAACCAACACACTGGTTTGGCTCCCTATGCCTCATCAGATAAATTTGAAGTAATAAATCGCGCCCCGCGCTAAAATAAAGTTGACACCCAATATCTCATCGGTTAAACCGAAGTAACGTGGCACCTAGTGCTTCATCGACTCGTAGTCGAAGTAACCCTAAACTCTTCCTATCCTATGGCATGTCATTTATATTTGACTCAACCCGAACAGTTAATAGGGTAATCATCTCCAATTAATATCAATCCACATTTTAGACATTTGATTTTGACCACAACATAAATGCAATTAAAAATTCAATCTAATAATAATCATGAATTTGCCAATATTACAATTTCACATCATACATTTACATATGGAGAAATATACAATTTAAATCCTCATACTATCAATTTATGCAAATTAACCCAATTGAGTAGAAAATCTCATACCTTAATTTCCCAGCTTGAGCAATCAGTTATAATGTGACAAATTAATAAATTAGTTTAAGCTATAGAAACACCAACCGAAATTTTCGAGCTACTCGTCGACGGTCTTGCCCTTGCCCTTCCTTTTTGAGGAGTCCGGGTCAACGTTAGCTACGAAATTAAATACACAATATTTTTCATTAAAACTCAATAAATTTATTTCTAACTAAATTTAACTTTTTACTTTCTCATTCTTACAATAAATCACCATATTTCCAAATTTGACCTTATTATATTAAAATTAACAAATTATCTCACTATTTATTTCTATTTCACTTCTAGCTCTGAAATACTCCAAATTATTCTTAAAGCTCTATCTACCCAACAATGGTGGTATTTAATATTCTCAACAATAATGAAAAATACGACATGGGTCAAGAAGAGTAAGGTACTGAGATTCCAAAAACATAAAAATTACAAGAAAAGGACTTGATTAAGCTTACCAATTGAAGTTTGAACCAAAACACCCAACTTTTCTTCTCCCCTTTCTTTGCTTCGAAAATGGTTGAACAAAGAAAGAAAAATATATTTCTTTGATTTCACCCATTACCCTATTATAGCCATACTTTCCCATTCTTTTTCTTTAATTAATTTTTAACTAAAATTGTAAACAAAAATTTCAACCACAAATGGCCACCTAACGACACAAAGAGTGTGGGTGGGCAATTTGCTCTTTTTGTCCTTCCTCCTTTGATTCAATTAAAATCCTTTATAAATTCCACTTTTACCTCACATGCAATTTAGTCCTCACTCCTAATTAAAACACTACACACTTAATATCACTCATTTAAATATCCATTATTCTACTACTTATTTCCATAAATATTTTTATTAAATATTTACGGGTCCGATTAATAAATACAAAATCTAAAAAAAAATGCCTTTTTGAACAACCTCGATTTCGGGTCGTTACAACTCTCTCCCTAAAGAAATTTCATCCTCAAAATTTACATGAAAAGAGGTGGGGATATTGAGATCTCATAGTCTCTTTCGATTCCCAAGTCGCTTGATCAACCTTATGGCTATGCTATAACACTTTCACAAGTGAAATGCATTTGTTACGCAACTCTTTTACCTCACGAGCTAAACTTTCTACTGGTTCTTCTTCATAGGACAAGTTGGGTTGGATTTCAACTTCTTTAGTCGTAATAACATGCGACGGGTCAAAACGATATCTTCTAAGCATTGAAACAAGAAATACATCATGTATCTTCCACCTCTGCCGACAAGGCCAAGCGATAAGCCATTGGCCCCACTCTTTTCGTGATCTCATAAGGCCCAACAAAATGTGGACTAAACTTTCCTTTATGTCTTAATCTAAGGATTTTCTTACACGGTGAAACCTTTAAGAACACTTTACCTCCTACAGCATACTTTATATCTCGTCATTTCAAGTCCGCATACGATTTATGTTTGTCAAAAGTTGTTTTCAATCTTTCCCGAATTAACTTAAATGTACCCTTTGTTTCTTGAATCAACTCAGGACCAACTATCTTTCTTTCACTCAAATTTGTCCAACATATAGGTGTTCGACATCTGTGACCATATAAAGCTTTGTATGGAGCCATCTGAATGCTCGACTAAAAACTATTATTATAGACAAACTCAGCTAAAGGTAGATAGTGTTCTCAACCTCATTCAAAGTCCATTACACAAGCTCGTAACATATCTTCTAAAATTTGGATAACACATTGTGATTGTCCATTTGTCTGAGGGTGAAAAACTATGCTGAAGTTGAGCCTCGTACCAAGGGATTCATGTAACTGTTTCCAAAATCTCGAAGTGAAATGAAGATCTCAATCAAAGATTATCGATACAGGTATACCATGAAATCTAATAACCTCTTGAATGTAAACTTCGACAAGTTTTGAAAGTGCCCAATCTGTTGTAATGGCCATGAAATGAGCCGATTTCGTAAGTCGATCAACTAACACCCACACTACATTTTTCTTGCTTGGCGATAATGGCAAACTCGTTACGAAATCCATCGTAATGCTCTTCCATTTCCATTTGGGAATTGAAATGGGCTAAAGTAATCCTGTAGGAACTTGATGTTCTGCCTTAACTTGTTGATAAGTTAAACACTTGGCCACGAACTCTACTATCTCTTTTCATTCTCGGCCACTAATACAATTCTCGCAGATCGCGATACACTTTTGTTCCACCAGGGTCCAAAGCAAAAGGGCTATCATGAGCTTTTTGAAGTATCAATCTTTCCAAAACTACAACATTAGGCACACAAATTCAATATACAAAACTTCAAGCAATTTTGATCATTAATGCTGAAATTTTCTACCAAACCATTTCTCTTTTCCTCAACAATTTCACATCAGAGAGTTGCACTTCTCTAATTTGATCAACCAACACTGGTTTAACTCTTAATTCAGCCATCAAGCTGCCATCATCACTAATACAGAGTCGAGTAAATATTGCTCGCAACTCAACTACTGCGTTTCTACTCAAAGCATCAGCTACAACGTTAGCTTTTCCAGGGTGGTAATAAATGATGCAGTCATAATCCTTGAGAAGTTCCACCCAATGTCGCTGTCTCAAATTCAACTCCTTTTGAGTTAGGAGGTATTTAAGACTCTTGTGATCTGTAAAGATGTGACACTTTTCACCATATTGGTGGTGTCTTCAGATATTTAAAGCAAACACCATTGCAGCTAACTCTAAATTGTGTGTCAGATAGTTACACTCGTGAATTTTCAACTGGTGTGAAGCATACGCCATCACCTTCCCATCTTGCATCAGCACACAACCCAAACCATTCAAGGAAGCATCACTATAAACCATAAAATCTTTTTTCGATTCAGGTAATGTTAGGATTTGACGCTTCTGTCAACATTTGCTTTAATTGTTCTAAACTCTTTTGGCAATGATCATTACAATTAAACTAGTCATTCTTTTATAAAAGCCTCGTCAAAGGCATCACTATCTTCAAAATTCCATTTATGAATCTTCGCTAGTAACCAGCTAACCTTAACAAACTACGAACCTTTGACACATTCCTCCATTGAATGACGACCTCGATCTTTTTTGGGTCAACTCTGATTCCATCGATCGAGATAACATGTCCCAAAAACACTACTTCAGATAACCAAATTTGCACTTGCTTAATTTTCCATATAATCGCTTTTTTTTCTAAGTACTTGAAGAACAACTCAGAGATGCTGCTCATGTTCAACTTCAGATTTCGAATATATCAAAATATCATCTATGAAGACTACCACAAATTGGTCTAAGTAAGGTTGGAAAATACAGTTCATCAGGTCCATGAATTCTACGGGAGCGTTTATCAAACAAAATGGCATCACTAAGAATTCATAATGGCCATAACATGTATGAAAGATTGTTTTGGGAATATCACTATCTTTGACCTTCAGTTGGTAGTAACCGATTTCAATTCAATCTTGAAGACCACTGAAGCTCCTTTCAATTGATCAAATAAGTCGTCAATTCTTGGAAGAGGGTATCTATTCTTGATCATCAACTAATTGTCGATAATATAAGCAAATTCTCAACGAACCATCTTTCTTTTTAATTAATAACACCGGTGCTCCTCACATAAACTAGGATGAATAAAACCACAATCTAACAAATCTTGTAATTGAACTTTTAGTTCCTTTAGCTCCGTCGGTGCAATATGATAAGGGAATATGGACACCAGAACTGAACCGAACCAAGTAACACCTTAACAGTAAACTCCACTTCTCAATCTGGTGGTAATCTCATTAACTCCTCGGGAAAAAGTCAAGGAATTCACAAATGACTCAAATCTTATCAATCTGACTATCGACTCCATTCGAGTTAATCACAGAAGTCAAAAAGGCTTCAAAATCTTAATTAAGTAACTTATTAGCTCGAACAATCGAAATTGTACGAATTGATCCATTTGTCTGAATTCCATTCACTTCAATCAATTTTCCATCCACACTTTGAATAATGAACTTCGTTTTATGGCAATCCAAAATCACTCCATGCCTAGAGAGTCAATCCATACCCAAAATTAAATTAAAATCTCCAAATGGCATAATCAACAAATTGACAGGAAAGGTCATACTATTGATCTTTAATGGACACCTTAGATATCTCAGTCTTCTTGTCGAGGCTCAAAGCTTGTTCTACCATCTTTTCTTGCTCAACTAGATCCGTGAACTCTGATATTTTATGATATACTAGTTGTACTCGAAGCTCATCACGTAACCCTCGCAGGAATCGCTTGCAATTCTCAACTTTGAAAGGAAGAAATTCAATGGCATACTTGCTAAGTCGTAGAAACTCTCGTCCACCACTAACATCTTGCTCTGTTTTAATAGTAGAAACTCTTGCTTCCTTTCTTTGAGATATAGTTCCCCTATATACTTCTTCTGGAATTCCTTCTGAAAGAACTCCCAATTTACATGTACGTGGCGCGTGGTTGTCTGCCATCACGTGTATGCTTCTCCTTGCAGAAGAGAAACCACACAAATCACACTCTCACGTGGAGTGCATTTAAGTTGTTGAAGAGCATGTTTAGTCGACTCTAACCAAACCTCAGTAGTTAAGGGATCAACCCCTTTAAGACATAAGAATTTTGTAGCATCGTATCTCTATAACTCCTTGAATGGAGCTCGTCGATGCCAAATGCTTCCGATTTGCTAAACATTGACAATACACATACAAGAAATATTAAGTAAAATTTACATTATGAACTTACCGGCCAAACTTGCAATTACGATTAAACTTAAGGGACTATTCTGCTAATTTCCTTTTTTCGCGATCTGAAGAACGATCGTAGTCTACATCCAGAAATCATTCAATTCTCGCATTAAGTCACATAATTGAGTAATTGAACACAAATTAGTCCTTTTGAGAAAATTACAATTTTACCCCTAATATTTTTATTTTATTCAATCTAGTCTTTTCAACACAAACATGCGAAGTAACCCTTCTGCTACACAATCAACCTTAGCTGAAATCTCTAGGAGGCTCATCTAACCCCTACACACAAACATTTTCATAACAATGAAAGTAGTTTCATTGTTTTCACATTTTAGTCCTTAAACTCTAGTTTCATCAAAAATCACTTTACAAAACCAACTAATCTCATATCCAAGCTTCTAAAACTTCAATAAGTTAGTAAGAATAAGCTCATTCATCAATGGCAAAACATTTAACTTTTGACAGAATCACAAATTAACCCCTGAGTCAGTTAGATTAAGCTAATACGGACTTAAAACCATAGAAATTACTAAAAACGGACGAGGTTTTGCTCACAAATCTAGACCTTGAGCTTGGCCGAACCTTGCTTATGGTTTTTCTAGGGTTTTCTTCTTTTCTTTTGTCAAAATGAAGAAGATGATGAAATTTCATCATGTTTTATTTATTATCATTTTATTTATCAAATTACCAAATTACCCTTGTTTAATTTTAACTAAACTTAGCTATTCTAATGTCCATAACCATCCACCCTATTTCTTATGGTATATTTACCTACCAAGTGCCTTTCTTTTATTTTGATTTGACATCTTGTACCTTTGGCTAATGGAACTCAACTTTCACACCTTTTTCAATTTAGTCCTTTTTATTTAATTAATCATCTAAACGATAAAATTTTTGAACCAAAATTTAATATGATGCATATAACACCATAAATATTAAAGTAAATAAATTTACGACTCGACTCATCAAAATTGTGATCCCGAAATCATTGTTTTTGACACCATTAAAAATTAGGCTGTTACAACTCTCCCCCTTAGGGAAATTTCATCCTGAAATTTCTTACCAGTGACAGGTTAGGGTACTGTGATCTCATTGAAGCTTCTGTCTCCCATGTAACTTTTTCAAGCCCGTGTCGGTTCCATAGTACCTTTACCAATGGTACCCTTTTGTTTCGTAGCTCTTTTACCTCACAAGCCAATATCTTAATCGATTTTTCTGAATACGACAAATCTGACTGTATCTCAACCTCACAAGGTGTAACACATGTAAGGGTGAGCATTCGATCAAATCAAATGAAAAAATTTTGAGTTAATCGAGTTGACGAATCCTATTTTATCATCCTAACTCGATTTGAAATTTTCTCGAATCGAGTCGAGTGTGATGAAATTCGAATCGAATCGAATCGGATATATTTTTTCGAGTTAAATTAAAAAAAAACTTTGGGTCCTTGTAATAATTGTCATCCATCGTTATCAAATTTGTCTATCATAACCAAATTTTTTATTAACTTTCATCACCTCATAATTTATTTATTAATCTTTTATACGATTAGTTTTTTTACTTTCTTCAATTATCTTCTAATTCTTGTCATTATGTATTTTAAAATTAAAAAATATATTAAATGTAAAATTGTGGTTTTTTAATAAACGTTATTTTAAAGATAAAATGTAAAATTGATACCAATATAAAATTTTAACACGAATATTTTATGACATCATTAATAATTAAATTTTAATATAAATATTCAATATAATTAAACAATTCAATAATATAAATAGTCCAAAATGTGAATTTTAATTTTATAATATAAATAGTAGATAATAAAACTATTATTATTTAGGTTTAGGGAAGTTTTTGGATGATTTTAATTTTTTATTTGGGGTAAAAGGTGAGAAGTAAAAGTTTAGAGGAAAAATAAAAAGTTTTGGGGGGTTTTGGGGAGTACAATTTTGAGAGAAAATAAATAGGAGGAGTTAAATTTTGAAGGGAAAATATTCAAAAAAAATTGGGAGGGGGGAATTGGTTTGGGGTAGATGGAGGGTTGGATGGGAGGGAAGTAAAAGTTTTAGGAAGAAAGTGAGAGCGAATAAAAGTTTTGGGAGGAAATAAAGAGTTTTGATGGTTTTTGGGGAAAATAAATGGGGGAGTAAAATTTTGGAGGGAAAATATTAAAAAAATTAGGGGGAAATGAGTTTGGGATAGATGGGGAGTGTGATGGGAGGAGAGTAAAAGTTTTTAGGGGAAAGTGGGAAGGAGTAAAAGTTTTGGGGGAAAAGTAAAAATGTTTGGAGTTTGGGATAAAAATGTAAAATATTATAGTTTGATATTTAGTTTATTCGAATTATTCGAATTCGAAAACTCAACTTGACTTGAACTCGAAATTTAAAAAAAATTCGAGTTAACTCGGATAATTCAATTAACTCAAATAACTCGATTCGTTTAACTCGGAATTCGAAATTTTTTTCGATTTTTTCGAATCGAATCCAGTTTTGCTCACCCCTAATCACATGGGAAGGATCTAATTTGTACCGTCTCAATATCAAAACGTGAAATACATTATGAATCTTCTTTAGTTTCGATGGTAAAGCTAGCTTATATGCTACAAGACCAACCTGTTCAATGACCTCATACGACCCAATAAACTGTTGACTCAGCTTTCCTTTTCTGCCAAACCTTAGCACCTTCTTCCAAGGTGAAACTCTCAAGAAGACTCGATCTCCCACTGCAAATTCTATATCTTTACTTTTAAGATCTGCGTATTACTTTTACCAGTCAAATGTTGCTTTCAGGTAGTCGTGGATCACCCGAACTTTGTATTCGGTCTCACGAATCAAGTCGGTTCCAACCAATTTAGGTTGGCTCAACTCTGACCAATACAGAGATGTTCTGCATTTCCTACCGTATAATGCTTTAAATAGTGACATTTTAATACTAGACTGATAGCTATTGTTATATGCAAACTTTACCAACGACAGATATCCTTCTCAAATACCCTCAAACTCAAGTATACAACATCATAGTATATCTTTAAGAATCTGTATCACTCGCTTTAATTGACCACCCATTTGCGGATGATATGCAGTGTTAAAATTCAACCTAGTTCCTAAAACTTCATGTAGCTTACCCCAGAACCTCGAGGTAAAACGTGAATCCCTATCAGAGATAATAGATACTGGTACTCCGTGTACTCGTACGATCTCAAACACATATAACTCGGCTAGTCTCTCAAGTGGATACTCTACCCGGATGGGGATGAAGTGAGTTGACTTTGTCTATCTGTCTACAATTACCCAGATTCAATCTTTCTTCCTCGGTGTTACCAGAAGTCCTATGACAAAATCTATAGTAACCCGCTCCTACTTCCATTTCGGGATGGAAATCAACTGTAGTAACCTAAATGGTACCTAGTGCTTTGCTTTCACTTGTTGACATATAAGGCATCTATTCAAAAACTCTGAAATCTCTCGTTTCATACTTGACCACCAATACATTTTCTTCAGGTCGCTGTACATTTTCACACTCCCCAAGTGAATGAAATAAGTGTTGCTATGAGCTTCCGTTGGAAGGTATCGTCTCAAATCTGAGTCATTCGTAACACACACTTTGTCTTTGTAATACAACATACCCTCTTTATCTACTGTAAACCCTATAGTGGCATCACTTTATATATACTCCTTTTTAGCTATAAGCTTTGGATCACTTCTCTGAAGTTCTCGAATCCGCTGTAGAAATAACGGTCTCGTCTTGAGTTTAGCAATGACCGAACCATCATTCTCCAAAGGCAATCGTGAGTTTAATACTGTCAGTGCAAATAATGATTTTCGACTCAAGGCATCGGCAACAACGTTAGGCTTTCCTGGTTGATAGTCAATCACAAGGTCATAATCTTTTAACAGCTCTAACCATCGACGCTGTCGTAAATTCAACTCCTTATGTGTCATCAGATACCTCAAACTTTTATGGTCAGTAAACACATGACATCTCTCCCTATAAATGTAGTGACGCCAAATCTTTAATGTAAAAACTATAACAACTAACTCCAAATCATGAGTCAGATAATTCTTTTCATATGATTTTAACTGTCGAGAAGCATAAGCTATCACTTTCCTATCTTGCATCAAAACACACCCCAATTCGCTCAAAAACATGTCGTTGTAAACAACGAACTCTTTTCCTGACTCTGGCTGTGTTAGAACCGGAGTTTCAGTTAACAATTTTTTTAACTGATTGAAACTTTGTTGACACTTATCAGACCAAACGAACTGGATATTTTTCTGTAGTAACTTTGTCATCGACAAAGCTACGATAGAGAAATCTTTCATGAACTGACGATAATAACCTGCCAATCTCAGGAAACTGCGTACTTCGAAGACATTTTTCGATACTTTTCAATTGAGAATAGTTAAGACTTTTCTCGGATAAACCCGTATTCCTTCCGAAGATACTATGTGTCCCAAGAATCCAACCTCTCGAAGCCAGAATTCACATTTACTGAATTTTGCATACAACTGCTTCTCTCAAAATCCTTAACACTTCTCTCAAATGCTGAGTATGCTCTGATTCCATCTTGGAGTAGATCAATATGTCATCAATAAACACAACTACAAACCTATCCAACTGAGGCTAAAATACTCTGTTCATCAAATCCATAAATGTTACGGGGGCATTAGTCAAACCAAATGGAATAACCAGGAACTCATAATGACTATACCGAGTCTTGAATGTTGTTTTCATTATATTGCAAACCTTCACTCATATCTGATAGTAACCTGACCGGAGGTCTATCTTGGAGAATACGGTTGCACCCTTTAACTGATCAAATAACTCATCAATCCGAGGCAACGGGTACTTATTCTTGGTGGTCACCTTATTTAGTTGCCTATAGTCTATACACATCCATATCGATCCATCTTTCTTTTTCAAGAATAAGACGGGCACACCCCAAGGTGATACGCTAGGTCGTATAAACCCTCTATCTAATAATTCTTACAGTTGAGCTTCCAATTCTTTCAACTCGATTGGTGTCATTTTGTATGGTAGAATTGAGATCGAAACGGTACCAAGTAGCAAATCAATACCAAAGTCGACCTCTCTGGTTGGTGGCAAACCCAGTCATTCTTCTGGAAACACATCTGTATACTCATTAATAATTGGTACTTATTTTAACTTTATTTTCGAACCTCGTGTGTCAAGTATGTATGCCAGGAATGCTTTACAATATTTATGAACCATCTTCTTTGCTGAAATAGCTGAAATCACTCTGGTTTCACTGTTCAATCTATCGGACTCAACTGTAGCTAAGGCAGTGCAAATATATGAATGAGTTGATCTCGGGTCAATCAAAATACACACAATATCAATAAAAAGATAGGATATACCAGTCACAACATTAGGAGTGGTAACCTTTTTTCTAGCTCAGATGGCATAAGTCCTTGTAGGTGCTCAAGCTTTCGACCTGTTTAAATTATCTTTGTTTTCATTTCGATTTCCACTTGCACTACTATTCTACCTCGAGCGTCTGCCTTTCTACAGTGTAATTTGAGGATTAACGCTCCAATCTTCCTTTGTTTCAGAATTCATCAGGCAATTTCGCATGAAGTGATTGGTACCTCCACATTGGAAACAAGCTCACTTAATCAATCGACATTCACCTGAATAGATTCTTTTACAATGCTTGCACACTGGTTTTGGCATGTTACAAACACTAGCCACACTATCAGCTGGCCGATTTTGAAATCTGGATTTTGGTGGTCCTAATTGGCTCTTACTTAAAAAGCTGAAAGAGATTGCTCCTCTGACTTCATTATCTTTGAATTTCTTCGGTGGTGACATTGAGAAGGTTCTAGTAGGATTCTTCTTCCCAAAATCTCAAATTCTCTTCTCTCTGTTTCTTCTGGCTGTATACTTCCTCCATTTTCTATGCTCTATCTGCCAAGACGACAAACGACTGTATTTTTAAACCACCTACGATCATCTTTATTTCATCGTTCAAACAGTCCTCAAATTGAACACACATACCCTCGTCTATAGGTACAATCTCCCATGCATATTTGCTGAGAAACTCAAACTCCCGTTCATATTCTGCTATAGTCTTGTTTTCTTGTCTCAACTCTAAAAATTCCTTCTTTTTTTTCCAAATACATGTTGTTGACATATTTCTTTCTAAACTCCATTTGGAAAAATTCCCAAGTAACCTCGTTTTTCGGCATCACTACCATAATCATTGCCCATCAATTATAAGCTTCGTCTTTTAGCAAAGAAACGACGCATCTCACATAATCTTTAAGTGGACAAGTTATTTCATTCAATACCCTCTGGGTTTTTTCAACTAATACTCAGCTCTGGATTAATCATCTTCTGCATTCCCACGGAATTCTTCCGCCCGATACTTTCTTACCCTATCTATCGAAATACGACGCCTCTATTTTGTTACTAGAGGAGGTGGAGGCATTACAGGAGGTGTCGCAATTCGGGCAGTAGACTGTGTAGCTGGGGGTGGAGGAGGTGGCATCATACTATTATTCTGCATAAATTCTGAGAACCACTGTCCCATCAAGCCAAAGAACATGTTGGCTTTCTGTTATTGGCAAGATAGGTGCCCCATGGCTAGCCCCGAAATCACTTATCGGATCATTACTGTTTACTTTGTTGGTTTCTTCCCTTTTAGAACCAGACATCTTTACTTTTCTCAGCAAAAGCTATGGTTAGATCGGATTCATCTATATCACACTATCACAGGTTCATATGACATGTACTACTAAATAATTTAATACAGTCATAATTGTCCGAAAAACGACTAAACCGTAAGCTCTGATACCACTAAATGTAACACCCAAAACCCAAAAACTATCATTGATTAGAGTTCCAATGTCTTACTATTCATTTATCACTATTCATCTTTAACATGATATTATTTGAACTTTACTTTTATTAATGAATTTCATTCCATACGTTACAAATCATTATTTGATTATAAGCACAATTCAACAAGAGCAATAAGTTCATTTCCTACATTTCTAGAGACTTCTAGCGGTACCTGTTGGATAAGTATCGGTAATTGTCAAGTCAATAAATAATTCAAGAATAGTGCAGACTCCTACTGATACAAGTGACTATTCTATCGATACAAGTCTTAGTTCTGCCATTACTAAAAACTCTAGAGAGCTAAAAATCTTACCTTGATATATCTATCGATACAAGTATGTAATACTATCGATACTTCTAAACACATGACTAACGATACTTGTTATTCATCTACCGATACAACCCAAGTCAGTGAACAACCTTTCTCTTACCCTGTACTTCTATCGATACATGCATGGGTTTATTAAACAAGTATGCAAAATCATACCAATACACAAGTTTATTAACACAAAACATTCATGTTATCAATATGTATTAAGTCAACATGAGATACATAGACTCTAAGTCATTACATAACACTTTCAAGTCTATATTTCAATTTGCAATACATGCATTAACTTATTGATAGTAAATAATTTGAGCAGTTTTATTTGTGTATTTTGGATTAATTTTGAGGAAAGTACTTCTAATTTCTTACATTTTCTTATCAGGTACACAAATTGATGTTTCAACCCAAAGACAAGCAAAAAATGAACTTAATTGAAGAAATATGTGAAGAGATGAGCTACATTAAGATTTGGGAAAATATGAGGGCTTAAGTGCAAAGATGTTTTTTTAGTTTAATTGGTAAATAGCCTATATTTGAATTTTGTTATTTTCTTCATTTTATTTTGACTAGGATTTATTTATTTTAAGTAAATGAGAAATTTAGTTTAGAAGGAGTCAAGCTATTTTTAGTAACTCAATTATGTATAAATAGGGTCTTTTGGGTTCAATTGAAAAATTACTTTTGATTTGTGAGTAATTGAAGCAATTATGCATTTTATTTTTTTTTCTTACAAATTTGTCAGTTCTCTCTACCAATTCCATCTTCATTTTCATTCCTTTACAAAATTTGTCCAATTGCTTTATTAATCCTTTCCAATTTTCATCCTTCATAATCACAAATAATTCATCACATTCATCCGTCAAGCATGATTAAAATCGTGTGCCACTAAGTTGTTTTCAGCCTTAGCGCTGTTATCGCTCTGTCAAGAAATAATCGTGAGTTATGAAATCGTGCTAAAAACCTTTTTCAATCGGTACTCGCTATCACTCCGGTTTATGGGATAGTACAAATTCGTCCCTTAAAGTTAATTCGACTTCAATTCAAAAAGTGCACGTTGGATTGAAGTAGGTTGGCATACAATTGAGAAGTCAAGTCGGCCGTGCTGCATTCGAATTCCAGCGAATAAATTGGCGTGTTCAAGTGTGAAACGGCTAGTTGGATTCCGTCAAGAGTGGTAGAGACCGGATTTAAACGACCCACGCTGTTGTTAATTCAAGTTGGGCTTTTTATAGCGCAAGGTTGTCGAAATCTTAAATCGCGAGCACGCAGGACGTGGTTAGACATTCGGCAAGGGTCGGTTTACAGGTTATACAAGAACTGGCTATAGGAGGAAGAGTTGGCAGTTGGGACGTTCTCGAGCACTATAACTAGCTTATCGATTAAAAGGGAAAATCAATTTTCAAGGATCGGTTCAAGTTCGAAGAGAATCGACGTTGAGGCTAAGCTTATCAAATATATTTTTTCTCATTTTTATCTCGACTAATTACTTTGCATCAAGATTTATTTCACTTTATTTTATTTCATTTTCGTTAAATTTTAGTTTAACATTTTATCTCTAAATCCCCACTTATTTATTTATTTAAGGAGACTATCACAAGTTGTGGGCACGCTTTTTGATGCGACATTCAAGAGGAAGACACGAAAGTAAATTACAGTAACCAGTCCCTATAGAATCGACCCTACTACCTTATACTATTGTTTTGTAGTATTTTTTGTAGTAATATTTATATTTTGTGGATTCGATACCCATCAAATTTTGCAAATTTACATACATATATATATATATGTACGCATTTGTCAACATAACACGTTTTCCACAATCTCAAGTACATAAAGCAAAAGATAACATCATCCTAATACATGTCATATATATATATATGTATATATGTACGTATTTGTCAACATAACACGTTTTCCACAATCTCAAGTAGATAAAGCAAAAGATAACATCATCCTAATACATGTCATATGATCGAGTGATGCAAAAACTACCAATAAGCTCCGCAATAGTGTGACTTAAAAGAGATGATGATGATCCGATCTTCAGTTAGTAAAACGATCTACAAAACAAAAAAAACATCTTTGGTCAGCTTCATAGCTTAGTAAGTTCAATAGTTTAAGAAGTTAATAAACATTTGTAATTAAGCGACTATAGCTCAACTGAGCCAAGATAATTCCTTTTATTTCTCGAGTTTAAAACAAATTCTATTTTTCCTGTCTATAACCTTTTATTGTCGGTACTCGATGCTTCTCACACGAGCTGTGAGGACTCGTAACATATGCAGTACCCCAGCCATTGGTACGGTGTATGATTGTAAACTGTTCCCTAACGATGCTACTCACACGAGCTGTTAGGAGTATGCATAAAGCATAAATCCAAGCCATCAGAAGGGCCTATAATCCATTTAGGATTCATATCTCTTTTCTTTCTGAATCACGATGTTGCTCACACGTGCTGTCCAGGAATCACAACATATGCAGTACCCCAATCATCAGTACAGTACTTTTTCAACGGCATAAAGCCTACTATCTCTTTCGTTTCATTTCCTCGATCTCTTCGATGCCAAATGCTTTCGATTTACTGAACATTGACAATACACATACAAGAAATATTAAGTAAAATTTACATTACGAACTTACCGGACTAACTTGCAGTTGCGATTTGACTTAAGGGACTACGCTAATTTCCCTTTTCTTCGATCTAAAGCACGATCGTAGTTTACATCCACAAATCATCCAATTTTCACATTAAATCACATAATTGAGTCATTCAACACAATTTAGTCCTTTTCGAGAAAATTACAATTTTACCCTTAATATTTTCCTTTTATTCAATCTAGTCCTTTCAACACAAACATGCAAAATAATCCTTCTCTTACACAATCAACCTTAGCCGAATTCTCTAGGATAATCATCCAACCCCTACACATAAACAATTTCACAACAATACAAGCAATTTCATTGTTTTCACATTTTAGTCCTTAAACTCTAGTTTCATAAAAAATCACGTTACAAAACAATCTAATTTTATATCCAAGCTTCTAAAACTTCTATAAATTAGCAAGAATAAGCCTATTCGTCAATGGAAAAACATTTAACGTTTGACAGAAGCACAAATTAGTCCCTCGGTCAGTTTGATTAAGCTAATACGGACTCAAGAACATAGAAATTACTAAAAATGAACGAAGTTTTGCTCACCAATCTAGACCTTGAGCTTGGCCGAACCTTGCTAATGGTTTTCTAGGGTTTTTTTTTCTTTTGTCAAACTGAAGAAGATGATGAAATTTCATCTTGTTTTCTTTATTATCATTTTATTTATCAAATTACCCTTGTTTAATTTTAACTAAACTTAGCTATTCTAATGTCCATAACCATCCACCCTATTTCTTATGGTATATTTACCTACCAAGTGCCTTTGTTTTCTTTTGATTTGACATCTTGTATCTCTGGCTAATGGAACTCAACTTTTACATGTTTTTCAATTTAGTTCTTTTTATTTAATTAACCATCTAAACGATAAAATTTCTGAACCAAAATTTAATATGATGCATATAACACCATAAATATTAAAATAAATAAATTTATGACTTGACTCATTGGAATTATGATCTCAAAATCACTTTCTTCGACACCACTGAAAATCGGGTTGTTACACTCTTGGTCCACCTTATTGTTCGATTCTACTAACATCTCTTGCGACTATAAGATTAAACAAACAAATAATAATAATTTGTATCCAAATCCCAATTCATAATCAACTCAACTTGGCATGTATCTTAAAACACAATTTCGAGCTTGATTTAGTCCAAGAATCGACTAAACCTATAACTCTGATACCACTAAATGTAACACTCCTTACTCGATCCGATCGTCAGACCCGAGCAAGTAGGTGTCACAACTAATTTAAATATAATAAGAATCTAATTAGAAATCTTATCTAAGTATACTATTATTATTAATGTTATAATGTATTTGTGAGCACAAGTAAAATCGACCTTGAAACAATTTGAATTATTAAATTTTCTTTAAAACAGTGAACTTCTACTGATACTTGAATGAGTAGATACCAACAGACTCAAAAATCACTACAGAATCCTACCGATAGTCATAAATGTTCTATCGATACAACTTATCCTACTACCGATATTACAAATTCCAGAGAACAAAGTAATCTTAGTCTAGGACTTCTACCAAAACCTAAAAACTTACTACCGATACTTCTTTAAGACTACCGATACTAAAAGAACTTCTACCTACACAACACAAGTCAGTATCTAAAACACATTCTCCCCTTGTACTTCTTTCGATACTTTGATGGGTTTTACCGAAACTACAATTAACCATTAAATTTCTATCGATACTAGCATATATCTATTGAAACAAGTCAATAGTTTCATAATATTTACATACCAACCTGGGCTAAACATCATCAAACATTTCACAGCAATCTACTAATTACTATTAGGGATGCCGATACAACATTTCAATCATCAAAATATGTGACACCCTCAAACACGACTCATTCTAGGTACATGTCAACTCCAAATTGTAAAGCAAAACTCACTAACACTTGAGTGCACAGTTTCACTTTGGATGCTGAGTCGCTTTAATATAAAAAATTACCTAACCTGCACCTATAACATAAAACATACGCTGAGTATAACTCAGTGGTATTACTATAGTCAAATATTAAAGCAATAATAAATGCACTTAATAAATTCAATAATAATTTTATGCTATTTAAATTTCATAAGGATTTCAATTACATTCTTTTTTTATATTTCAATAATACATATATATTCACACGTGATAATATCATTATGCTAGTTCACATCTTATTTTAGTTCTTAATGCACATTCCATATCATTTCCATTTTTATAACCCTCATTTCCATTCTCGTTATGCATAATATCTTTATGCATACTATATAAGTATCATAATACCATTGATCATATTTTTTTTTCAATACAAATCCCATTCATGCATATTATTTAATTACATGTACCATTATATTTTCTTTAGTCTCAATACACAATTTATTTCGTATTTTCGTTTTTATTCAATTTATACATAATACCAATGCATAAGTCTTATATACTATTTATTGATTTCTCAATGAATTTCTCATGTCTATTATGCATATTATATTCCTGCATAATCATTTCTCATTTCCTTGAATTTCAATACAACATTCATAAGATTTTCATTCCATGTAATCATAATATTCATCATTTATAGTTCCCTATTAACACGACTCGGACTCTGATGGATACACGAATCCAACCAACACACCGATTTGACACCCTGTGCCTCATCGGATAAATCTGAAGTAATAAATCGCGCCCTACGCTAAAATAAAGTTGACACCCAATGTCTCATTGGTTAAACCGAAGTAACTTGGCACCTAGTGGCTCATCGACTCGTAGTAGAAGTAACCCTGAACTCTTCCTATCCTATGGCATGCCATCTATATCCGACTCAGCCTGAATAGTTAATAGGGTAATCATCTCCAATTAATATCAATCCACATTTTTAACATTTGATCTTGTTCACAACATAAATGCAGTTAAAATTCAATCTAATAATAATCATGAATTTGCCAATATCACAATTTCACATCATACATTTACATATGGAGAAATATACAATTTAAATCCTCATACTATCAATTTATGCAAATTAACCCAATTGAGTAGAAAATCTCATACCTTATTTTCATATCTTAATTTCCCACCTTGAGCAATTAGTTATAATGTGACAAATTAATAAATTATTTTAGGCTATAGAAACACCAACCGAAAATTCCGAGCTACTCGTCGACGATCTTGCCCTTGCCCTTCCTTTTTAGGAGTCCAAGTTAACGTTAGCTATATAATTAAATACACAATATTTTTCATTAAAACTCAATATATTTACTTCTACCTAAATTTAACTTTTTGCTATCTCATTCTTACAATAAATCACCATATTTCCAAATTTGACCCTTATTATATTAAAATTAACAATTTATCTCACCATTTATTTCTATTTCACTTCTACCTCCAAAATACACCAAATTATCCTTAAAGCTCTATCTACCTAACAATGGTGGTATTTAATATTCTCAACTATAACGAAAAATACGACATGGGTCAAGAAGAGTGAGGTATCGGGATCCCAAAAACATAAAAATTACAAGAAAAGGACTTGATTAAGCTTACCAATTGAAGTTTGAACCAAAACACGCAACTTTTCTTCTCCCCTTTCTCTGCTTCAAAAATGGTTGAACAAAGAAAGAAAAATATCTTTCTTTGATTTCACCCATTACCCTATTATAGCCATACTTTCCCATTCTTTTTTTAAATTAATTTTTAACTAAAATGTTAAACAAATTTTTCAACCACAAATGGCCACCTAACGGCACTAAGAGTATGGATGGGCAATTTGCTCCTTTGATTCAATTAAAATTTTTTATAAATTCCACTTTTACCTCACATGCAATTTAGTCCTCACACCTAATTAAAATACTACACACTTAATATCACTTATTTAAATATTCATTATTCTACGATTTATTTCCGTTAATATTTTTATTAAATATTTATGGGTCCTATTAATAAATATAGAGTCTCAAAAAATAATGCCTTTTTCAACATCCCCGAATTCGGGTCGTTACAAAAGATTAGTAAAATATTACTATATTTATAGAATGAAGCCATTTTCAAGTGTATGATAAAAAATATAGTTCAAGAACACAAATTGTGAACCAATTTCAGAAATTCATGGTTAATTATCCCCAAAATCTGCTGCAAAAAAATGAAACTCAAAATCAATTTGACATCTAATTACATGTGATTAAGAAACACACCTAATTAAGCTATTCCCATGCACTAACAATCAACCGGCGCACCTTAAATAACAGATTTGAAAACTTAATTTTACGAATGTTCTTAACGTGTATGAATTTCAATTTAAACCAAATATAAAAGAATCTAAAAACCCAATTTAAAAACTCAAACAATGACATTTACACTCACCATATTCGACATTTGATTAAACGAAGGACAAAACAACTAATAAACCCTTAAGGACATAATTGACGATAATGATATTGGAACAAATGAGGCGCCAGAAAATTACCAAAATTAATGTATACCAACAGCCAAAAAAAAAGAATTAAAGAACCAGGATGAATTGAAAGAAACAAAATATTAGCAAAAGAATTGCACAAATCTGATATTGGGAAAAATAAAAGAAACAAATGTGAGAGGGAGAGAGAAAATAACGTGAAAAGAAAATGGAATTCGTGAGATGAGTTTTGAGATTTTCTATGTCAAAAAAATTAAAATAGTAAAAATAAAATTTTATTAAACTTAAACCCATCAAAATTTTCAAAATTGAAACCAAAAGTAACAAAATAAAGGATTCGAATCCAAAACCTAAGAGAACTCTGACACTTAACCACTGAACCACTAGACTCATCATTGTGTCTGAAACACAAAACCTCACTTAAAGATCCATCCAAACCATTGACCCTAACCAACCAACCTCAACTCTTCAAACCCCAAACCCTACACATACAAATTTATCTTACTAACATGTGAATACCACACTAAAAAATAGAAATGCAACCATATCCAAGGAAATACAGCACACCAAACAAAGTATCTTATGTCAATACTGATCTCGATGTTGGTTCCAGCTCCTCGACTTTGAGTCTTCTTCGAAGCTTGGCCCTAATCAGGTGGTTGACGAGGGAAATCTTTAATCCAATGTCTCGTGGATCGATATTTGAAACATGCTCTAGACTTTTTCCTACACTTGTCCGGATGGCACTTATTACAGAACTCACATACTAAAAAATCTGAACCACTACAAGAACCACTCGCTTTACCTTTCGAAAATCTGGTCCGCTTTGTAGAACGTGGCTACAAATTAGAGGAATTAGGACCTCTCTTAATTCGAGTCTTTCCATGACCTTTACACTCACACTCAGCACACTTACAATTTCCCTCTACTTTGGACCATTCCAGCATTGTCTTGAAAACCCTCTCTAGAACTCTCAACACTGATTGAGTCAATGTATCGACACCAATCTCAGAATTACTACCACTAGTGGCTAGCGTAGCAATAGCGACTTCTAGCATATGTTGAAACACACACCCCGACGAAGCAAAGGACTCATTTAAAGTCCCACTAAGTAGATTCTCACAATTTCGCTTATTATCAGAATCCATGGCAGCCTCGAATCTAAAATCTTAAGGTATCTGTAATTTCAAAACACAATACTAAGAATTATTAAAAAGCCTTACAGTTTTCAAAGTTCCTACAAACCAACATCGAAGTCTCAGAAACTTGTTTAGGAAACACGATTTCAAAACTTTGTGGTATATTTTTCTATAAAAAATCCCTTTAAAATACATGCACGTAAACACATTAGAAACATAGATCGAGTTTTTGCAAACTTGTCTTTGATACCACTAAATGTAACACCTTAAAACCCGAAACAAAGTTTCGATCGAATTTCGAAGGTCACATTGGCAATTGAAGTGGCCCAAAACAAAATATTGATTGGATTTCTAAATTCCTTTTCAGAAATAATTTTCTTCTTATATTTCACATGATTCAATAAAAAAAACTTCACCTTTGTTTTGCTAACAGTGGTTTAAGTATTGTTAATATTAAAATAAAACCAAATTGATGTCTCCATGTCCGGTTTGCAAATATGTCAAAATATTATTAATGTTAATCGAAATTTCAAAATAAGTGTTCCAGCGGAAAATCTGACATTTAGTACTTAAGAAAATCGAATGACTATTAAAGAAACTAGCAAAACTGTTAGCTAAAATTCGTGCATAGGAAATCACAAATTCAATTCAAAACCAAAACTGGAAAACCTTACGAGTCCAAATCAAAACCCATACCATAGTTTATATAATCTTCCTCACAAACCAATTGAAAATAATTTATTGAATTTTAGAAATCACTTATTAAATTAAACAAAAACATTAATGAAACTCCGAGACCACTAGTTTGCCAAGTGCGACACCTAATCCTGAGGGTTTCCTGAAAAGGGAAAAACTATGTGAGTGAGCTACGAAAGCTCAGTGTGAGTCTTAAACAAAGTAATTACACGAAGTTGAATAATTAACTAAAATTTACAATTACCAAAATCAATTTAAAAAACAGAGATCACAACAAATTGACGTATCATAATGTTATAATACTTTATAGATTTGGAAAATGTATTCACGTGAAATCTCTCAAAAGATACAAAATTTGAAATCAATTCACAATTAGAAAATCCTATGTGAAGTATTTGCTAAAAAAAATAGATCAAATGCAATTCATACACAAATGCACCAATCCCAATACCAGCCTATCCAGCCTTTACACACCATCTTTAGCCATTCTTCACACACCAATAGCAGGTTATGGAGGACCCGTCCAACCAAGTCACACATTGAAGAGGTTCTTTGTCTCATGTTTGTTACGTAATCAAGCTACTAACGTAATTGCAATTTTATCGTTGAAATATAATAATAATACACTAATACTACCAAATCGATCTTCCTTCTCTTCAAACAAATCTCGAACCCAGATGCAGATGCAAATAGTACCATGCATATAGATTTTCAAAATCGGGTAAGCTCAATTTCAATTTCCTTAATCAATAATCACACTGATAAGTAGCTCCGATTAGTAGAATAAAAATCAGATATTGTTGTTACAAAGTAGCAACAGCGATATTGTACACCATTTTCTAATAAACACATCATTTAAGTACTTATGCAAATAACAATATTAAGTTATATGAATTCGTATGGATAAATAAATTCAGCAATAATACCCCCTTACTAGACCTCCCTTGAATAGTACTAATGTTCCAAATTTTAATCAAATTCGAGACGTATAATCTTAAATATCAACACATTTAAGGACTTTTGGGCATGAATAAATTGCATTTAAACTCAAAAAGTCAACTTGCGATCCACTAGAATCACAATAAAAAAACTAATGTACTAAATAAAATAAAATTAGATATTTATGTCAGTTATATCTCTTCCCACATTAACCAATCGGATACAAACAAGATGGGAGAGTTTATATCATACATAACTGAGTTGCAAGTAAAATTAGAGCAACTAAAAGAAAAAACAAACATGAGATATCTTCTATTTGACATTTCAAAGATTCAAACGCACGATACCAAGTTGTCATATAATTTATTAAGAGACTTTAACCGACATTTCAACATTAAAAAAATACATGCACAAATACAAAAAAATACATGTAATAATGAATCACATACAAAACCGATATGATTAAATAGCAATGCACTCAACCTAAACAATAGTAGTACACTTTCCAACATTTTTTAAAGTTTATCTACTTAAATAATGTGACATATGTACCTACAAAGTAGATTATAATATCAGGTTCTTATAATCTTCAAATACAAACAAATTGCAATGGTAGATGAATGATAAGCCAACCAATGACTGAATGCCAAGGAAACCCCCTTGAAAGATTAGTAAAATATTACTATATTTTTAGAATGAAGTGTATGATAAAAAATATAGTTCGAGAACACAAATGTTGAACCAATTTAAAAAATTCATGGTTAATTATCCCCAAAATTTACTGCAAAACAAGAAACTCAACATCAATTTGACCTCTAATTACATGTGATAAAGAAACACACTTGATTACGCAATTCCCACGCACCAACAATCAACCAACGCACCTCAATTAACTGATCTGAAAACTCAATTTTATGAATATACTTAACTTATATGAATTTCAATTTAAACAAAATATAAACTAATCTAAGAACACAAGTTAAAAACTTAGAAAGCGACATTTTCACTCACTCGATTCGACACTTGATTGAAAGAAGAACAAGAGAACTAATAAACCCTTAAGGAGAGAAATTTACGAAAATGATATTGGGACAAATGAGGCATCACAAGATTACCAAAATTATACTAGCAATGAACAAAACAATGAATTAAAGAATAGGGATGAATTTAAAGAAGCAAAAGAATTGCACAAATCTAAAATTGAGAAAAATGAAAGAAATAGACGTGAGACGGAGAGAGAAAAATAATGCGAAAAGAAAATGGGATTCGTGAGACGAGTTTTGGGATTTTCCATTTAAAAAAAATTAAAATAGTAAAAATAAATTTTAATAAAACATAAACCCTTCAAAATTTTTAGAATTGAAACCAAAAGTAACAAAATAAAATTTCCACTAAGCCCATACAAAGATTCGAACCCAAGATATAAGATAACACTAACGCTTAACCATTAAACCACTAGACTCATCGTTTTCACTAAAACGTAGAAACTCACTTAAAGATCTATCCGAACCACTAACCCTAACCAACCAACCTCAACTATTCTAACCCCAAATTTCAGGTTGTTACATCATCCCTCATAAATACACCAACAATATGATATTATTGCAGTAATTCCTACTTTCCCTTTCATTTTCTCTGGTTCTAACTTTTGTAACAGTTTCCCTTCTCTTATTTTCACTAGTTCTTCAACTTTTGAGGCAGTTTACATACCCTTCTTTCATTTTCTATTTTGATTTGTGAAGTAGCAATGGAAGAGGACTTGCCCTTCTTCTTCTTCTTCTTCTTCTTCTTCTTCTTCTTCTTCTTTTTCCTTCTTCTTCTTCTTTTTATATCCATATTTTCTTTTTTCTAATCAAAATCTCAGTGCTCTATAAAAAAACCATTCGCAAAGTTTAGCACGCTTTCCATTTTTTACCCTCATTCTATTGTTTTAGCATTCTCATACTTATATTTGTTAAGTTACCGTAAAAAGGGAAAAATACTTTTTGAGCATGCTTCCCAATTTTTTGAAATGTTATTATTTATTCTCTGTACTGTTATTGAGGAAAAAGTTATAGATTTATAACTAGAATTACTATTTTCAAGAAAGCTCAAGGAACAAAAACAATCATTTTCATCTTATCTTCTAAATAGCAAGCCAAACTCTTGCTTGAAGAAGCAAATATAATTAATAGATATATAATGCTATTGCCTTTTACGAAGGAAAGATTAATACTAACATCGAATTATAAAATCTTAAAAGAAAAGACTCATTTAGGAGATTAGTGATATCGAAAAGGATTTCGGCTTTAAGTTGAGGGTATTAGCACAAAATTAGCTTGACACACCAAGTATGAGTAATATATAGTTTATGTGTCATTGATCTTATTATGTGTGTGGTTTCTTGTAATTAGATTTTCTCTTTAAAACTTATGTTTATTCTATTTGATTTAACTCTTTGAAGCTGTTAGAAAAGTTCAAAATTACTTAAAGCTTCTCAAATTAGTACAAGGTTGGCAATAAAAGACTTTTGGCAAATAGATGATAGAACTATTGTAATACCCTTAACCCATCTCCGTCGTCGGATTAAGGTTACGGAGCATTATCGATCAATACAAACATCTAACCTCATAATACAATAGTAATTCAACAATAATCATACATTCACATATATCAATATAATTCCATACATTTGGCTTGAAAACATATTTTAGATACTTTAAAAATAGCATAAACACCATCCAGGACTATTTTAAAATAATTCAGAAAGCTTAAGAAAAAGTTAGAAATTTTAGGAAATAGGGGCGCACGGTTGTGTGCCTACTTGTGTGCATACTCAAAATGTCCTTACTGACTTACAATAAATGCCCATGTGAGGAACCATGTGCTAGACCGTGTGTCTATATGAAAATGGGCCACACGACCGTGTCCCAGCCCGTATGACTTGCTCTGCACCTTAAAATGGCACACGACCTTGTGACAACTATAGTTTTTGTTGTTGGTCCTACCTTTGGTAAAGAACTTAACAAGTTGGAATTACTTGCTAGAGAGTTCACTCTAGTGATTAATGTAACAAGCTTTCTCTTTTATTGTCAAGTTTAGTTTCTTTCAATTATTTTTTACTTTTTCATGCGACAAAATGTTTGGATATGGCATACTAGTAAACGCTAAAACTAATGGGAAATTAGTAAAGTCTTCAAGCCTTCAAGGTATATAAAAATGTCACATTGTAACTTTTATAAACCTCCATAATACAATGGAATTTAGTGATTCACTATATTTTTCATTGATGAAATCCATCTAATTAGCATTCATCAACGTAAAATTAGAGTTATCTGATTTGATGACACAAAACTTAGGGTGTGTTTAGTTGTGCTTCCAAAACTTTTCACCCAAAAAGTGCTTTTTGGGTTAAACCAATGCTAAACAACCTACAGTGCACTGCTTTTTCCCACTTTTCTGACATATTTTTTTACCATTAAAAAGTTAAAATATTTAATTTTTTTCCAAGCAGTCCTTTTGGCTGTAAAATTTTCTTTTTATCGTTCATATTATCTTCTTTATCCTTCTCTCTTCCTTCTTTCAAAGGTGAGATTTTTTTCGTTGCTCAAATTACCTTTCACGAATCAGGTACTTCCCTTTGTATTTTTCTTCAATTTTGTTCTTAATATTTTTACTTCCCCTTTTTTCCCAGTTCACTTTCATCAATTGCAAGGTTTTTGCAATTGACTCTTTGGTTTTTTTAAGGGATTCTTGTCTTTTATAATCTTTATTTCAATACCCATATCTCAAATTTCTTTTTTTTTACTCTCCAAATTTGTGGGTTGCTTTTGATTTTAATTGAAATTTTAGTATTTTAGATTACTTCTAGAATTTATATATATATATGGAATGATTGTGTTGGAATTTGAGATTCTTTATTGGTTTAACTTATTCTTTTTTCCTCTCTAAAAGGAAGAGTTCTTGGTTTACCATTCTAATTTTTTTTGTCCCATGCTATTCTGGATTTTTTTTGGTTGGGTTTGTAGATGATTTCAATTTTTTGTTGTCCCAGAGTTGATTTTGCTGTTCTTCTTATTACCTCGTGTTTATGCATGTTAGTCATAACATCTTGCTTCCATACCTTTTCAATTTTAGTAAACTGTTTTGCAAATCCTATGTCGAATAAAGCTACTTTCTAATGTGATAAAATTCAAACACGAATTGATGAACCTAAGGGATTGAGGGTCTCTATCTCTTTATCTACTCTAGTTTACTGGCACTTGATGGTCTAACTTCAAGGATTTGAAAACTATTATATTGAAGAAAGTAGAATTAAACCATTCTTTTAGCATATGATTAGTTGTTACTTATTTTTTTAGTAAATTAAACTATTTTTTCCTTGTTTTGAAACTTTAGTTTTCAGAAATACAGATTAGTGTCTAGAGTATGGGAAAATTAGCTGCAGATGAAAAGATTCTCAATTACAACGATATTGTGCCTAAACAATCAGAATTGGATGATTAGACTTTTCTTTTTAATTCACTTAAATGAACTTTGATAATATTTACCCTTTGCATAGTCTTTACCTTTGTGGAATTTAAGGTCATTGAACTTAAATGTGCAAGTACTGGTGTAGCTTGATATGTGCTTTGGCGATACCTTTTGTTGATAATGCAAATTATTTGAAGATTTAGAGGGATTTTGAGGATTTTGTGTAAGGGTGGTTGTGGGTTTTTTACAAAATTGCCCATGATTTTTTACCATTTTGCCCTCCTGTTACTAGTATAAATAGAGGACTAGTTTCCTCATTTTTTACATACCAAAAAAACAGAAAGCAATTCTCTCTGAAAAATTCCTCTTCCCCACTCTCTGTGTTTTCTTTATAAATTAGTCGTTTTTTGTTCCTTTAATCACTTTAGAGAAAAATTCTGTCTAAGAGTTTTGGTTTTAAGCGGGATCAATTATAACCCCTCCAAGCTTTCTTGGGAATTGTTCCTACTGTGATTTCTCGAGAAGAGCAATACCAATTGAGTTCCATTTTCCATATTCGGGTGTACGAATATCAAAGGATTGTGTTAACCTTAGGGGACGACATCCACTGCACGATTACATTTCTAAGGTAGTGGATTTACCATGGCACAGGATTTTCTGATTTTACATTTAATTATTGATCTCTCCTAGTAAGTGCTAACAGACTTGTTTTGCAGTAGATTATATTTCCAACAATTTAGAGACAAATTTCTTCTTAAACATGTCTACATCGATTAACAAATTCATCCCTGATCTATCCAAGCTCAAACCTCTCGATGGGACTAATTATCGTCGATAGTCTCAAAGGATGGTCATCCTCTTTGAACAACTTGAAGTTGACTATGTCCTTTTCGATCCACCTGCCACTAAGAAACCTAGAGATGCTACCACTACCTTAGAAGAACCAAATGCAGCTGCTTCAAAAGCTAAGTTAGAAAAATACAACAAAATGGTAAGAGATCACATGTTAAGTCATATGGCTAACAACCTCTTTGACTTGTTTGTCAAAAATAAATCTGCCAAATCCATCTGGATACTTTAGAGAAGAAATATGGAGCCGATGATGCTGGAGTTAAGAAACTTGTTGTTTGTGAATGGCTTAAATTCCAGATGACTGATGATAAGCCGATTATGGATCAATTCCATATCTACAAGAAGTTGGTTTCGGATATCCTGGCGGAAGATATAAAGATGTGTGAGATTCTCCAAGCAAATGTCTTGATTGAGAAGCTACCGAAATCTTCTAAAGCACAAAAAAAAGAGACATACCTTTGGAAGAACTAATCAACCATATGAAGATTGAGGAAGTCAATCGTCTCAAAGATAAGGCTCTAGTTACCTCAAGTCAATTTCCTTTAAAAGCTAACTTTTTCGAATCTGGTTCTAGTTCTAAATTTAGCAAGAATAAATATGTTGGAGGTTTAAGAAGGTAATAAAATTCCAGAATAAGAAGGCTAACACCTTCAAGAAATCTGGGAAATCCAACAAACCCAACAATCATGTGAAGTGCTACGTGTGTGGAAAAGACAGACACAAAGCCTATCAATGCTACCAACGCTCTAATCGCCAGAATGAAAATAAACCACAAGCACATGTGGTCAAAAATCCAAATAATGTTATAGCTACTGTGGTTTTCGAAGTAAACTTGGTCGAAAATAACACCGAGTGAATTGTAGACACAGGCGCCTCTAAACATTTCTGCGCCAATAGAGAAATGTTAATCGAATTTGAAAAGGTAACTAAAGGTGAGCAAGTCTACATGGGCAATTCATGCACTTCGAAAGTACTCGGTAAAGGAAAAATCTTACTCAAACTCACCTCTAGTAAAACTTTGGCATTGAATAATATTCTGTATGTACCTGCCCTTTATAGAAATTTGATTAGTGGTGGTCTATTAAATAAGGCAAGCATTAAACTAATATTTGAATCCAATAAACTTGTACTTTCTCGAAATGAGGATTATGTAGGGAAATGTTATTTATGTGGGGGTTTATTTGTGATTGAGACTATGTTTAATAATAATAATAAAGTCATCTCTTCCGCTTATATTGTTGAATCGTTTGATACGTGGCATGCTAGATTAGGACATGTGAATATAAATTCTCTGAAGAAGCTTGTAAAAATGAATCTGTTACCTAATCTAGATAGTAGTAGCCTCAACAAATGTGAAATATGTGTTGAAGCCAAGCATGCTAGACCTTCTTTAAATCCTATCACTAATAGGAAAACTAAACTTTTGGGATTAGTTCATACTGATCTAGCAGACTTTAGAAACACAGAAAGTAAAAATGGGAAACGCTACTATATTATCTTTGTAGATGACTACTGTAGGTATACAAAAATCTATCTTTTAAGAACAAAAGATGAAGTTGAACAAACATTTCTCTGTTATAAAGCGGAAGTAGAAAACCAACTTGATAGAAAAATAAAACGTCTTAGATCCGATAGAGGGGGCAAATATGGCACTAACTTCCTTAAAGAGGTTTGTGAGAAAGACGGAATTATACATGAATTTTTCCCCCTATTTTTCATAACAAAATGGTATAGCTGAAAGGAAAAACATAACTCTAAAAGAAATGATGAATGTTTTACTACTTAGTTCTAGTTTACCTAATCACATGTGGGGGGAGGCCGTACTTTTTACGAATCACATCCTTAATAGAGTGCCTCGTAAAAAATTAAATTGTACTACGAATTGTGGAAAGGTTATGCCCCTAATCTAAAATACTTGAAAGTGTAGGGGTGCCTAGCAAAAGTAGGCATACCTATTTTTAAACAGAACTCTATTGGGTCTAAAACTGTTGATGTTGTTTTTGTTGGTTACGCTTTGAACAGTGTTGCATATAAATTTATGTCTTTGTATAATTCTTGCATATGTGAATCTAAAGATGTTGTTTTCTTTGAAAATATTTTTCCTCTAAAGAAATCGGTTGCAAATCATGGGACACAACTAGATGAGCATGTTTCTTCTTCTAATACACACTATAGAGATATTCTTAATGATGATGTGGAACCTAGAAGATGTAAAAGACAAAGGAATGCCACTAGTTTCGGACCTGATTTTCTTACTTTCATAACTGAAGTTAATGATTTAAACTTAATAAATGATTCTATTGCTCATACTTTTTTGATAGATGAGGATCCAAAAACTTACGATGAAGCCATAAATTCAAAAGATACTAATTTTTGGAGAGATGCTATTAATAATGAGCTTGAATCTATTAAGTCTAATCACAATTGGGAATTAGTAGATTTGGTTTTAAACCTATTAGTAATAAATTGGTCTTTCGAAAGAAACTTAGACTTGATGGGTCAATACAAAAGTATAAGGCAAGAGTAGCGGTTAAAGGATTTACTTAGAAATTTAGAGTAGATTATTTTGATACATACTCTCCTATGACTAAAATATCTACCATTCATGCTTTGTTTGCTTTAGCTTCCATTTATAATTTGTTGGTACATCAGATGGATGTAAAGATAGCTTTTTTGAATGGTGATTTGGATGAGGAGATCTACATGGAGCAACCTCTAGGATTTGTGACACCTGGTATGGAAGATAAAGTTTGCAGACTTAAAAAATCTCTGTATGGTCTCAAACAAGCTCCAAAGTATTGGTATGAGAAATTTCATAAAACTATTCTCAGTTTCGATTTTATAGTTAATGATTCAGATGCATGTGTATATTCCAAAATGTTTAGAACTGATTGTGTCGTCATAAGCTTATATGTAGATGGCATGTTAATTTCCAGTCCTAATATAGAAGCCATTAATAAAACCAAGAATTTCCTATCTACTAGATTTGAAATGACGGATTTGGGAGAGGTAGATATAATCTTAGGAGTTAAAGTTACAAAATCAGAAAAGGGTTATTCATTAAATCAATCTCACTATATAGAAAAAATGTTAAAAAGATTTAATAGTTTTGATGTAATCCCTACGAGAACTCTTTATGATTATAGCATACAACTATTAAAAAATAGAGGGAACGATATTTCTCAATTAAAGTATGCAAAGATTATTGGAAGTCTTATGTTCTTGATGAACTACACTCGACTGGACATTGCTTATGCAGTTAGTAGACTAAGTAGGTATACCCGTAATCCGAGCAATGAACATTGGAATGCTCTAAAGCATTTGCTTAAATACCTTAAAGGTACTTCATCTTGGGAATTAGAATTTGTCAGTTACCCTGCTATCCTTGAAGGCTTTTGTGATGCAAACTAGGTAACTGATAATGATGAGGTAAGTTCTACAAGTGGATATGTCTTTACTTTGGGTGGAGCAGCCATTTCATGGAAGTCTGTTAAACAGACTTGTATTGCTCGCTCCACGATGGAATCAGAATTTATAGCCCTTGACTTAGCTGGGCAAGAGGTCGAGTGGCTTAGGAATCTACTTGTAGAGATTCCTGTATAGGAAAAACCAGTACCTCCCATATCTTTATTATGTGACTCGTAAGTCGCAATTTGTGTTCTAAGAGTCAAGCTTGCAATGGTAAGAAGAGACATATTCGGATAAGACATGAATTTGTGAGGCATTTAATAAAAAATGGAGTACTTGCCTTAGAGTATGTGAGGTCTAAAAGGATCCTAGCTGATCCATTAACCAAAGGGTTAAGTAGGAAAATGGTTCTTGATTCGTCGAGGGGATGGGTCTTAAGCTCAGTGGTTGAGGAATTCATGGTGGATACCTAACTTAGTCTCTAAGTTCAATGTGGTCAAACGAAACCATGGAAAGACTCATAGTGTATGTTTTACCTATCCCTATGGCGAATGATGTACATGAATAAGAATGAGTTTTTACTCTTAATGCATTCATAGCCCAAATTTTGGGTGGTCCTATTGAGACAGACTTGATGAACTCACCGACTTGAGAGGTTAAAATTTATTATTCTTAATGAGTTCATATCACATATTTTGGGTGGTCCTATTGAGACAGACTTGATGAATTCATCGAACTTAAATTTGAGAGGATGAGCTTAATAAAAGTTCTTAATGATTTCACAGTCTTGATACGGATGGTTTATATTGAGATATACTTGATGAAATCACCTATGTAAGTTTGAAGGACTAGCCACCTTTTATGGAAAACATTTTTGGGCTATTTTTCCATAGCACTTACTAGCATCCCGAGGTACGTTGGCTAAAAATTATTGATTTATCGCAGAACTTCAAATTTGATCCGAGGTTAGTTGTGTGTCATAAGTTAACTCTTATCTTAACAAGTTCAAGATTTGTTCACTTGTTAAATAGAAGAATCACTTATTTCACTATGAACTAGTTCAAAACCACAAGATACTAGTGCTTAAGCAACTAATTCCATCATTGCACTTCTCACTTTTTAACTAAATTTCTCGTGTTTACAAAATAAATAAAAAATTCAAACTACTTTGCATTAGTGGGGGATTGTTGATAATGCAAATTATTTGAAGATTTAGAGGGATTTTGAGGATTTTGTGGAGGGGTAGTTGTGGGTTTTTACAAAATTGCCCATATTTTTTTACCATTTTGCCCTGTTACTAGTATAAATGGAGGACTAGTTTCCTCATTTTTTAAACACCAAAAAAACAGGAAGCAATTCTCTCTAAAAAATTCCTCTTCCCCACTCTCCGTGTTTTCTTTATAAATTAGTCGGTTTTTGTTCCTTAAACACTTTAGAGAAAAATTTTGTCTAGGAGTTTGAGTTTTAAGCGAGATCGATTGTGACCCCTTCAAGCTTTCCTGGGAATTTTTCCTACTGTGATTTCTTGAGAAGAGCAGCATCAATTGAGTTCCATCTTCCATATTCAGGTGCACGAATATCGAAGGATTATGTTAACCTTGGGAAACGACGTCCACTACACGATTACACCTATCAGGGTTAATTCATTTCTAAGGCAGTGGATTTACCACGGCATAGGAATTTTTGATTTTATATTTAATTATTGATATTTCCCAATCAGTGCTAACAAACTTGTTTTGCAGTAGATTATATTTCCAACATCGTTAAGGGGGATATTTGATTTATTATATCCAGTGTCATTTTTACATACTAATTCTTCAATTTGAAAACTTAAAATACATACTAGTTTCTTGAGCTTGAAAACTTACAAAGTGAGTTGTATTTCTACTTCATTATATCTGGTATTAATCGGTTTTGAAAGGTATGAAGGGCAACGTGATATGCTTTACAATCAGACGTTTAACCTCGATCAAGTTGCTTTTGCTTCTGAGGGTCTTAAAGATGCTCAACAAACAGTATGTGGTAGCCTTCAATTTAATTGTTATAAATTCCATTCTGTATATCTGAATGTGGACTTGTTGTAAGTGATTAACTAGTATATATATATTCTAATATGATATTGTTATATGCTCTTGCATTGATAATTGATCATGTTTATGCTTTCCAAGGAGTATAGGCAATAGTTTGTTTGTGATATTAAATGTTTATTCCATGCTTCCATGCTATGGTGGATTTATTAGGGCTTCAGTATATTTACGGTAAAACATTTGTGTTTCTTAGTGAGCTTGGTGAACAGAGGAAAGTCAATTTGGTAGCTGTTGCAGATTATGACTCAATGAAATTGTTTATCAGAGATGAATGGAAGACTGAAGTGGGGAAATATTGATGTAATTTTCTTTCTTTTTCTACAAATGGTGTGCTGACAGAAATTGTTTTGGTTTAGAATATAGAATTATGTGAAGAAACCCAATTTAGCAATCAAATTAGTGAGAAAGTTTGGTGTGATTAAAACAGATATAATTCCAGCAAGTAAATCAAATTTCTCTTTCAACTATATGTATCTGTTATACTGATTTATGTTGTAAATTTAATCCAAATGCATGTAATATTTTAATTTGTTAGGTTTATGTTTTTTATGTTATGTTAAAATCTAATATGGATTATATATTCAAATTACATTTTAAAATAAAATAATACAAATGTGTTAAAATCATTAATTAAAATTTAAAAATAAAATAAAAATGATACAACTGTGTTAATATCTAATTACAAATATTTAATGATTATATTTAAATATTTAAAATATAGTTTATATATTGTAATTAAATTTTATAAATAATTAATATTAATTACTTAGAAATATTTAAAATTAATATTTTATATTAATAATAAGTTATAATAAATTATTTTTTATATTCTTGCTAAAATATCATAATATTAACTAATCTGAACATTATTTCAAAGAAAAAACTAATTTGAACATTATTTAAATGCATATTTGTTACTTTAAAATATCATGTCTAAAATGGACATTTTATTTCTCAAAGGCACTTTTTGACAGCAATACTAAACACGTAAATCTTAAACAAAAATACTTCTCAAAAACACTTTTCTACTACACTTTTTAAAAGTAATTTTCAAGAGCAATACTAAACTAGCCCTTATAAAGCTTCCTTGGTTTTGTTCCACGTATGGAATAATTATTGAATCTTGGTTGAGCTCTTTGTGTCTTCCAAACATAAGAGGAGTTCTATTTATAAGAAAATATATATCCTTTATAAACATTGATGTCCAAATAGATGTCTTTCAAATATACATAACTAGTTAAACGAACGTCTCTTCATATAGACATAAATGTCCAAATAGATATATGTTTTGTATAGATATGAATTTTTTAAATAATTGTCTTTTAAAAGACTTATAACATTTGACAATCACATACAAGTAATGTGACATTGTTTTGAAAACGTTCCAACATTAAATGTGTTTTTTTTTATGATTTCTTCCTATAGCTTGCTTATTTTGCAAGATGAATAGGTTTAGTTCAGTATATATTTACATGACATATTTCGTAGTGATTGAGTACATAAGGCCCTTACATGCTAATGACCAATAATTCTATCAAATTGCATACTTAGTCTTGTGCTTTTGAACATCATTCTATCTAGTTTTAGCTCTCTCCTACTTATGTTTGCTAAGGTATCATATAAAGGAAAAAATATACTTTTTGAGCAAGCCTTCTACTTTTTTGAAATGTTATTGTTCATCCTCTATGCTCTTATTGAGGAAAAAGCCATAGAATTATAACTAGAATTGTTATTTTCAAGAAAGTCCAAGGAACAAAAACATTCATTTTCATCTTATCTTCTAGATAGTAAGCCAAAATCTTGTTGGAAGAAGCAAATATAATTAATAGATAAATAACGCTAATTCCTTTTACAAATGGAAGATTAATACTAATATCGAACTGTTAAATCTTAGGAGAAATGACTCGTTTAAGAGATCAGTGATATCGAAAGGATACTTGACTTTAAGTTGAGAGTGAGTTGGTTTAGTGGAGAAATCTTTGTTGCTAAAGGTAACGTTAATATTTTGTTTCTCCTATTTTGTTTGGTTATTTGTTATTGAGAAAGTCAACTAGAAGAAAAGTGTTTCAAAAATAATGTTTAATTAAATCAAATAAATATCTTGTTTGGTTTTATTTTTTTAAAGGATTGAAATGGAAAATTGTGTTGAGTGAAATGGACATGGTTTTAATTAGAGTCAATAATTTTTTTATTTATATAATAGATGAATTCAATGGTTGAAGTTAGTGCTGAAAAGGTCAAAGAAATGTGGGATAAGAGATTGACAGAAATATTTTGTGATCTTTGTATTAAAGAGATATTGAAAAGTAATAAACCTGGTACTCATTTCACAAAAAAGGGTTGGATGAAAATAATGGCCAACTTCAAGAATGAAACAAGCGAAGCTTATTTACAAAGACACTTTAGAAATAAGTGGGAAGCCTTGAAAAAAGAATGGAAGGCTTTGAAAAAGCTTAAAGTCAAAGATAATGGTCTAGGGTAGAATCTTATAAACAAAATTGTTGATGCATCAAATGGTTCGTAGGAGGGTAAGCTAAAGGCACATTAATAAATCTTATCATTTTTGTTTTTTCTTATTTATGAGGTTATTGATAATCTCTTATTAAACTATCATTTTATATGTAGGTTGTGCCTAAAGCTAAAAAATTTTAGAACTTTCACTATAGAAAAACATTTTTATTAGCGGCACTTTTAGCGGCGTTTGAAAAGAAAATGCCACAAAAGGTAAATCAATAGTGGCGTTTTTCGGTAAACGTCGCAAAAGGTAAAGCAATAGCGGCATTTTTATATAAACGCCGCAAAAGGTAAAGCAATAGCGACGTTTATAGAAAAAGCGCCGCTAATACCCTGACCTTTAGTGGCGCTTATGGGAAAGCGCCGCTAATGCTCTGACCTTTAGCGGCGTTCGTCATAAACGCCGCTAAAGGTCAAAGCATTAGCAGTGCTTTCCCATAAGCGTCGCTAAAGATCAAGGTATTAGCGACGCTTCACCATAAGCGCCGCTAAAGGTCAGGGCATTAATGGTGCTTTCTTATAAACGCCGCTAATGCTCCGACTTAGCGGCGTTTATTGTAGAAGCGCCGCTAATGCTCTGACCTTTAGCGGCGTTTATTTAAAAAACGCCGCTAAAGGTTAAGCAATAGCGACGTTTTTCTCATAAACGCTGCTAATTTAATTAAATTTTATATATCTTAAATTAAATTAAATTAACTAATATTTTTTTTTATACTGTTGTGATTACATATGGTAGTATATTCTCATACTTTCTTGTCCTTTTGACAACGCACACATAGGAACTCGAATTCGAGGCTCCAAGGATGAACAATATCCTCTTTCCAATAGAGGAATTAGAAACCTTATCTGATCAGTCACCAAATATATATTAAAATTTGGAAGCAAAATAAAATTCAAACAAATCATAAAAAAAGAAAAAGTAAAAAATAACAATAACATTGAGTATGAATTCCATCGAATTTCCCTTAATGGTACCAATTATTTCAACTACATTAAATGATCTTTCAAATTGGTCAAGACTCCAGTTTATGGCCGCTTCTTTATGGTACCAGTTGTTGCTTTATTGAATTTGCTTCATTAATAGGCTCACGCTTCGACTTTGATCATTATAGGCTGATACCAAGATCGAGTCCTAGATATGCAAACCTAATTTTAACAGCTGGAATAGTAACAATGAAAATGGTGCCCTCTTTAGTGAGATTATATGAACAAATGCCCGAACCTAAATATGTTATTGCTATGGGCGCGTGTACAATTACAGGAGGGATGTTTAGTACTGATTCTTATAGTACTGCTCGGGAGGTCGATAAGCTAATTCCTGTGGATGTCTATACACTAATAATGAAAATGGTGCCCTCTTTAGTGAGATTATATGAACAAATGCCCGAACCTAAATATGTTTTGCTATGGGCGCGTGTACAATTACAGGAGGGATGTTCAGTACTAATTCTTATAGTACTATTCGAGGGATGGATAAGCTAATTCCCATGAATGTTTATTTGCCGAGCTATCCCCCTAAACTCGAGGCAGTTATAAATAAATTCTAAATAGGGTAAATGTAAATAACTAAATAGAAATAACAATTTAAATAATATTTAAATAAAATAATAATATATATATTAATAGATAGAATAATAAAATAAATAATATAGAAATATAGATTTATAAATCGAAATATATTAATATAAATATAAAAATATATTAATTATTAATATAAATATTATTAATTACTTAATATAAAGATTATTAATTACTTAATATTAATAACAAATAATATAATTTAATAATAATTGATAATTTATTTACACTTTATTCAAACGGCACAGTTTTGTTTGGAATGAACAAAAAACTTAAGGAAAAATCCCCAATCTCTTCTTCACGCAAGCCCTTATCTTCTTCACACACGCCCTTCTCTGTTTCACGTACACCCTTCTCTTCTTCAGTCTTATCTTCTCTAACAATCCAACGCCGACGTTTCAGCCTCCGACCCTTCTCTTCTTCACGTCGTCAAGAAACTCTTCTATTTCTGTTCCGTCAAGAAACTCGGCGATTTCTAGGAAATTTTCAAATTTTTGTCTAGGGTTCTTATTTGTAATCCTTCTATTGTTTAATTTTAATATTATTGAATTTAAAACACACACACACACACAGAGTTTACCTTCAATTTCTTCTTTATTGATGTCATTGGTACTGCCTTGATTGTGTTCTCCACTGGTATCTTCTTAGTTATTCCCTCCATTGGATCCTTCACCGTCTTCATGGGTGTTACCTACATTGGGTTCTTCACTGGTTATATAATTACCTGGTTAATATGGCACAGATTTACTACTTCATTTCATTCTAATTACAGGTTTTTAAAACTTGTTTTCCTGCATTAACTCTGAAATCTAAAGCTGGGTTTTACTTTCTAGATCTTCAGGAAAAAAAGGTTCTCTACAAAAGCCACAAGAACAACAAAATATTATTGAAATTAAAACACACACACACAGAGTCTACCTTCAGTGTATAGGATAGTAATTGATGATTTACTTATTCATTATACGGTGATCAACTTGTATAAGATAGTAATTGATGATTTTTTTTAAAGAAAGAAAGCTTGACTGTATAGTTATTATATTTTTTTACTTTCTCTCTGTATACTTTTTTTAATTATCACAATATACTGTGTGTTACATTGGCTCAATACTCGATGGATATACCTTAACTTTCGATTATGCATTAGCAAATATATAATTAATAAGTTGACTTCATATGCATGTAAAGTAGGTGGAAATTGATTATTTAATGCTCCAACAGTTTTAACTTCTTTTTATAGATTTAACATTGTAACTTCATTTAAGAAAATGGGTACATAAAGTCAGCTAGGCCATTATGATTTTAACCTTTTTGTAAGGTAAACAACAATCACTCGGTTAAAGTGGTATAGCTAGCCTTTGAGGTTTTCTTTAATACAGGAATCTATGATATGCATTATTCTAAGTTCATTTCAACATTCAAGCGATGAATGGGGTTTAGATAGAAATCAAGTGGAGTTGAAAATGGAGCTTATTTCTTGTGATGATTCAAGGAATCCCCTAGACACACACCAATTGCATAAATGTCTTCCCAAGTATCATTGTGAGTGTCTGTATATGATTCTAGAAAATGGAGCCGATTGAATATGGAATGTGTGTGTGTGTGAGAGTTGCAATGATTCTGCATATTTGGTATCTTTGGATATTAATCTTCATGTGTCAATAATTGTGGTGTCAATAATTCTCAATCTCTCTCTCTCTGATGAAGAAAACTAAGCCTACACAACTACTGTCCGAGAACTTAAACCATTAGGCTTGACTCCTCACCTGTCAGGTCAGGTACATTGCCTCGCGTGTACTTCTTGCAATAGATGATTTTTTCAGTAGAATCGTTTGGAGAATTGCATTATTGCATTTTATCTTTCTAGAGTTTTATTGTGTTGGCTCATTATAGCACTTTTAGGAAATTTTATTATTTTTTAAATGTGTAGGCATGAACTTGCTGCAAACTGTTGTTAAACTTGTCATAAAACTTGGCATCGTATATGTAGCATTCATATCGTATTTGCTACTAAAAAGCCTCATTGTTACTTATGTATTTGCTAGCTATGCATTTTTCACCCAAAAAAGTAAATTGAAATATGAACTATAACATAAATTTGACAAAAGTTTGCTCATTCTTGTTTCTTTATAAAATGAAATCCGATTAGTATCCAAGTATAAAAATAATGCTAAGAAAATATCCAAGTATGAAATGAAATCTCAACAAATTATTGCACGTGGAAGGAAATCAATACTGCACATGTTCTTCTATTCGTTTATTTCTTGTATCTAATGCGAATGTTACTTCCATTATGAATTCATTGTATTTTCCAGACCACACAGGCATTGTTTAAAATGCATATGGTTTCTATTATAAATTAATAATATAAAATAATTTATTATAAATTAATAATATATACAAATTCCTCTGATGAATAAATTGGAACTCTCTTCACTCGTATGTCATTTGATAACCAAGTCTTTCATATATATATATAAATAGTATTAGTTAATTAAATATTTAATATTTAATTATTTAATTATTTAATTAATAAAAACAACCCAAATATTTAAGTAAAATATTGTCACTAATATATATTTTTAAATTTAAATCTATTTACAATACTTAAGTAACCATAATTTATTGTCAACTTTAGACTTCAAGAACTACGAAATGGATAAGAGTTGGATGCAATTGTTAAAGGTAAGCAACGACTATCGAAATGGAATGCAAGCTTTTCTAAATTTTGTATTTTAAAATGTAAGCCAAGAGAATATGATTCTTTGCCCATGTAAGAAGTGTGGCAACATAAATTGGCATATTCGTGAAGTTGTCTACGAACATCTAGCTGTTGATGGCTTTATTCGAGGGTATAAAAATGGATTTTCCATGGAGAGTGCACACCTAGTAAAACCCCTTCAACGATTAATCCGGGTTATCCTCATTATGCTCATCATTAATATGCTAGAAAAGATGACATGGAAGGTATGTTGCGGGATGCATTTAATATGCACACTTATGGTTTGTAATCGTTTTCACCTGAATTTATTGCATCCGATGATTGTGATATTGGTGGAAATGCTTTTACCGAAACGAGAACAAGTGCATCTGATGAAGAGCCAAATGGAGAAGTGGCGAAGTTCTACAAGTTACTTAATGAAATGAATGAAGAACTTTATGAGGGATCAAAATTTACAAAACTGTCCTTCTGCATTCGTCTTTTTCACTTAAAATGTTTGGGAGGGTGGATCGAAAACTATTTTACATTGCTGTTAGAGTTTTTGACAGATATGTTTTCGTTTGCAAAAATCCCTTATTCATGCAAAGATATGAAGAAACTAATAAAGGATTTAGGCCTTGGGTACGAAAAATTCATAGTTGCCCAAATGACTGCATGTTGTATTGGGGTGATCGGAGAAACCAACAGTCTTATCATGTTTGTGGTACATCTCATTGGATGAATAAGAATGTAGAAAATGTGAATGAGGATGAAGGTGAGGCACAGTCAAGAACGAAGTCAATAAAGATTCTGCGATATTTTCCACTAATACCAAGGCTTCAAAGGCTTTTCATGTCGTCGAAGATGACTGAGTCTATGAGGTGGCATCATGATGAACGAACCGATGATGGATTATTAAGGATCTCGCGGATTCTTTAGCTTGGAAATCATTTGACAATAAATTTCCAAGCTTTGCAAGTGATCCTTGGAATGTGAGGCTTTGGCTAGCATCTGATCAATTTAATCCATTTAAACTCATGAGTACTTCATATAGTACTTGACATTTATATGCAACTACTTATTAAAGAGTTGAAACAGTTATGGGTGGGTGTTGAAATATATGATGTTTCGAGAAAGGAGAACTTTTATTTATGTGCAGCTCTGTTGTGGACTATTAATGATTTCTCGGCTTATGCCAATTTATCTGGTTGGAGTACCAAAGAACGTTATGCTTGTCCTTGTTGTGCAACGCAAACATGTTCGAAGTGGTTATATAATGGGAAGAAGTTCTCTTATATGAGGCATTATCGGTGGTTAGATGGAAATCATAGATTTAGATTTAAAAGGACTCAATTTGATGGTACCGAAGAGTTGAGAGAAGCTCCTGAGCAAACCATTGGATCTGAAATCTTATTCATGTTGAAAGATATAGATTTAAGTTATGAGAAGATGAATAAACCATCCAACACGCAAAGAAACAGAAGACCAAGGGAAGCGTATGTTGGCAATGTTAACCGGGAGAGTGATGATGAATCTGACGAAGAGGATGATCTTAATTAAGCGAAATTGTGGAAAAAAGGAAGTATTTTTTTATTTGCCTTATTGGGAGCATCATATTTTGCGACACAATCTTGATATCATGCATATTGAAAAGAATGTTTGTGAGAACATATTCGGGGCAATTCTCAATGTCGATAGAAAATCGAAAGATAATCTTAAGAGTCAACTTGATCTAGTTGACATGGGAATTCGGCATGATCTTCATCCCCAATTACTTCTGAATGGAAAATGTCGGTTGCCGCCTTCTATTTTTACAATGTCGAAGAAAGAAAAAGAATTGTTTTGCATGGTGTTTAAGGATATAAAAGTCCCACATGCGTATGCATCCAATATATCTCGATGTGTGGGTCTTAAAGATCGAATATTATATTCCCTAAAATCATATGATTATCACATCTTGATGTAAGATTTACTGCCAGTTGCTTTGCGGTGTTGAATGTCAAAAAATGTGACGTCTTGTATAATTGAACTATCCAATATAATGAAAGTTATTTGTGGCAAAGTTTTAGATGTTGAAGAACTTGAGAAAGTACAAGATCAAGTCGCCTTGACATTATGCAACTTGGAGAAGATTTTTCCACCTTCATTCTTCAGTATTATGGTGCACTTGTTAATCCATCTCCCTCATAAAGCAAAATTTGGTGGACCAATTTTCTATCGGTGGATGTATTCTATAGAGAGGTGCTAATTAATTTGCAAAGTTTTCATTCAATCATTAATATACCTTTAGTTACAACTTTTAATAATGTTGTATATCGTGTTTATGTTTCTATGCAAACTGAAGTGTTATTGTCGTAATAAGCGTTATCTAGAAGAATCAATTGCTGAAGGTTACTTAGCAGAGGAGTGTATGACTTTCTGCTCTAGATATTTAGAAGATGTTGAAACAAGACTGAATAGACCAAGAAGAAATGATGGGCTCAATAATGATCATAGCTTAGCTGAAAGTTATCATTTTGAAGTTATGGACAACCAATCGGGAAAGTTGAAATTGCACACTTAGATGATATATCTTGGGTACAAGCACATCGATATGTTCTTTTTCACCACGATTTAATTGAATCATTACGCAAATAAGTTTTATAATTTGATAAATATTCATCCTTTTAATTTGTTTATTTTTTTGCTAACCAATTTATTCACTTTTTAACATAGTGAGTATAAATAACTATTGAGATCTCGTTCACGCTTTCGAAAATTACAACATCAAGAGATTCATAAGTTATTCACAGAATCTGTTCATGAATGGTTAGGGTAGACGATATGCAACTGAAGCTTTCAATGACAAATAATAATGTTTTCGTATAACATTATAATTAATCAATTTACTTTCAATTTGATAGGTTTGGAGTGGAAAGGATGTCAGTGAAGAAGTTAAATGTCTTTCCTAAGGTCCGAATAGAGTAGTAAAAAGATATAATGCCTTCTTGATTAATGGATTCAGGTTTCATACAAAATCTCGCGAAAGATTGAGGAGGACTCAAAATTGTGGAATAGTTGTTAATTCTTCAATTACAAGTTATGCTAGTGCTAGGGACAGTAATCCTGTTGAGGGAAATGTGGAGTATTATGGACTTCTTACGAACATTGTTGAGTTGGATTACTATGGCAAATGGAAGGTTGTTTTATTTTGATGTGATTGGGCTGATGTTAATACTTCTCGTGGAATTAAAAAAGATCAATTTGGTTTTACAATGGTGAACTTCTCTCGATTAACTCACACTGGGCAACAATTGATGGACAAGCCGTATGTATTTTCTTCTCAAGTCAAACAAATTTTTTACTCGAGAGATCCAACTGATGAGAGTTGGTACGTTGTACTACATAACACCCCTAGAAACTTGTTTGACATGGGCAATGAGAGTAGAGAAGATATGGACAAAAGATTAGAAATTTTGTCTTTTTTAGAACAAAACTTGAATGAAACTATCTCTAATACTAGTACACAATTTCAATGGGTTCGCCAGGATGTGGATGAAGATATTTACGAATCATAATGTAGTAAGATTTTACGTTTTTAAATAATATGTAATATTATAATTTAAATCTTGATCTCATTAAATATATTCATTACTATTATTGTTGTAATTAGTTACTAATATTTTAACTATTTTATGTGTATTACAGATAATATGCCTAGAAGAAAATTCCGATATCTAAGTATTATCAAAAATCCTCCGAATTCGAAACAAACAAATAGTGATCAACAAATTACTGTTATTGGATCTTCGAATGTTCTGGAAACTGAAGAAAATCAAGGTAGCGTTAAATTTAATTTTCATGCATGTTCACTTTTATTTTTTATTTTTGTATCAAATTCTAATATTATCATATACAATTTTTTTAACTGAATATTCTGAGAGGCACAGAACTCGAGGACGTACCCTATTAAAGGATTTATACAATCTAAATCCTGATGAACGTGTCAAAGTAGCTGCAATTTGTCATGGTCAGCCTGTTAGATCAGAAGCTCGACTTTTGGGAGAATACTTGGGCATTGTAGGACGAAATAGTAGTTTGTTGCCGATTAACTACGAGTCATGGCATCATATGTCTGATAGTAACAAAAATCAAGCTCTCGATAATATTAAGGTAATAAAGTGAATGTAATTGATAATACTTTGATTTAATTTTAATTTATATTTACTTTTTAAACTTCTGTTTTTCGCAAGAGAGATTTATTTTAAAGGTCTAGAACGACTATGTAAAGAAATCATTAGGGAAGAAATGGAGAGACCATAAGAGTAATATAAAGAAAGATTATTTTAAGAATAATATGAGCCTAAAAAATAAATTGCGAAATGTTCTGCCGAGAATGCTGAGGTATTAATGGGAAGAACAAGTTAGATTTTGGAGCTCAAAGAAAGGAGAGGTATTATGTACTACTAAACTCTTATAATTATTTCGGTTTATAGTATTTATTATATACGTAATAATAATTAATGTAGAATCGTGAGCGTGTTGGAACTACAAGTAGGCAAAAACAAAAATTCACGCACACAGTTGGATCGAGAAGTTTTGCTTGTGTAGCTGCTGATGAGGTATTTTGAATTTATTAATTGTGCCAAATATTAATTACTTTCTACTAATTAATATTTTTCCTACTATAATGTAAGAACATTCATCAGGTCAAAAAGTTGGATGCCTTCAGCTTTTTGACATCACACATAGAAAGAAAGATGGATCTCTTATGACTTCTGAAGTTGTAGAAATTATGGTATATTTACTTAATAAAATTTGAATTATTTTAAATATTTATCATGTTTAATTATAATGGTTTAATTCCTCGTTTGTAATGCAAATAATGCCAAGTTATGTCGCAATTGTTTGACTATATATTTTGTTTCTAACTCCTTGATTGATTTATTAGGATAAGAAGGTAGAGTATGAAGCGATGGCTTCAAGTGATAGTTCAGTTAATCTAGAGGATATTGATAATCGAGTTATTACTGAAGTTTTGGGTCCTGAAAGGTATGGTCGGGTTCAATTTCAAGGATCTTTTGTTAGCCCATCCCGATATTTTAGATCCAGCTCGCAGAGATACATACCTTCGAGGAGTTAGGATCAAGCTGAAGTTCAGAGGTTAAGAGATCAAATGGCTCAGATGCAAGCGAGCACAGTTGAGCAAATTGCTCAACTTAAAGAGGAGGCAATAAAGGTTCAAAGAAAATATGATGAACTCCAGCTACAACTTAAAGCGAAAGCAACAGCAAAAGAAGCAGAGGCAGTAACGAGAGAAGTGAAGGAAGCAGAAGCAACAAGAAAGTATGACGAATTGCAGCTACAGCTTCAAAATATGATGAAAATGTTTCAGCAGAATCAATCGCAGAATCTGCCATCTTAGACTTTTGTTTTTTCTTATTTTGAGAATAATATACACAATACTACTTTTGAATATATTTTTCATTTATTTATTAATTTAAATCATGTGCATATTTCTTTCGTTTATTATTTACATTTAGATTTGAAATTATTGGTTGGATTTGAATTGATTTGATTTGAATTTACAGGAAAGAATGTTGAAAATTCGGGTTCTATGTGAACTAAAATGAGCTGTTAAAATCTGTTAATTTTAGCGGCAAGCACCGTTAAAGACCATGTTCTTTAACGGCGTTTGTGAGGAAAGCGCTGCTGTCTTTAGCGGCGTTTGTGGGAAAAGCGCCGCTAAAGGCCATGATCTTTAGCGACATTTATGGAAGAAGCATCACTAAAGACCATGTTCTTTTGCGACGCTTGTGGGAAAAGCACCACTAAAGACCATGTTTTTTTGCGACGTTTTTGGAAAAGCGTCGCTAAAGAACATATTTAGCGACGTTATCTTTAGCGGCATTTTTCGCTATTATAAGCACCGCTATAGGCCCAAAAAAACACCGCTAAAATCCTTTTTTCCTGTAGTGTTTGGGCATTGATCTTGAATTTGAAGTGAAGTTGGACCAGATGTTCATGGGGATAGTTGCCATCGGTGATAAAGCATAGGCACCATCTTCGGGTACACTCCCTAGTGAATTTTTTGAGGATGTTGATGATGACATTCTTGAAGAGAATGAGGAAGAAAATGCGATAAATGATGTCAAATTGATGGAAACAATAAAAAAAGAAAAACACTTGAGGTAGGAACTTCACATTTTAAAATTGGAAGGAAGAAATCCTCAAAGCAAATTGCAGGGGCTGAAAGATTGTCCAGTCAAATCAAAAAATTATGCAATACAACTGACAATATAAGTCAAGCCACATGTAATTTGACTCCTGTTATGGATCCATATGGTATTCCACAAGCAATCAAAGTGCTTGGTAGCTTGTTAGAGGAAATTTCAAAAGCTAGTCCGTTATATTTTTCTCACTGAAATTATTCTTCGATAAGAACAAGAGAACTATGTTTTTATCAATTAATCTTAAGATTAGAGCTTGGTGGCTTAAGACAAAAGTAGAGGAGAGTTCAAAATTTTCTAATCTTCTAGGATCTTGAGATATCTACTATATGACTAAAAAACAATGCTAAACTAGCCCCTGTAAATGTCATCCATGTGTAATCTAGTTTTATCAATAATTGTTTATGTTTGGGTTTTGGATATAGAATTTGTTCACATGTGATGAGTATGGTTGACAATTCCAATGGTGACGAAAGGGAAAAGAAAGAGATTTTACAACGCATGGAAAGTTTTAATCTGTTATTTCATATTGCATATTCTTCTATGCAATTATGTTATGATAAGTATATATTGAAGCAACCATGCATGGATTCAAAACAATCAGCTGAGGCATGGATTTGAGAGATCCTTGACGGTCATGAATCACATTGCATGATTAATTTAGGATGTCAAAAACTATATTCACAAGTTATTTTAGAGTTTTGGAGACAAGATACAATTTACAAACTTCAAGACACGTATCTTCTCGTGAAATGTTGAGAATTTTTTTGTACATCTTTGTCACCAATACAAAAGTTTCTAAATGTTAAGAAAGATTTCAAAGGTTTGGAGCAACAATAAATCAATACTTTGTAATTGTACTTGAGAAAGTTTCAAGGATGACCATTGATATAATTGCACTCAATGATCATTCTTTTAGCTTAATACCCAAACAAATATGTAATGATTCTAGATATATGTCGCATTTTAAGGTTAAAATTTAAAATTATATTATTATATTTTAATATTTTTTAACTAAAAATATGCATGAGACTAATATTATCACTTGTTTAGGATTGCATATGTGCAATTAATGGTACACATATTGCCACTATTTTTCCACCAAATGAACAAATTCCTTACATTGGAAGAAAATGTGTCCTAACTCAAAATGTTATGGCAGTATATGATTTTAATATGTATTTCATCTTTGTTATGGTTTGATAGGAAGGAATAGTTCATGACACTAAAATACTTCTTGATGCAATTCGAGATCGAAAATACAAATTTTCACAGCCACCAAATGGTAAGATATCATTTATTTCTTTTTTTAAATAGTAAAGTACAAGTTCTTTAATTGATAATTTTAAAAAATAAACAACATTGGTATTAATTGTTCATCATATTATGACATGTAGAAAAATATTATCTAATTTGTTTTGGATATCCTCAAATGAAATGTTATCTTGGATCATATAGAAGACATTGATATCATTTACCTATCTTTCGTATAGGTAGACCTATATCTGGTAAAGAAAAAATATTTAATCATTCACATTCATCGTTATATAGTGTGATTGAACGAACTTTTGGTGTTCTAAAAAAAATGGGTCATTTTAAGGGATATGCCCAATTATAGTTTTGAAAAGTAAATGATGACTATTGTTGTTATAATGACAATACACAATTTTATCCAAAAACATGTTGATCGAAATGATGCGTAAAGGGTTTCTAACCTTTTCCAAAAGGTGTATATCGTTTTCTCCATTAACACCTCTTATAACACATTATTTGTTAAGCATAATTGAGTTAAGTATAAAGCATTTTTATCTAACCTATCCCATTTTAAATTTTCCATGTTGTTAGGTTTCTGCAAGGATCATATCAAGATTACTCTGGATCAAAATTCCATACAAATTTGCAATATATTGAAATTTGTGATGTCATTGAATTTCTCAATGTCGAACCTTGTTGTTGTTGCCATCTTTAGACAGGTTGAATGCGAAAATCAACCAAGCTCTAATACTAGTTTGTTGCGGATTGTCTCATATAGGTAACGAACAAGTAAAATAACAAAAAAATTAAAAAGATCGAACACAAATATTTTACATAGAAAAACTTCTTTGAAGAGGATAAAAAATCACAACAAAGATAATTTCACTATAACAGAAAAACGAAGAGTACAAAGATAGAGATAAAAACTAAACCCCAAAACTTAAAAATGAGAATCCTTAAAACGTAAATACAAAATTCTCTGAAAAGTTGTAAAAGCTAATACCTAAATTTGTAATGAGTTATCTTTCTAGGGTGGAAAAATGGCCTATTTATAGGCTAAATTCGTAAGTCAAATAATATTAAAATAACATACACTAATTAGAACTTAAGTGGAAAGCTAAAAACAAAGTTTAATTGGAAGAAGAAAAGTCAAACAATGCGAGGCATAACTCCACAATATTTGTACTTTATATGAATGAAATATAAAATATGATCTTTGGATATTTAAAATATTAAACATACAAAAAAGTAAGAAATGTATAAAACTATTTTAATTTTATACTTGTGTAAGTAGATCACATTCATATTTTAATAGTTTTATGTATTAATCCAATTTTTTAATTTCCATTATCATTTTATTCTCTTAATTTTTTAAAAATTAATTGAAAATTAGTATAAATTAAATTAATTCTCATTTAATTAGCACAAATATATATTTTTGAAATTATAAAATATATTTTTTTTTAGTACAACTGTAATTTGAATCTAGACTACTTTAAGGAAAGATTAACAACCGATCAATAGGCTACAACTTAGAGTTTATTATAAAATATTTTATTGAATTAAAAATGTATAGAATTGAATGTGACATTAAAGCTAGTAGAATAATAGAAAACATTTGTCTTCGCTAATATGGAAAGTCGATTAAAATTCTTATTAAATACTCATTTAATACAGTTCAAATATTTGAATAAAATAATTAAATCTAAATTTAGAACTTTATTATAATTTAACCGACAAATAATTTAACTGATGAATAGATATATAACGAAAGGAAAACGGTGAGAAAAAGATGGTAAGCGGAAACGCGGAAGAGATGATGATTATTGATTAGAATATTATGAGATTAAAAATTATAGCGAAGCTAATCTAACAAAAGCAGCTTCACTTTCGAAACCTGAAAAGGATGCATAAGAATAATATTAAATAATAGTAATAGGCGGTGGAGGCTGCCAATCGGTTGCCTTTGCTATACCCATGTTTTCATGCAACAAATCAGCCTTTCTTTTTTCTGCTTCTCCTCCTCCTTTTGTTGGAGAAAACAATTTTTTCTTTTTCTTTTTTAATTATAAAAGAAGAATAAAGTTCTAACAGCAACATGATTGATACAAATCATCTCAAGCCATATTTGAGATAATGAATACTCTTAACCATCAAACTAATACAGAGAATTCACAATCTTTTTCTTTTAATTTTTATCTTAAACACTATTTTTTATCTTTGCTTCTTTGGAACTTTTTGCAATAATCTTATTTATATTTTTACTAGAATTGTATACAACACTCAATGTAAATTAAAGAGAGAGAGAGAGAGATTAAAAATGAGGAAAAAGGCATGTGGACCATCCTGCAAGCATGGATAAATATAAAGGGTGGGAAGGGAAGCTTTGGTTTGAATAGAAAGCAAGTTAATGGTGGAGGGTTCAATTTACATCCACAAATTCACATAAACCTTTCTTCTCTTTCAATAACCGATTCCAATTTTAATCACTTCATTTATATATATATTAACTCCTTTTCCATAAAAAAATCATTAAATTATTTAAAAAATGTCTAAAGAAATTGTAAATTATGTAAATATTGAATGACATAATTGGACTTAGATTTCTCCTATTAAAAGATAAAAAAGTGTAAATTACAAAAATCAATTCCTTATGTGGTTTAGTTATAATGATCTACATGTAGAAGATTATATTGTTGATATTATTAATTGTGTTGAGTAATATTGTCTCGTATTTTATTAATGGGAATATTGCGGTATTTATACATATTATCACTATTCATGATATGATTCCATTGTTTATGACTTGATCTCACTATTCCTAAGACTAACATTTTGAGCGAACTTCAGGCATGCTAAACACGTGTTTCATTCTGGGTTACCTGCCAAACCACGTGATCTCCCTTTTGTGAGCTTCTTAGGTAAATGTGAATTGAGACTGTGACCTTCCCTTGGATCGTGCGAGCTAGGTCCGCGAGCTCCTCTTGATGTCCTCTCACGATTCGTCTCGCACTCATTCGTCTAGTGAGATCTGTCTAGATCATGGATAGACTATCTAAATCCTACTTAAGACTCGGGTCAGTGATCACTGATGTATAACAAATTGTTTTTTTAATTTATATAAAGAAGTTTCTCACTAATTTATGGGAAATATTTAAGAAAAATATTCTGCCATAATCTCTACTATATTATATTGTAATTTATAATATATCTGAACAGTGTTATAAAAAATATATATTCAGGGAAACACATATCTATTAATTAATTAATTAATATACTTAAGACAGAAGATTAGGGTTAAACCTTGTCGACTATGAAATATTCTGGATATGTCAGAGATAGGTCCATAGACGGCCGAGATTGAGGGAATATTTCACGTGATTCTTGAAATACAATTTTGATTAATTACTCCTTTTATAATTAATGTAGGTTTTAACAAAAATTAATTACAAATATATTCAATATATTGTAAAAAAAAAGTAATCTAGATTTCATAATTCGCTTCTTTTATTAAATATAAAATCTAATAAAGTCATTAATTATTATGTTATAATCTTAAATATGAATATGATATACATAAATTTTCTTATTTTAAACATGTATTATCGTATTTTAATGTGTTTAAACCTTTTATTAATCATGTTACGTATGCATTGTATCCTTACATTGAAAATTACTACATCGGATGAAAGTAAGTTCAGATAGCTAAATAAATAGACAACCTCAAGTATGTCTGATATTTTAGTTGGATATGATTGGAACATATGAATTAACGTGGAAACAATGAAGAATAATGGTAGAAATTTATGAAAAAAAAAATCAACTACTAAAGGTAATAAATCATGTACATGGAATCTTTCTCAGTTATCTGTCAATAAAAAGGTAATAATCAGAAGAAAAAATTTGCACCATCAATCTATCTATACAAAGTATTATACCCCTTTTCAATATAATAATAACCTGATAATTGGATTTTTTAAAAAAAGAAAAGTGTTTCAAATCATATATTAATTCCTAAATTAACAAGTCAATAATAATGTTGCAATTCGAGTTTCAGTAGTTCCATAAACATGTCAAATCTTCAATATCATCATACGAATCTATGCTTCCAAGTCCAAAACTCTTTGAAATCACTGATGAAATCTCATTGTTGTTAATTTCAGTGCTATGGCCAGTGTCTTGTGACCGACTCACCATAAACTGATTTGAAGAAAACTGCTCCACCTTGTTGCACTGCCTCTGCTCGATATGATCACCACTGTAATTGCCTGTCAATGCTCTTATACCCGCCTTGTCGTCGGTTCGGAAGCTGCTGGAATCCGAGGTCTCTGGATGGAAGAACATGGGGTTTTGGATTGGAATTTGAGGGTTGAAAATAGAGCTTGAAACTGGGGTTTTGTTGATGGCCTTGAATTCGGTTTCACAATCAAAAGTAGAATCCATGAGAGGAGGCAATGAAGCATAGTCCATAAATTCATCCCCAAAAGAAGCCATTGCAATTGGACTTTTGTTGATCCCTGTTGTATTCTTATGAAAAACCCTACAAACAACCCATTCATCCTGCAACAGGCAAAAAAAACATGTTAATAATAAGTAGACGTTTGTTCTTCATCTGCACAAAAGCAAAGAAAGAGACCCTGGTCCGGTCCCCATGAAAATAAACCCTCAACCAAATTAACCCGTTTTCAATTAGAACAAAAGTTTCCGTACTGTGGGTGTATAAGAAAAGTTGTAGATACTAAAATTCGAATCTGAAAGTGAAGCTTTTCATTAAATTACCTTAGCAGCTTTGGGAAGATTATAGTAAGAGAATTTGCCTTCAAGCCTATATTCATGCATGACCCAGTTCGTTTTCTCTCCCCTTGGAGCTCTCCCTTTATAGAAAACAAGGGTCTTTTTCATCCCGACAAGGCAACCTTTTCCTTTGAAAATCTCTTTATCTTTTCCAGTTGCCTTCCAATATCCAGCTTGGGTTGCTCGGTTTGTTCTCATCCCGGTCGGATACTTCCTATCTCTTTGGCAATAGAAGTACCATTCTTTCTCCCCCATCTTAGCTTTGTCTGCAGTAACCAACCAAACAGCAAACAAAGATTAGACACAAATATTATAGATTCGAATTTCAACACCTGAGCTTGAAAAAGGCGGCTTACCAGGCAAATCCCAAGGTTCAGACTTGTTCAAATCAGCTTCCCCAATAGCAGCGGCACTGAAGTTGCTGTTCATAACCTTCTCTAAAAGATAATGAGTTACAATCTCCTCATCTGTAGGATGAAACCGAAAACCAGGCGGCAACTCCATCAGCTCTTGTTGTCCTGCGTCTTCCATGGGAAAACTCAATCCAAATTATAGAAACCCTTTATGAATTTATGCAAAAGAAAAAGAAACCCAAAAAAGCTAGAAATAATGCAAAGCAACTGTTGTGGAAAGCAAAAAGAAAGGAGAAAGATTTTATAGAGAAATCTGAATGTAGCTTTTGCAGAAGAGAAAAAGGGAAGGCCGTTAAGAAAGTAGAACGAAGGGAAAAACAAGAGCTTATATAGAGGAGATAATGTTCAATCGAAAGATCCGTAGGCTCCAAGGCACTTACAGAGGAAGCCTCATAGGCTTATTCAATTTCATTTTTATTTATATTTAATCTATTTTCTTAGCCATATCTGCCTGTTTGAATAAATAATTAAATAGGAGGTTTCTGGGAACTTTTTCTTTAATTCTTTTACCAGTATTTTCATATATGATTAAACAAATTCTATTGCCTGTTTTGGATAATTGAAAATTTCCCAGAAGATCAATTAAAATTTTGTGGATTAATTTCCAAGTACAAATATTCTTGAAGTAAATACTGCTTGCTTTCAAATGATTTTATTCCATGAATTTTTCAAGCTTAGCTTCAAATATTCTTTAATGGAAACCACTCCATTTGCGGGAATCAAAGAAAAGGAGATCAATGAAATTTCATGGAAATTTCAAACTATTAGCTTCAAACCCTTTTTTATACATATTTAATAAAAAAATCGAAAAGTGTTTTTGAAAAATATTACAGAGAAACATAATTTAATAATTTAAACAATTTAATTAAATTATATACGAAATGTCTATTTTAAATGATTTTTAAATCATTTATGTGTGTGAAAACAATGTTTATCTTATGTTTATAAAAAGAGCAACATAACAAACGCGTACAAATAAATCGAAAAAGGTTCTTTTTATTACTTTATTTAATGTTGAATTATTATTTTAATAATTAACCATTTTTGGTACATATTTTAATACATAATTACGAATAAATATTTGATACACAAGCAATTTTTAAAAAAAAATTAAATATATATTTTTAATAATATACCAACTATTGTTACGTAATTATTACATAATTCGTATTTATGTATGTAAAAATTTTGGAATCTATCTAAGATAAGCCAAAATATATAAATAATAATGATAATTAGTAAGTGGAATTAGTTAATTAAATCAAATCAAGAGATTAGGTGGGACCTAAAAGACCAACCACAAATTCAGTGCCATGATATTCTTGACTTTTTTTTTTATGAAACTGAAGATGCTGAGCTGGATCCTAACTTCCACGTCAGCTCAAGCTATTTGTTCACATTCTCTTGGCCCAATCTTGCCACCTCACCACTTATTGTACTTATCTCATTAATTTTATAGCAATCCAATATTTATTAAACAACATTAATGACATTTATTACAAAAGAATTTAGATTGTAAAACGCAGAATATACGGAATAAAACGCGCAAGCTGTAATAAAAATAATCGATTTTTTTAAATAAAAAATTGTCAAAATGAAGAACGTGTGGACCCCACCAAAAGAAGGGTTGAGAAAAGGTTAGCCTAGCTCGCTTGCTCTCCTAACTTCAAACTGTTGACGTTTTGGAGCAAAGGACGAGACTGCGAAGCCAAGAAGCGCTTCCGCTAATTGGGTGACGATTTTGGTGACGCAATACACCTCATTGCCTTTTGTTTCTTTTGCTTACATTTTTATATTCTATTGGTTCTCTTTTTCATTACCATTCGGATGCCATCTACAGGAACACAAAGAATATTTTGGAAGTAAATTTTCTCCATTTCTACTTTTTTCTTTCTTTTTCAAAATAATTATTTAAAAATTAAAAGCATCTATCAAATGAAGCTTAAGACTTTAAATCATTTTACTAATTGAAAAATATCAGAAACTTAAATATTATTTAATAGACGTAGTTAAAATAAAAAATGAAGTAATATAATTTTTAAAAAGATAATTTCAGAATTCAAATATTGAATGTAACTTTATAAATACTCATTAGAACATGAATTGTTCCACACTTATTTTGATGATGTCAGGTGTACTAGTGGTATTTATTTTTTATTTTTCTCTATTTGAGCCTCCAAGATAAGAAAATTCCGATGATGTCATTCAACATTGCTCGTAAGTCATGATTAGTGCCAATAATAAATTTTCAGATCCTCTATTTTTGGATATATGCAATAAATACGATAAAAATAATATAATAATTATTATATTTGTATATAAAATTTTAAAATATTTATTTATACTAATTTTTTATAGAATAGTGATTAAAATAATTATCAGACATTAAATCGTATGATCCTCATGACATACTCTTGATATTGTATCATACACACACACACACACATATATATATATATATATATATATATATATATATATATATATATTTTGTATCATACAAACATGTATATATATATTATTTTCTAAATTAATATAATCTTTAATCAAATCACCAATTCAATTATAAAATTGTAAAAATATTCAATTCTTTTATATTATAATTAATATTATTATGATGTCATTTTTATTTTTTCATATTTTTATATTATCTTCAAATAAAAAATATAAAATTAACAATTTAAGTATCATATATATTTTTATTAGTATCAAAATATAAATTTCTTATTACTTTATCTATATTTATTATTAAATAAATTTTTTTAATATCTGTATTTATGATATATACACAGATTTTCTGATTATTATTGGTTAACATCATTGGGAACCTTCTATGCCCAATTTTGTTATATATTTTTAAATTTTTTTTGATATTATTCATGTTCGTTTTATGGTTCATGCTCGAAATGCGTGATTGTCCCTCCCAATAATATCGTCCCCAAGATTCGGACCTAAGTATATATTTTTAATTTTTTTATTTCAATCTTTAATTGGAAATCTTAAACCCTTATCTCCTTATTTTTTTAGTTTTATTATTATTATTATTATTATTATTATTATTATTATTATTAAGAGTTCGTATTTGGTATAAATAGTATACTTTTTTATTTCACAAACACTCTTAAAATTGTCATGTCTTTTTCCTTACAACAACAACAATAGTAATAGTAAGCTACACATTATAGTACCAATTTTAGCCTCTAAAGTATACAAATTTTCCCACATTGGTCCTTAATTTTTTTTTTTGGCTCAATTTAATCTCTAACATTATTAAACGTTCTCAATTCAGTCATTTGGACATTAAAAACTAGCAGATATTCAACCAATCATATGTCGCCATGTGTCATACGATATTACCACAATGATGTCATCTTTTGAATAAAACTAAAAAAATTTATAAAATTATAAAAGAAATTATAATTATACAAAAAAGTAGTGTTTATTAAAATTGATAAACAATTTAAAATATCTATTAGAAAAATTAATAATTTTTAAATTTTATAAATCACATTTACTAGAGCTTAAACATAAGTTTATCATCTCTCGGAAGGATTCTACTTATGATAATTGTTTTGAATAATGTTATTTCAATTAATAATATTTCTAATTGTTCCCAATATTTTTTTACTATCTCAAAACAATTTATTTATTTCTAGACCAATTATTCCACAAATAAAAATTTTAAAAGTGAAATGGATATCTAAGTATTAACAGGTGCATACATTGCATTAAAATATTCGAATCCAAATATATATATATATATATATTGAATCCATAATATTTATGATCACAATTACAAATCAAATGTTTTCAAATATCTGAATATGGCATCGTTCTCTGTAAGTCCACCATTATTGTCGAGTGCTGGTCCTTTCTAAAGAACTTCGATACAAAACAAAAAAAGCATATGTACGATGATGGATGAATGAAACTTACTCCATGCATTAAATAGAGAGTCAAGTCAAATAAACATGCTAACAATAACACTAGTAAAATATTAAAAATTGATATATTTTAAAATATTAAAAAATTAATATAAAATTATTCAATTTTTATCGAAGTATTTTCAAAATGCAGTTTTATATCAAATCTTTAATATTTTAAATGTGATTAACGAATATATACTTTATTTCAATATACAAAAAATTTTACTATTTTTAAATTTTAATAATTTTTTTGTATAATCTTTTACAATTTTTAATAATGGTTATGATTTTTTTTAAAATATTTTACAATTTCTATTATTTTTATAATTTTTTATACTTTTTAATTTTTTTACAATTTTTAAAAATTTTAACATATTTTTAAATTTTATTTTTAAGATTTTTTATTTTTTAGATAATAACGTCATTGTATAATAATTCATGATTGATTGGATATCTTAATCATATTTTTAAATGTCCAAAAGATTAAAACGAAAACATTAGATTAAATTGAGAATATTGTTAGAAACTAAAAAAAAAAAAAACACTTTAATAATGAAAGTGAGAAAAATGATATATTTTAGTGACTAAAATAGACATTAAGCGTAAATAAAAGTATTGAAAAGTTGTAGTTTAGCAAATGTTTGATAGTTTGAGACAGTTGGCTTCCATTGGGACAGCTACGAATATAGTGGGCTTTTGTCTTTAATGTTTAAAGTTAAATTCATTTAATGGCATTTAATGATTTTATTCAATGCTATTATTAATAAATTTAAAACATGTATTTGTCTACAAAGTTGTTATATAATATATACGGGTAACTAAAATTTATTAAATTGAATTCTGTATTAATTTAATTGCTAAAAGTGTTCATTATTTTAAGCGTGATTTGAACTCAAGTTACATTAATTACGTTATTATTAGGATTTTTATTTTTTTATAATTAACCAAAAAAAATATCAAATCACTATTATTTAAGCATTTTTGTTTTTCAAAAACATTAAAAATTGTATCCACAAAATAGAAAGTGAATAAAAACTACAAAAATAAATAATTTGATTTAAAACTATTGTAAAAATAAAATTTATAAAATATTTTTATTCAATATTTATTTAAATTAAAAAAATGCAATTAATGAATTGAAGCTTTTTAAACATCAGTCATAAATTCACTCACATGGGATCTTGAAAAAGAGAGGATTCTGTAATCCAAAATTAAGTTTAATAAACGGTAATTAATTAAATAATGGGCTTTCGGTACATAAAAGGTCAACATAATTGACTTTCTTTTAGTCTTTTGTTTGGTTGCTGTGAGTTATAAAGCCAACTTTTTCTGTTGGTTAACCTCTCTTCCAACTAAAACCAAAATGTCCCAACCATCAATTTGACTCACTATATCAACTCTTCAGGAAACTCTATTTTTAGGGTCTTAAAATTTTATATACACAAACCTATGGTTTGGTTAATGTGGGAAAATTGAAGGTTTGATGTTTATCCTCTCTCATATGTAATAATATGTTTTAAAAGTAATTTTTTTAATTAAGTTGGAATTTAGTTAATGAGTGGTATTTAGATTTGGTTATGGATTAGGTTACCGTTTAAATTTGAAATTTGAGAAAATTTAAACAAAAATATTAGGTTTGAAAAATAGGCTTGAGCAAAAAAAATAAATCCGTTTAAAATATTGGTCGGGCTTAAGCTTAAACACTCAAGGTTCAAGCTTGGCCCAACCCGTCTTAAGCTTATAGTACTTTATATTATGTAATTTAAATCAAATTAAAAAATAAATTTATACTAAATATATAACACTACTTTAATGTAAACATTAAAATAATGTTAAGATACAATAAAAAATTCAATAAATAAAAAATATAAATTTATTAAATATTAAAATAAAATAAAATAAATATTTAAAAAAATAAAAAAATAATATGGGTAGACTTAAAATGGGCTTGAGTTAATCTTTTGTAAATATGGTCGGGTTTGAGCAAAATTTTAGACTTAAATTTTGGGTCGGGCCTAACTTGGACAAGTATAAAGTATGTTAATATCCTGTTTAGATCCGGTCCGAACTCGACTCATGAGCATCTCTATTGGTATCTATTTAATCAAAAATTTTATTATAAGAGAAATATAAAAAAGTAAATTATGAGATAACACATATGAAAATAAAATGAATATATAAATACATATTTTTTTTTGGTGAATTATAATAACATGATAAAACTTGAATAATAAATGTAATTAGTGCAACTCAAACTTAGACTACACTTAAGATGGTAAACATCTTTGACTATCAAATCATCATATGAAATTCAATATATAAATATATTAAAATAATATAATACGAATTATTAACGTATTAAACTTAATATAAATTTTAATAAATTATATTTATATATCGTTAATAAGATTATAATATTGTCATAGAGAAAACACAAAGGAAGCCAAGATTGTCGAAGTTACGTGATGGATGTGTCTTTGTCTTGATTACTACACAAAAGACCTGAAAAAAAGGAATGTGATTTCATGTAGGTTTGAAAATTCACATAAAACAAGCGATTTTTTTATTAACTAAAAAAATTTAGGAATAAATTAGGATTTTTTTTTTGAATTACAACAATAAGATAAAATTTAAATAACAAAAGTAACTAGCACAATTCGAATTTAAACCACACTTAAAACAATAAACACTATTGATCATCAAATCATTATATAGAGTTCAATTAAGATACTTTCTTGAAATCATAACTTTCACTTGTGATGATAAATACATTAATGAAGTTTTCACTCATTGATAAAGTTTAAGTATTGAGGATCGGGGATTTAAATTGCGGTTGCAACCGTGTTTTTTATCCTGTTGTGTTTATCGCGGTTGCGAACATAACAGATGCTATTGCAGTCATAGCAGATATCGCGGTCTTGAATTTTTTTTAAATTCGCACAACTTATTGTAAAACATAATAATTATAATTATAATTATAAAAAATCACTTTTAATGATTTTTAGACTGTTTTTTAACACTTATGAACTTCTATTAATATAAGAACACAATTTTTACAATAATTGATTATTCTTATATTTATTTACGAATTTTCTAAGAATATTATATTAACTTATAACAAAGTAAAAAATAGGAAACATTAAACATCCATCATATTTAATAAGTTTAAAGTTTTTATAGATAAAATAATTAAAAATTCATACATGAGAGAGATCTTCAATATTTCTTGACAGCTTTCAAGATGGTGAAGATATCAAAGCATTCTATGCTGCAAAAGGAAAAAAAATATAGATAAATGTAAAAATTCTCAATAATTATTCCTATTTCCTACCACTTATTCTTATTCACATTCTACTTTCATATATAGTTTAACATGCTTCAATTCTTAATTATCTTTTCATAAAATATACTCTATTCATTTATCTATAGATGTATTTTAAATGTTTTAATATCATTAAAATTAAAAACATTAACAAAAGTTTTTTTTTTAAATCACACCTTACAAATAGTGGTAGTGGTACAATTTAGTTTTCACCAATTAGTGGAATTACGAGAAGGATCATATCCTTCACCTTCACTTTGTGAGCATTTTTTACTTGATTCTCGTGGCCTTTGTCCAAAAATATATCCTAAAAAAGTAACATTTCCACCTTGGTTTCCATATAATTGATATGGAGTATATATTTGAGGAGAATACATGAAAGGTGGAGGTGGGTGATACATTGATGGTGAAGGATGCATTTAAGGTTGATATAGCACACCATAATTAGGAAATGGTGGATAATAACAATATGGTTGTGGATAACCATGTGAAGGTTGAAAATATGAAGGTTGTTCCGGTGGATAAAAACCTTGAGTGCTAGTAGATGAATCATTATATCCAAGGTTATTAGAACTCGATCTCCTACTAGATGAAGAGCTTACAAAAGTATGCTCCTTATTTTTTCCTTTTGATGGAGCTCTAGGTTTACTTCTATCTCTCTTAGGTTCAGGAAACTTATTATCATCAAATTCTGATCTATCACAGAAATATCCACTAGTGGTATCAATCCCATATTCTCCTCCACATCGACTAGAATACCTAATTTCACATTTATCACCACTATGTCCATTATCGTCATCAATTGAACTTAAACCACCACCATCGGGTCCATCGCCACTCTGACTTGGTATTGCACTAGAACTTGAATGAGACAAATATTGTTGTTGAGATTGATCAACATTCATTTCATAATAAGAGGTATCCACACACAACACTCCGACATTTTCACCATCTAACAATGGATTCTCTTTCTCTTGAAATCATTCTAATAGTGGATCAACATGTTCAAAGATATGATCAAAGTTGATAGGATTAAAACTAGCGTTTATATCATCAATGCTCATTTTTTTTATGTCTTATCTGAAGCCTCATATTGTAGTAAGTAAACACTAGTTTCTCAAATTTTTTATACTTCAACCTATTTATTGCCTTGGTGTGAATATAACTAAATGTGATCTAATTTCGTTCTCAATTTGATGCAGAAGTTGTTTGACTAAGCACTTCAATTGCTTTTGAAAGATGCTTTAGCAATTTGATTTTCTCAAGGTGCATTTACGACTAGTTTTTCTTCTGTTGCATACAAATGTTGAAAATTGGTTGAATTTTATAAGTTTAGCATAAAAATAATTGAAAAATATAAATTTGTCTCTAATTTGTCCAATTTAGATATTTTGTAGTAAAATTAAAAAATATATGCTAAAAAGAACTCGAAATTTGCAAGAAATGTCAATCAGAAAGTGCTAAAAAATCTATATATATATTTAGTTTCCACACGCACACACACATTAACATAATAAACTCAAATGATAAAAGTACAAACCGAAATTGTCCATAACTCGTCAACGACTCTCGACTTTTTCTTCTCTCGTGATGGCCTGATGTCATCTTTAGCTATGTTCAATAATTCAATAATATAAATAATATCAGTTTACACTCAATTCACATTCGAATACATAGTCATTCATATTTTCCATTTTATAAAATTTAGTCCATGTACTCAGGATATGCATACTTTGTTATATGTCGCATCAGATCAAAATTCAATTTCACAGTCTTTCATTAGGGATGCTGTACTTTCTATTCATAACATAATCTCATGAAATATTTTCCATTTATTCAATTTAGTCCCTAATGTTACAAAGTTATCTAACATGTTCAATTAACTTTCTAATTTAGCCCTTATCATGGTCTAAGCTTATTAATAATCAAATTCAATCATAACTCATGGATTCTTTTTAACGGAAACTTGTTAAAAACTCAACAATTGAACAAATTGATAAATGGACTAACTAAATCAAGCCCCCATGATCTAGGAAGCACGAACATGGCTTATCCCTCCATTTACCAATGTCGTATGTGTGTCCAACATGGACACTCGTCGGACGCACTCGAATATGTATGGGACACGCCAAAATACGTAAGAAAAGAGGTCGAACATGAATCCGACATGGGTGTCTAATAATGGACATGTGACAGACGCAGGAAAATAGATGGTGGTTGACAGACAGAGGTTGAAATTTTGGCTTTCAAAAGTAGCAAATGAAGAGTCAATAGTGGGAAGAAGATGATGTAAAGAAGAAATGTGAAGTTTAGGGTTTCTTATTAATGAAAATCTAAATTTTACTATCAACCTATGTAAACGTTGGAAAGACTTAAAAGTTAAAACATTAAATAGCCAATCAGAATAGTAAAATAAAAACAAAAAAAAAAAGTAGCTTATTTGAGAAGCTTTCGAGCTTTGTACTTGGTTTGCTGTCTTTGACATTTCCATTTTTCACATTTCAAAAAATATTTTAAACATTTATCACTCTTATTTCCATTTTCCTACTTTCAACAAACATGGAAGTTTGAAGCAATTGAAGCTAAGTTTAAGGCTCCGTTTGTTTGCACGTAAAATGATTTCCAAAAAATGATTTCTGAAAAATGAGTTATTTTTTTGGAAATTAGTTACTTTTCTAGAAAAATTAATATTTTTTAGTGTTTGGATGAATCTGTGTAAAAAATTTCTCATTGTTTGGTAAATTTCAAAAAAAAATTCATAAATGTTGTTTAAAAATGAAACAAACATACATTTGAGAATTTTTTATATTTTAAATTGTTTTTACATATATTGCAGTATTTATTTATAAATTGCATACTATTAATATAAACCATAAAGGCCCAAGATTTGACTTCTCTTCATTTCTTCTAACAAATGAAGAATTTCCCAAAATAATAGATCACAAACATGGTGTAAGCTTCTAATATTGTGGTTCAATAATTCAATTATTACAACTAGTTGGTTTAAATTATTAAACATGGTGTAAGCTTTTAACATTGAAAACAAAAATACAAGATAAATCAAAAGCAATTCCTAGATAATAATTTCATTGTAACATTTGCAGGATTCAATTAAAACACCCAGAAGCCTACTTATGAATAACCCAACTAATAATGCTAATGATGTATTGAACAAAGGTAGTGAGATATTATGGTTCAATAATTCGATTACAAGAATAGTTTAACATAAAAGACAACATTGAACAAAGTTATGAAACCTTTCAAATCTTTGAGCACAGGTACCATGAGATTTTTGTTTGTTAAATACTCCTTCAGAGCTCCTCCCATTGCTTAGCTATGATACTTCATTCATGCCTGAGATACCCATTGTTCTAAGAGAGCCATTGTCTAACGGTTTAGTAGGAGAACCACAACCAGAATTATGATCATAAGGATACAACATCACAACAGATGGAATGGAAGGTGCATTAGACGACACCCCATTGAGGTTCATAGTTGGTTGTGGGCACATGGTATGTGGCAGATTAACTGAACTACTTGGTGAAGAGTTTGAGCTAACTGATCCATTGTGAGACTATTATGATGTAAATGAATCATGTCTTCGTGAGCCACAAGGCTTATCAGTTCTACTTTCACCACCAATAGCTGCCAATTGATCAAATGAGAGCTTTAATTTTTCATTCCGATTACGACTTTGGCTAACCTAACAGCTCAATATTTTGAATTGCCATTCTAGTTCCCTTCTCAATCACTCTATTGGCCATTTCTATCATAATTATGTTTTCCCCTCCTTGAATTTGTAGAAAAATGTTCTCTCACTGAAAGTTTCTGAAGTAGAAAAAAAATTTGCATAAAAAGTTATTAAATATATGTTGAACTGAGCATGGCGTTGTCTTAAAATTAATTGATCAGAAAACAAAAAAAAAGTACCCATAAATCATCTGAGCAATATAAGTTGGTACAAAGTGAAGGTAGCTCAAACATTCTAATGCCAGTTACAATCAAAATAAAACAATGGATAAACTTTACAAGACTGCATTTTTATATAAATGCAAAACATGTCCAAATTTTCTACTTCAAAACCCAAAACCCATTTTTTTGATATGCTTGCTGTAATGAATTTCATGATACATAAAGAATCAAAGACTAAAACTCTAACATTACAGACTCTAAAACCTAATCCGTCTTGGAATCCAACTAAGTCAATATATTAAGCTACTGTATTTGTATAAATGAGTTCAACCACCACCAATCCAAATCTTATCTATAACAAAGAATGAAAAATATAGTGCCAGATTTCTCTACTTACTAAGAAATCTATCCCTTTGTGTATTAATATATGTTACATGTTTCATTCATATATATAGATGCATTAACATCATATGACGATTTAATGGTCGTGTTTAAGAACCAAAAAACAAAACAAATAACATAGGTTTTTATTTCTTCATTGATTCCTTTCTTTTTTATTTCTTTTTAGTTATTTTTGACAATATATATATAAAAAACAGATTGGCAAAAGAAAAGTGGAGTTGAAGAGGATCGAAAACAAGATAAATCGACAAGTCACATTTGCGAAACGAAAAAATGGTTTACTCAAAAAAGCTTATGAACTTTCCATCCTTTGTGATGCTGAGGTTGCTTTTGTCATTTTCTCTAATTGTGGTAAACTCTATGAATTTTCTAGTTCTAATAGGTAACTTTTTTTTTCTTACAAAATTTGAATCTATGTTTTTCTTTTTGAAAATTTTAAGACATTTTTTAAAACCCCACAAAATTCCATGTTCTTTGTGTTTTGATTTCATTTTACTAAGTTTCCAAGAACCCTAAAATAGATGGTGTGTTTTTGTAGGATGTAGTCAATGAGTCCCCTTAAAGTCTTAAATCCAAAGATAATATGTTTAAGTACAAATTCAATAAGATTAATCTTTTTTCCCACAGTCATGCATTATTAAATCTGCCGTTAGAAGAGAACCAGCATAACAAATAAGACCCTTGGTCTAGATCTTGGACACTGATAAATCCAGCAAACCTAAGACCCAAACCTATTCATACAGAGCCATTTTGCTTGACACCTTTGCGACAAATTAACAAAATCTTTCAATATAAAACATACAATAGCAAAAACAACAGAGAAATGAACATTAGTTAAAACTTCTAATTTTTTTAAAAGCTTAAGACTTTATCATTCAAAAAAAGATCTTAATCATCCAAATTCCACCCAAGAATAATAGAACAATAGAGAGAAAAAAGGAGGAGAGGCACACCCAAGAACAGATCTCGATCATTCATAACAATAGAGAGAGAAAATGAAAACATAACTTGTTGATAATAAGCACACCCAAGAAGAAAAAACACAACCAAGATGAGGGTAGATTGAAGCTAATAGAAGGAGAGAAAAGGAGGGTTACTTTGTGATGAGGGTGAAGGAATGAAAAATGTTTTACAAAAATAAAATCTATAAGACATTTAATGTAAAAAGGAGAATATTTTCTCGTGTTTTTGAAAATGCTTTCTTTTAAGAATTCATTTTTTATCAAACAAACACCATAAAATAAAAAAATATTTTACGGAAAATGTTTTACCCTCAAACAGATGTAGCCTAATATTTTATTTTGTTTATGCTTTGAATGAATTACATTTTTTTGGATAAGTTTGGATGGGTTACATTATTTTATTTGTTTAGTTTTTTTTTTTTTTTTTTTTTTGTATATTTGTATGTTAAATAATTGATTTGTGATTATCACTCTTGAAGTATACATTGATTTTTTTGTTAATACTTTAGGTTTTTAATTATGGCATCTCAAAGTGGTAGTGGAAGTGTTGGATCATCAAATAATATTACTAATGCTAGTGTGTCTCAGGATGATATTAATAACACTCCTATTTGGAGATATATTACTAAATTACCGAAAACTGTAGGAGAAGGCGAGAATGTTAGTTTTGTGTGAAATTTTTGCAATGATACATTTAAAGTGTCATACTCTGAAGTTAAAGCACATTTATTGAAACTAAATGGGCAAGGAATTCGAGTGTGTCCTAAAGTAACAATATAACATCTTGTTGAAATGCAAAAAATAGTTGAAGATGCGAAACTCAAGTTGCAACAAAAAATAGTCTCACTGCCACCTAGTTCTAAAACACTAGCATCTTCTTTTGAGACAAATACAATCTCACTTCAAGGGCATAATTTAGGTTAAAAAAGAAGAAAAGGCCCTTTAGAACAATCATTAAACCTTGTTGCTCGAGAGAATTTAGATAGTGAAATTGCTCGAATGTTTTATTTAGGTGGATTGCCTTTTCAACTAGCTAGGAAACCTCATTATGTGAATGCATTCACCTTAACTTGTAAGAATTCGATTTCGAGTTACATACTTCCGGGGTATAATGCTTTAAGGACTACATTGTTCCAAAAAGAATGACCAAATATAGAGTTTGTTACAACCTATAAAAGGAATGTAGAGGGAAAAAAAATATTAGTCTTGTATGTGATGGATGGGTGCAAAAAGATGACTATTGATAAACTATATGGTCATTTTTGAACGTGGAGCTGTTTTCTTGAAAGCTGTTAATTGTAAAAAAGAGTATAAGGATAAGTTTTATGTGACAACTTTAATTAAATATGCCATAAGTGAGGTTAGGGCACAAATGTTGTTCAAATGATAACTAACAATGCATCAATTTGTAAAGCTGCGAGATCAAGGATTTAAATTGCAGTTACGATCGCATTTTCAATAGCGTTGCATTTATCATGGTTGCGAACATAACAGATGTTATTGCGATCACTACGGGTATCACGGTCGTGAAATTTTTTTAAACTCGCACAACTTATTGTAAAACATAATAATTATAATTATAATTACAAAAAATCACTTTTAATGATTGTTAGAGTGTTTTTCAACACTTCTGAACTTTTATTAATATGAGAACACAATTTTTACAATCATTAATTATTTTTATATTTATTTACGAATTTTCTAATAATATTATATTAACTAATTACAAAGTAAAAAAAAATAGGAAGTATTAAACATTCATCATTTTAAATAATTTTGAAATTTTTTATAAATAAAATAATTAAACATTCATACATGAGAGAAGTCTTCAGTACTTCTTGACAACTTTGAAGATGGTGAAGATCTCAAAACATTCTATGCTGCAACCTGTAGAAAGAAAAAAACAATAGATAAATGTATACATTGTCATTAATTATTCCTATTTCCTACCACTTATTCTCGCTTACATTCTACTTTCATATATAGTTTAACATACTTTAATTCTTAATTATCTTTTCATAAAATATACACCATTCATTTATCTATAGATGTATTTTAAATGTTTTAATATCATTTAAAATTAAAAACATTAACAAAAGTTTTCTTTAAAAAAAATGCCTCACAAATAGTAGTAGTGGTACAATTTAGTTTTCACCAAATAGTGGAATGACGAGGAAGATTAGATCCTTCACCTTCATTTTGAGATCGTTCTTGACTTGATTCTCGCGGCCTTTGTCCAAAAATATATCCAAAAAAGTAACATTTTCACCTTGGTTTCTATATAATTGATATGGAGGATATATTTGAGGAGGAGGATACATCGGTGGTAGAGGTGGGTGATACGTTGAGGGTGGAGGATGCATTTCAAGATGATATGACACACCATAATTAAGGAATGGTGGATAATAACCATATGGTTGTGGATAACCATGTAAAGGTTGAAAATATGAAGGTTGTTCCGATGGATAAAAACCTTGAGTGCTAATAGATGAATCATTATACCCAAGGTTACTAGAACTCGATCTTCTACCAGATGAAGAGCCTACAGAAGTATGCTTATTGCCTTTTCCTTTTGATGGAGCTCTAGATTCACTTCTATCTCTCCTAAGTTCAAGAAATATATTTCCATCAAATTCTGATCTATCACGGAAATCTCCACTAGTGGTATCAACCCCATATTCTCCTCCTTACTGACTAGAAAACTTGATTTCACCTCTATTACTACTGTGTCCATTATCGTCATCAATTGGACTTAAACCACCACCATCGGGTCCATCACCACTCTGACTTGGCATTGCACTAGAACTTGAATGAGACAAATTATGTTGTAGAGATTGATCAACATTAATTTCATAATCAGAGGTATCCACAGGCAACACACCAGCATTTTCACCATCTAACAATGAATTGTCTTTCTCTTGAAGCCATTTTGATAGTGGATAAACATCTTCAAAGATATGATCAAGGTTGATAGGATTAAAACTACCGTTTATATCATCAATGCTCATTCTTTTTTCATGCCTTTTCTGAAGCCTCATGTTATAATAGGATTAAACACTAGTTTCTCAAGTTTTTTGTACTTCAACCTATTTCTTGCCTTGGTGTGAATATAATTACATGTGCTCCAATTTCATTTGCAATTTGATACAGAAGTTGTTTGACTAAGCAATTTAACTGCTAATCTATGTAACTCAGGAATACATGTGCCATATATCATCCACCACTCAGCTACATAATATTATTTAAATTTCAAAATAACTTTAAAATGTACAATATAATTAAATAATTTAATTAACTATTTACCCTGATTCATTTGCTTCCAAGCTCTTTGTGCTTGTGGAGTACCAAATTCTCTTGTTTATCTCTAAATAGTAATAACCGAATAAATAAAAGATAGTAAACATGAGAAAAAATAATTTCATTTCAAATCATATAACTAATTAAGTTACAAATAATAGTACTTGAATCTAACCTGATTAACCATTCTGACTTGAGTATCAAGAGAAGATTCTAATCTTTCAATTATTGATCTTGTACCTTCTAATGTTTCTATTAGTACATTCTCAGAATGCTCCACCTCAAATTGAAATTGAGGATTGAGAAAATAACCTAAGCATAATTTATAAGAATATCATCAAAAAATAATAATCTGAAGTTTAAAATAATAAAATATAAAATAGTTCTTAATTATATGAAACATTTTATCTTACCAGTTGAATGCAAGTCGGAATGCATAAAATTTCATCTATTGTCAATGATCTTTTCATACTCGATGAAATATCAATAATCTTATTGAATTGCTCGTTTAGCTCTACCAACAGCCTCATAAATAAAGCCCATAATTGGTTTTTCATCACCATCCACAAGTCTCAATACTTTTACTAGGGGCTCATAAACTTTTATGAGGTCATTGGGCTTTTTCCAAAACTCTTTTCCCAAAACAATTTTTTTGGGTTCATAAGCTGGCCCTGACTTTTGTTGTCCCCATTTTGATTCTTTAAATTCCTATATACACTACAGGAAAACATGATCTTTAGCGACGCTTTTCCCACGAACGCTGCTAAAGAACATGATCTTTAATGGCGCTTTCCCCACGAACACCACTAAAGAACATGGTCTTTAACGGTGCTTTTACTACAAACGCTGCTAAAGAACATGGTCTTTAACGATGCTTTTATCACAAATGCCGCTATAGAAAATGTTCTTTAGCGACGTTTTCTACAAACGCTGCTAACAGTAACAGATTTTATCAGCTCATTTTAATTCATATAGAACCTGAATTTTCAATATTTTTCCTATAAATTCAAATCCAACCAATTCAAATTTAAATGATACATTTACGAAAGAAATATGTATATGATTAATTAATAAATAAATGAAAAATATATTCAAAAGTAGTATTGTATATATTATTTTCACAATAAGAAAAAACAAAAGTATAAGATGGCGGATTTTGCAGTTGATTCTGCTGAAACATTTTCATCATATTTTGAAGCTGTAGTTGCAGTTCGTCATACATCCTTTGAGACTCTGCTTCCTTGGCTTGAAGTTGTAGTTGAAGTTCATCATATTTTCTTTGAGCCTTGGCTTCTCTCATTGCTACCTCCGCTTTAAGTTAAGCAATTTGTTCAACTGTGCTAGCCACTTGATCTCTTAACCTCTGAACTTCAACTTGATCTTGACTCCCCAAAGGCATGTATCTCTACGAGCTGGATCCAAAATACTGGGATGAGCTAACAAAGATCCTTGAAATCGAACTCGACCATACCTTTTAGGACCCAAAACTTTAGTAATAACTCAGTTATCAATGTCCTCTAGATTAACCGAACTATCACTTAAAGCCATCGCTTCATACTCCGCCTTCTTATCCTTTAATTTTTCCTAATAAGTCAATCAATGAGTTAGTAACGGAATATATAATCAAACAAATGCAACATAACTTGACATTATATTCATTACAAACGATGAATTAAACCATTATAATTAAACATGATAAATATTTAAAATAATTCAAATTTTATTAAGTAAATATAACATAATTTCTGCAGCTTTAGAAGTCATAGGAGATCCATCTTTTTTTCTATGTGTAATGTCAAAAAGCTGAAGGCGTCCAACTTTTTGTTCTGATGACAGTTCTTACACTATAGTAGGAAAAATATTAATTAGTTGAAAGTAATTAATATTTGACACAATTAATAAATTCAAAATACCTCATCATTAGCTACACAAGCAAAACTTCTTGATCAAGCTGTGTGCGTGAATTTTTGTTTTTGCCTACTTGTAGTTCTGGCACGCTCACGATCCTACATTATGAAATTATTAGTACATATATAATAAATACTATAAATCGAAATAATTATAAGAGTTTAGTAGTACATAATAACTCTCCTTTCTTTGAGCTCCAAAATCTAACTTGTTTTTCCAATTGGTATCTCAACATTCCCGACGGGACATTTCGCAATTTCTCTTCGAGGCTTATATTTTTCTTAAAGTAATCTTTCTTTAAAGTACTCTTATGGCTCTCCATTTCTTTCCTAATGCTTTATTCACATAGTAGTCCAAGACCTCTAAAACAAATCTCTCTTGCAAATAACACAAGTTTAGAAAGTAAATATAAATTAAAATTAAACCAAAGTATTATAAATTACATTCACTTTATTACCTTAATATTATCGAGAGCTTGATTTTTGTTACTATCAGGCATATGATGCCATGACTCATAGTTGATTGGCAACAGATTGACATTTCGTGCTACAATGCCCAAGTATCCTCCCAAAAGTCGAGCTTCTGATCCAACAAACTGACCATGACTATTTGCAGATACTTTGACATTCTCCTCAGGATTTAGACTGTATAAATCTTTTAATAGGGTACGTCCTCAAGTTTTGCGCCTCTCAGAATTTTCAGCTAAAAAAATTATATATGATAATATTAGAATTTGAAACAAAAATAAAAATAAAAGTGAACATCCATGTAAATTAAAGTTAACATTACATTGATTTTCTACAGTTTCGGCAACTGTATTCGGAACATTCGAAGATCCAATAATAGTCTATTGATCACTATTTGTTTCTTCCGAATTTGGAAGATTTTGAATAATACTTAGATCTCGGAATTTTCTTCTAAGCATATTATCTGCAATACACATAAACTAGCTGAAATATTAGTAACTAATTACAACAATAATAGTAATGGATATATTTAACAAGATCAAGATTTAAATTATAATATTACATATTATTAAAAAACGTAAATCTTACTACATTATGATTCGTAAATATCTTCATCCACATCCTAGTGAACCCATTGAAATTGTGTACTAGTATTAGGGATAGTTTCATTTAAGTTTTGTTCTGGAAAGGGCCAAGTTTTTGATCTTTCGTTCATGTCATCTCTACTCCAATTGCCAATATCAAACAAGTCTCTAGGGGTGTTACGGAGTACAAAGTACCAACCCTCGTCAGTTGGATCTCTCGAGTAAAAAACTTATTTGACTTGAGAAAAAAATGCATACGGTTCATCCATCAATTGTTGCCCAGTGTGAATTAATCGAGAGAAGTTCATCATTATAAAACCAAATTGATCTGTTTTAATTCCGCGAGTAGTATTAACATCAGCCCAATCACATTGAAATAAAACAACCTTCCATTTGCCATAGTAATCCAACTCAATAATGTCGGTAAGAAGTCTGTAATACTCCACATTCCCTCAATAGGATTACTGTCACTAGCACTGGCATAACTTGTAATTGAAAAATTAACTATTCCACAATTTTGAGTCCTCCTTAATCTTTCGCGAGATTTTGTATGAAACCTGAATCCATTAATCAGGAAGACAGTATAACTTTTTGCTACTCTATTCAAACATTGAGAAAGTCATTTAACTTCTTCACTGACGTCCTTTCCACTCCAAATCTATCGAATTGAAAGTAAATTGATTAATTATAATGTTATATGAAAACATTATTATTTGTCATTCAAAGCTTTAGTTGCATATTGTTTGCCCTAGCCATTCATGAAAAGATATTGTGAATAACTTATGAATATCTCGATGTTGTAATTTTCGAGAGTGTGAACGAGATCTTAAGAGTTGTTTATACTCACTATGTTAAAAAGTGAAAAAAATAAACAAATGAAAAGGATGAATATTTATCAAATTCTAAAACTTAATTGCGCAATGGTTCAATTAAATCGTGGTGAAAAAGAACATATCGATATGCTTGTACCTAGGATATATCATCTAAGTGTGCAACTTCAACTTTCTCGATTAGTTGTCCATAACTTCGAAATAAATAAGTTTTAGCTAAGCTATGATCATTATTGAGCCCAACATTTCTACTTGGTCTATTCAGTCTTGTTTGAACATCTTCTAAATATCTAGAGCAAAAAGTCATACACTCCTCTACTAAGTAACCTTCAGCAATTGATCCTTTTGGATAATGCTTATTACAACAATAAGACTTCAATTTGCATAGGAACCTAAACACGATATACAACATTATCAAAAGTTGTCACTAAAGGTATATTAATGAATGAATGAAAACTTTGCAAATTAATTAGCACCTCTCTATATGATACATCCATCGATAAAAACCGGTCCACCAAGTTTTGCTTCATGAGGGAGATGGATTAAGAAGTGCACCATAATAGTGAAGAACGAAGGTGGAAAGATCTTCTCTAAGTTGCATCGATAGAAAACCGATCCACCAAGTTTTGCTTCATGAGGCGACTCAATCTTGTACTTTCTCAAGTTCTTCAACATCCAAAACTTTACCACAAATAACTTTCATTATATTGGATAGTTCAATTATACAAGAAGTCACCTTTTTTGACATACAACACCACAAAGAAACTGACAGTAAATCTTGCATCAAGATGTGATAATCATGTGATTTTAAGGAATATAGTCTTCTATCTTTGAGACTCACACATCAAGATATATTTGATGCATACAGATTTGGGACCTTTATTCCTTCAATACCGTGCAAAAGAATTCTTTTTCTTTCTTCGATATTGTAAAAATAGAAGGCGGCAATTGACATTTTCCATTCGGAAGTAATTGGTGATAAAGATCATGCCAAATTCCTATGTCAACTACATCAAGTCGACTCTTAAGATTGACTTTCGATTTTCTATCGACATTGAGAATTGTCCCAATTATGTTCTCGCAAACATTCTTCTCAATATGCTTGACAATAGAGTTGCACGTAAATAAAAGTTCTCCTTTCTAAATACATCATATGTTTTAACACCCACCCATAACTGTTTTAACTTTTCAATAAGTGGTTGTATATAAATGTCAATATCATTTTCGGGACCTTTCTCTCCAAGGATAATCATAGATAAGATAAAAGAAGATTGCTTCATGCAAATCCACGAAAGCAAATGGTAAGGAACAAGCATTACAGGCCAAGTACTGTACGAAGTACTCATGAGTTTAAATGGATTAAATCTATCAGATGCTAGCCCAAGCCTCACATTCCGAGGATTGCTTGCAAAGCTTGGAAATTTAATGTCAAATGATTTCCAAGCTAAAGAATCCGCAGGATGCCTTAATAATCCATCATTGGTACGTTCATCATGATGCCACCTCATAGACTCGATCGTCTTTGACGACATGAAAAGCCTTTAAAGCCTTGGTGCTAGTGGAAAATATCGCAAAATCTTTACTGGCTTGTTTCTTGACTGTGCCTCACCTTCATCCTCATTCACATTTTTTGCATTCCTATTCATCCATCGAGATGTACCGCAAACATGACAAGATTGTTGGTTTCTTCAATCACCCCAATACAACATGTAGTCATTTGGGCAACTATGAATTTTTTTGTACCTAAGGCCTAAATCCTTTATCAGTTTCTTCATATATTTGCATGAATGAGGGATTCTTGCAAATGGAAACATATCTCTCAAAAACTCTAACAGCAGCATAAAAGAGTTTCCGATCCACCATCCCAAACGTTTTAAGTGAAAAAGACGAATGCAAAAGGACAATTTTGAAAATTTTGATCCCTCATAAAGTTCTTCATTCATTTCATTAAGTAACTTGTAAAACTTCGCCGCTTCTCTATTTGGCTCTTCATCAGGTGCACTTGTTCTCATTTCGGTAAAAACATTTCCACCAATATGACAATCATCGGATGTAATAAATTCAGGTGGAAACGATTGCAAACCATGACTATGCATGTTAAATGCATCTAGCAACATACCTTCCATGTCATCTTCTCTAACATACTGATGATGATCATAATGAGGATAACTCAGATTAATCGTTGAAGAGGTTATACTAGGTGCACACTCTCCATGGAAAATTTATTTTTTATACCCCCGAATAAAGTCATCAACAATTAGATGTTCGTAGACAACTTCACGAATATGCCAATTGATGTTGCCACACTTCTTACACGAACAAAGAATCATATTCTCTTGGCTTGCATTTTGAAATGCAAAATTTAGAAAAGTTTGCACTCCATTTCGATTGTCGTTGCTTACCCTTGACAATTTCATCCAACTCTTATCCCTTTCGCAGTTCTTGAAGTCTAAAGTTGACAATAAATTATGGTTACTTAAGTGTTGTAAATAGATTTAAATTTAAAAATATATTAATGACAACATTTTACATAAATCTTATTAGGAAAAATTTTACCCTATAGAGTCATATGGCACCTTTAACCTATAGTGTTGGAAAAATTTTATGGAAGTACTTTCTTTGCTTTTTTCCAGCCTATAGTGCTAGAAAAAATTTACGGAAGTACTTTCTTTGCATCAAACTCTAGAGAATCATCAAAGTTTATTTCTTTAGTTAAATCTCACATATATGCACATAGTTGTTATATGTTTAGATTTAGATTTAGATTTTATCATCCTAGTAGATATTGGTTACTATTTTATAGTTGCAAATAATTAAATAATTAAATATTTTGAATTAAATATTTGAGTTTAGGGTTTACTAAATAACTAATTAAATAATTAAATATTTGGGTTGTTTTTAATAATTAAATAGTTGGGTCTAGGGTTTATTAAATAACTAATTAAATATTTAAATATTTGGGTTGTTTTTAATAATTAAATATTTATTTAAATAATTAAATAATTATTCAAATATAATTAAATAATTAAATATTTGGGTTTAGGGTTTAATAAATTACTAATTAAATATTTAAATAATTAAATATTTGGGTTGTTTTTAATAATTAAATATTTATTTAAATATAATTAAATAATTAAATATTTTGAATTAAATAGTTTGGTTTAGAGTTTAATAAATAACTAATTAAATATTTAAATAATTAAATATTTGAGTTGTTTTTAATAATTAAATATTTATTTAAATATAATTAAATAATTAAATATTTTGAAATAAATATTTTGGTTGCTTTTAATAATTAAATATTTAAATAAGTAAATATTTAAATAATTAAATAACTCGCATTATGAGCCAATGTTACCGAGCTTTGAACAGCAATGTAAAAATACATATTGACCATGAATTCCACCCCAAATCACTAAACCATACAGCAAAAGAGTAAAACAAAATAATGGTGATTGATGGGGTTTTGGAGCATTGTTATAGTCCCATATTTGTGGGAGTGACAAATAGTTTCATTAACTTCACTTGCATGTGGATTAAGGTGTGTTTCATCTTTGCTTATTTTTTTTATAAATGGTTTGTAAGCGTTATCTTTGGATTAAGAATGCAATAAAATTTCCCCAGACAGTTTTATTTGATAGGATTAATAGAGACAATAGCTATATCTCATCTAAGACTTAATATAACAAAAATGTGAAACTTGCTTTTTATATTTTTTTCAATTTTTATCATGTTTTAAACACATATAGATTTTCCTTTACCTCTGATCTGCTTTCTCCTTTAAATTACTGTGAAATCAAAAGGGAGAGATAATGTTAATGTTACTTCAACTCCAGTTACCCTTATTTAGAGTTCTCCAATAAATGCTAATAAAGAAGAAGGGTGTAGTTCAAAGTGGGTAGCTACATCTCTTCAAAGTTCTTTAACAAATGTTGATGGAGAAGAAGTGTTTAGTCCAAAGTTGGTAGCATTAGAGGAGCTTGAATTTTGTAAAGCTTTTCTTGTTTTAAGTTACATTGGACAATAAGTTTTCAATAGAAAATACTTGAGTTACATTGGATAGTAACCTTTATCTATAGAAAATACTTGTAATTTCAAGTTCTTAACTACATGAGTTTTATTACATGCAATTCAATGTCAACTACCATTTTCATCAAAACATGTCCAAGCAACGAATTTGGACTCATGGATATAGAAAAACATCATGAAGATCACATAATCAAAATAAAAGTAAAAAGAAATACCTGAGATTGAGCAAAGTCTATCGAAACTAGAGTTCAATCAAACTTTTGCAGCTTCAAGCCTTCAACTTCAATTGCAACAATAGGATCTGCGAACTCACTGTAATCAACATAAGAACAGTGATAAGCATAAAATTTAAGGAAAACAGAAAGTTTAAATTCACAAAATGCATGCTAACATATTAGAATAGGCAAGATAAAGTGAATGCAAAGAAAAAAAAAGTGTCATGTAGATTAGTATTGTAGCAAACCATTTTATTATAAAGGGTTTTACTAACAAGTATGCTTAGGGCACTCTTTTAAGGTTAGTTAATGTATTATTTATAATAACATTGTATTATGTGCAATAGTTGATAAGTTTATTCATCATTTCCAATGTTTTAGAAGAAATTACTATATATTAACAAAATCCTATTGAAAAATGTAATTTGTATACACAAAGCATTTGTTATTTAAAATATTCCCAATTGCCTATAATATACCACTATTCACTTTATGTAAGAATGTATTCTTATTTTTCCTTAATATTTTTAGGGACACAACATGTCTAAAACAGACTAATCACAAATTCCAATCCAAAAGTGTGCGTGGACCCTGACTTGTGCATAAAAGTGTCCAAAATTTACATGAAACTTTCATTTGTAAAGGAATGTAATAATATTATATGTATGTATAATTGCTTGGTAATATTTCAGTTTCTACTTTTCAAATATTCTTCATCTAATTTTGTACTTACAAGATTTATTCCCCTTGTACTGAAGTACTTGGAAACAATTATTTCTGCAATGGCCTGCAATAGGAGTTCCATGTCAAGAATTTCAGCACATAAGTTCATACTTAGCACCTCCATACTTAGCAGCCAAACATATTTCAGCATATAAGTTCTCTGTTTCTAGCAATCAAACATACTTTAAACCAAGCTCGGAATCAATTTGTATTAGTTTATAACCCAATTACGGTTCCCTAATTCTTATTGTGGATTTTATTTACATTATTGACCCATATGTAGTTTGGCAAAGAAAAAAGAATCAATTTATACAAAACAAGGTAGGGATTAAATGATGATAAAAATCTAACTTTTAAAAAGGGCTAATTCTAAAGAGCATCATTAAATGGAACATGCTTTAATTTCACCCAAAAACAGAAGATATGTTAGCTAGATTCACGAGTTATGATATAAGTTTTCCATTCACTGCTGTTGAATTATAACTCCTATTTAAAGTCAAATTTGAGAAATAATCTTTTAGTTGAACTCTATTTATTTGGTTCAATTAAATTCTGTTTATTTGTTTGAGTCAAACTCTTATTAGTCTAGATTATTTTATTATTATTTGACATAGAAATTAGCCTATAAATAGGCTCTTTTACAACCTTAAAAAATACACTTATGAGATACACCTATTAAAGTTGAGAACTCCTAACACTTTTGGAGAATTTAGTATTTACGTTTTGAGGGTTTTTTATTTTCGGGTTTTCAGGATTTAGTTTTTATCTCCATCTTTTGTACTCTTCATTCTTTTGGAGAATTTAGTTTTATATATATATATATTTAATAACACACTAACTCAACCATCGAAATTGAAAATCTCGAAGTTATCTTTTCCAATGCTATTGACAACGGGTTGTTACAATTCTTCTCTCCTTAGAAAATTTCATCATCAAAATTTCTTACTTGGAAATAATTTCGTTTATCAAGTTCTGAAAAACTCTTCGATATATTATATTAAGTCTTCAATACGAAGTAACGAATGTTAATTTTCTTTTATGACTATATTCAACTACTAGAAATTTATACACAAGCATTATCGAACTTAGCAATTTCAACGAAAATTAATTTACCGTTCTAGTATCTCAAATCAAACTATTTCCGTTAATAATTCACTGTAGTATCAGGAACAATTAATCCAATTCATTCCCAAAATAACATCAAATTCATTAGAAAGTGGTATATTACATCATTCATAATCACAACCTTCAAACACCATATATTGCAGCATTTAACACCTAAATTTTCAGGTTAATAACATCATAAATTCGCATCCATTTGAACATCATTAATAACATTTAACAATTTAGTTTCACATTATTCAGACCATTAAATTTTCTTGATCACTTTAACGATTTTCACTTAATATTTGGACGACAATAAACAGCCAGAGATCATACCACATGAATGGTTAAGAAATTAGACAACATGAATACAAACAGCATGCTCCAACATTTGGCAACATTATAAATAATCAATTTCCAATTAACGATTTCACTTGAAATTTAAAGAAATGATTAAGAAATTTCTAGTCGAATCACTTACAAAAGTTTTCAACTTACCTATCATGTAAAAAATATTTCAAGAAGACTTACCATTAGCCACACTCAAATTTCACTTCTAAAATAACGTTTCATTCGGCAAATAAAAACTCAATTTAAGCAATAACGACACACCATCAACATCACATCCAATGTTATATACATTTTAAACACATCGCCAAAGCACAATAATTCACAACTATAAACTCTTTTCAACTTGATGCGTTAAGATATCGCAATTTCATTACTAAGACAATTTAATATACAAAAATTACTCTCCTTCAATTAATGTTTAAGACAACATAATTACTTACATTTTAATCTAGATACAACAACATAACATCTCAATTATAGCTATCACCTCTTTTAATTTCATCTTAATACATTAACATTTAGTCTAGTTACAACAACGAAACATCCTAATTTTAGTTATCACATCTTTTAATTTCAGCTTAAGGCATTAATAGTTGCATCATATAATTAGCACCTCAAATTTTAGCTTTCAGACATGATAAACTGCAACATCTAATTACCTCAATTTCCAACTTCCAAATCAAATAATTTGCAGCATTTAAAAGCCTTAAAATTCAACATTTGGGCAAAACAAAATATAACATCTAACACTCCAAATTTTCAGCAATTTTAGTAGTCTTTTTAAAATAATAATAATAAATTAAATGTTGAAGTTCAAAATTCGGACAGTGGCCAAAGTTGGCCTTCAACCTCCAATAATTTCTTTGTATTTCAGTCTGTAGCAGTTCAACTATTCATCAAATTTAAGTATATTCAATCCAACAATTTCATACTTGAATTTGAACATGCTTAACAATGATTACTAACAATTAACTTCACTTTTTTTTTTCGAATAACAAATACCTTAATTTCAAATCTCAATATATCATGCTTATTTAACTTCAATGTACCCTATACAATCCAAACAACTAGCATAAAAATTCCAACAACCAAACACTTCAATTTGTAGTACAATAGAGCATTAAAAGTACAAAGATAAGCAGCAACAACAACATCTACTTTGTTGAGCAGCATGAAATCTACGACATTAGCATTTTAATTATCTAAAAACCATAAATTTGTCCTAATTTGGACAATTAATGATTTACAATATAAAGACAACATATTAATTAGTAATAATGTGTATTAAGTTCAACTTTAACTCCCTCAAATGTGCTTGTTAGACTATAATGTACCATTCACCACCGAAATAGTTATTACCACAATTTATTAATCTTTTTTTTTCACTGACAATTCAAATATAACTTCAACAAAATTTAGTTGATAGCAATAATAAATAAACATTTAAATAAATAAAATTTAAAGTATAGAGTTCAGGAACTCACTAAAGCCAGCAGATTAAATAACCCTTAGATATAGGTTAAGCAACATATGCTTTGTATTTATGCTCACCAAAAAACCCTTGTAATGACAACATTAACCACATAAATACCAGGTTTCAGACATTTTAAAACACAACTAATTTCCACAGCATTAATTCGACACAAATAGATCACATTCATACAAAAATTAAGCAGCATTAAATACATTACTACTATCTATTTCTTTCCATATCAGTTGAACCACCTCACACTCGTATATATACATTAAACATATAATTTATTAAATTAAGAAACGTACTATAAACCTCATCTTTAGGCTTAAGAAATTCGAGCATGTTATGATCAACCTCTTGATCAGGGCTAGAATAAATCTCTTATCTTAATCGGTATTAATTCAATTGGATGACACCATTTATTTATAACAGAACAGAGAACATCGTTTCATACCTCTCAATTCCTTAATGGGAGCTCTCTTAACCATCGATGCAGCATCATTGAAAGAGTAACTCCTGCTACTCTTTGAAGAGCTTCGACAATAGTACGTAACATATTTGTATCACATTGCCCTTCATTAAAGCCTCTATTACTATTTGGTTGTTGAATACTATTATAATGAACATTTTGGGTTACCAACTCATTTTCATCTAATTCCTCAGTAGTATTATCATTCGTATTGATCTCTTAATCTACAACATTATTAGATTCATACATCTTTAATTATAATAAAAACAATAATAATCAACATCCAAATCCCGACTCAATTACTACTCAACATTGGCATGTACCTCTAGACTCATTTACGAGATCGATTTAGTCCGAGAATTGACTAAACTCGGAAGCTCTGATACCATTAATTGTAACACTTATAACATGTAATTGTCGTTGATTAGAGTCTCAAAGTATTACAATATTTCATAACTTCATTAAATCATTTAAAAATACTATTCAAAATTTGAACAATTCTCACAACATATATAAATCATTCATTAAACATGTAATATACTCTAATTTAATCCTACATATCATGTACTAACATCTCACATCATGCTTCAATACTAACTTTGATAAACAGTTCAAATTCATACAATACATTTTAAAATAGGGCACACGGTCGTGTCACAGCCCGTATATCTACCCATGTGTCCTCTATTACACTTAACATAGCATACGTCCGTGTGACAGCCCATGTCATAAGCCGTGTATACCAAAATTTGCTTCCTAAACAAATAAATTCTTAACTTAACTTGCTCTTCAAGATGCATAACCTAATAAAGTGAAACTTCTATGTTCAACCTACCATTCAAGCATCAATCTAAACAAAAAACTAAAATGTTCATCTACCTATTTTCTACCCAAACTATTCATCAAGCATATCAAGCATACATCATCACAACCAGTATACATATTTATGCACCGTGCACAATTTAATGCATTCCATTAGAGCTAAACATTTACATACTCATGATTTTCCAAACTATATATATATATAAACAACATCCAAACCAAGTTTACATCAAAACAACTATATAGTAACAATTATTCACATGTGTTCATTTCCTACTAGACCTTTAAACATATACTATTCCTAGGTACATGCCAAAATAACCAAAAAAGTAACCTAACTGACCTTGAGCTCGGGATTCCTGCTCGATGCTGAGTTGTAATCTACTTGCTAAATTAACCTGAAATCATGGAAGATTCAATTGCATTAGCAAATTCATTCACTACATAACCATTCATATGGATATTTGTATTTACAAATTTAGATACTTCTATTTGACATATTATGGTTCCCTCTTCAACATAGCAGATAATGCAATTAATCAAGTATGTACAACGCTTCCACGCATTATATTTCTTACTCCATATGTATAGATACACCACTTGAAAATTCTTGCCAAAACTGATCTTTTTCTGTTTTAATTTTCATCAATTCATGGCACCCAATGCGTAGCAGATAAACCGCAAAAGTGAGCCCAGCTCTAGTTTGATTAACCAACAGTTTGTGCCCAGTGCTAGTCGGATACTCCGACAATTATGTCACCCAGTGCCTAGCGAATAAACCGCAAATGTGAGCCCAACTCTAGTTGGATTAACCAACAATATCCGTCAATTACTGGCACCTAGTGCCTAGCGGATAAACCGCAATTGTGAGTCCAGCTCTAATTGGATTAACTAATAATATACGTCAAATCCTAGCACCTAATGCCAGCGGATAAACCGCAATTGTGAGCCTAGCTCTAGTTGGATTAACCAACAATATCCGTCAAATCCTGGCACCCAGTGCATAGCGGATAAACCGCAATTATGAGCCCAGCTCTAGTTGGATTAACCAATAATGTCCATCAAACAACCAATTTCTGAATTCGCAATATACATATATTACCATTAAATCATATACATGGGACAATACATAAGTATCAAGAATTCAATTTAGTATTTAAATATGATTGAACTTAAATAAATAAATGGACAGTAATGCTAAGTTCAAAAGTACGAACTTACCTAATTACATAATCAACAATTTGTCATTTCATGATTCAACCATTTAACAACAGATGACTATAAGTAATTCTTGGTCTATTCCATAATGACACATGTATGTTCATATATTTCAATAATTCTCCATTCAATAGGATTTTCCAAATACTCATATAAGAATATAATTAAAACCAAATAACATAAATCAAATAAATTGACAAATACATAAATACATCATTTCATTTTTCATCACATCACAATTTTATCCTTTGTATCATTCTATGATACATTTCTTAATCATTTTTATATATACTCAATCAACAATTTAAATATATATAATTGGATATCAACTTAATTAATAACATAATTAATTAAATAATTAAAGTTCGAGTTTTAAGGACTACGAACTTATCGAGTTACGATAGCTGCTTAAAATTGGGATTAACTACTCTGCAAACTTCTCCTTTCTACGATTAATATTCATCCTACTCATTTCTTGATCTAGATTCAATAATTTAATTTAATCAACCAACTTATAATCACTATTATTCAATAATCATAATCATTCGATCAACTCTTAATATTTTGTATTCATACCATCAAATCCTTATCACAACTAGTAAATTCATCATTCATAAAAGAATCCTTCAACCAACCGAATGTACAAAAATCTATAGCTTAATACCATAACACTTAAATTTTTATAATAATTATATTCTCAAGGATTAATACTATCTAAACTAACTACCAAAGTAATTAAATACAAAATAAACTTTAAAATTCATCTCAACCTACTAAATATCCAAGAAAACAGTCTTTGCATTCTACTATTTTCACACAAAGATATCATGTTTAGATCTAATATTCAGTTAAATCACTCAACTTATAATCCATGAACTCCTCATATCCAAATCTTCCCTTACAACAACTATGCAAAGAAATCTACTAACAAACTTTGAAACCTTTAAGTTTCATTAATGACATCTTTAAAATATTTAATAATTTTATGAATTAACACCCAGGTTAGCTAGTTAGAGTCAAGACGATCTTAAAAATATAAAATTCATGAAAAATGGAGCAAAATTTACTTACATGCATGCACATTCATAAACAGAACCCTAAAGCTTCAAAAATGGTTCTTATTTTCTTTTATTTCGGCCCAGATAAGAGGAAGAAGACAAATGAATTTATTTTATTCTTTTATGTTTGCTCTTACTAATTGCCTAATTACGTGATTACCCTTTATTGTAACACCCGTAACTCGTAACCGTCGTCGATTAATGTCTCGGAGTATTACAAAATTTCATAACTTCATTAAATCATTTCAAAATACTATTCAAATTTAATTTAAACAATTATCACAACACATATAAATCATTCATTAAACATGTAATATACTCTAATTTAATCATACATTTTATGTACTAACATCTCACGTCATCATGCTTCAATATGAATTTTGATTAACAATTCGAATTCATACAATACATTTCAAAACAGGGGGCACATGACAATGTGTCTCAAACACCCGCCCGTGAATCCACTCGCACACGCACATGCCTTTAGCCGTGTACCAGGCCGTGTTTCATTTCGAATTACATTCACACGACCATGGGTGAGACCGTGTATTCGACCGTGTTTACGTGCGAAAAGAGGTCACAGGACCGTGTTCCAACCTATGTATCTACTCGTGTATCTTGTACTGCACTTAAACTCAGCACACGACCGTGTGACAGCCCATGTCACAGGCCGTGTGTACCAAAATTTGCTTCCTAAACAAGTTAATTCTTAACTTAACTTACTCTTCAAGATGCATAACCTAATAAGGTGAAACTTCTATATTCAACCTACCATTCAAGCACCAATCTAAACCGAAAACTAAAGTGTTCATCTACCTATTTTCTACCTAAACCATTCATCAAGCATATCAAGCATACATCACCATAACCAATATACATATTTATGCACCATGCACAATTTAATGCATTCCATTAGGGCTAAACATTTACATACTCATAATTTACCAACTCAATGTATATATATATAAACAACATCCAAACCAAGTTTACAACAAAAAAACTATATAGTAACAATTATTCACATGAGTTCATTTCCTACTAGACCCTTAAACATATACTAGTCCTAGGTACATGCCAAAATAACCAAAAGAGGAACCTAACATTATTTGCTAAGTACTATCAGAATGAACATTTGGGATTATCGAATCAATTTCAGCTAATTCCTCAATAGTAATATCATTAGTATGGATCTCTTAATTTACCAAATTATTAGTTTCATCCGGCATCTTCAACAATAACAACAACAATAATAATCAGCATTCAAATCTCGACTCAAACTCGACTCAATTTTGGTAGAAGAAGAATTACCTTGCACTATCGCTTCGGTTCGTGTGATATGTTCACGCATCATCGCTTTGAGAGCAGCCATAGGATCTACCGTAGGTTGATTAAATTACTGCTGTTGATGCTGATGATGTTATCCTTGCATTTGTGAGAGAACAGATGGTTGTGGTTGTAATCACAATTGTGGTTGCATTTGACAATGTGACTGCATTAGTTTAGTACGGGAATTTACCTCTGAATTTTGATGGTAATTCTGTAATTGACTGTTGTTGTAACCTCCTTGCCTATAACCTCCTTGGTTCAAAGAGTTCCCATATCGAAATGTGGATGTATTCTGATTTCCCCAAGGCTGTTGCGAATGATTGTTATAGGAGTTACCAAATGAACCCCCTCGGATGTTGTTGACATAATATGCATTTTCTGCATGCTGTGGGCAGTCTTCATAACTGTGGTTGTCGTCGTAAATCTCACACAAAAATATCAGCACATTCGTTTGCTGGGCCATTTGTTTCGAAGCAATATTGCTTCTTCCATTTATGTTCTTAATGATGTTGGCCAAGGAAGATACCTATGCTGACAATGCAGAAATAGCATCTAATTCAAGAAATCTAGGGTTAGTTTTTACTTGTGCAGAACGAGAAATTGGATATTGGTAATCGTTTTGGGCTATCCTCTCCAGAATTCGAATAGCTTCATCATATGTGCAATCCAACAATGGATAATTTGCAGATATGTCAACAAGATTCCTTGTCTGAGCATTCAAACCATTATAAAAGATTTCAATTTAAGTCTCTTGTTAAATCCCATTCATTGGGCAGCGTTGAAGCAATGCTTTGTAGTGCTCCCATGTTGTGTGTAAATTCTGACCATCGAGTTGATGATATGAAGTGATGTCATTTCGCAACCTTGCGTTCATTGTCACCGGATTAAATCTTAAGATAAACTACGTTGCTAAAGCATTCTAGGATGTGATAGATCCAGCCGGTAATCCTAAAAACCATGTTCTAACTTTTCCCAGCAATGAATAAGGAAATAATTGCATCTTCAAAGCATCATCAGGGACACCATGTTGACTAAAGGATGCACAAATAAGTAAAAATGATTTCTAATGTTCTTGCACGTCCTCATGTGGAAAACCCGAATACTGTCCATTAGAATTGAGCATCTGAAACATCATCGGTTTCAATTCAAAGTTACCAGCTTGAATTGCTGGTCTCACAACCCCTAGTTACAGATCATCGAGTAAAGGCACAACAAAATCTCTTATTGGCCTATTTTGTATTTGTTCTTCTTGTGGTCATGGTGGTGGTAAATCTTGTGGCAGGACTGGAGGAATATTATCTTGTGGCAACACTAGAGGAATATTATCATGTGGCAGCAATGGTGGTAGATCATTATTGTTGTTACTCGCCATCTTCTTCTGTTCTTACCTTCTCCTCCTAAGTGTTCTCTCAAGCTCTGGATCAAAGCTTACAATGTCCTTAAGATTTCTCCTTGTGGACATACAATACCTTCAAAATCAAAAAAGAATGATAAACAAAATAATAGAAGTTAAAAATTAAGTAAGTAAAATTGATTGCAATAATAAAAGTAAACATCGAACAAACGCCAATTTCCCCAACAACGACGCCAAAACTTGATCGGTGTTTTTGCGACACAATGATTATGCAAGCGTACACACATGGATGCAAGTATAGTTGATAGATAGAGCTATCGAATATCGATCCCATGAGGAAATGGTTCCTGATGTTTTAATGTTAGAACAATCAATATTAAAAATCAGTATAATGCGAGTAAGAATGTCAGCGTAATTATGTCAGATCTGCACACTAAAGTAATCATTACTGTCAACACATTTAGAGTTAAATATCAAAGATTAAATGTTAGTGTATTGAAAATAAATCCAAATGTGTTAAGTGTTGAGTGCTAGAAATTTAAATGGAGGAGATATAAAAGTGATCAAGTGTAAAGGGTGGAAATGGTTCACTGATTCTATAGGTTGCAACTCTAGATGCGTAGACAAGGTAAAATATAGATGAATTGTCGCAGCAATAAAGTCCCTTCGAGTTCTTACCCACAATAGCTCCCTACTTAATCCCGACTCAAATACACTACTCCACCCCTCGGTGCGAGCAATGATGTGTATCCAAGAACAAGTAACTAGAGTTTGTCCTAGTCTTAAGCAGCTCTCGCCTAACCCACTTGTTAATCTAACTTGTCACCGCATCTCTCGATGTCGGTGTACTGCAATTTCACTTTTGTGTTTAGAACGGTTAAATCCAAGAATAAGCGGATAAGCAATGTAAAGTAAGAATCAAAATGATATAGTATTAAAAGATACTTTCGTATTCATTTAATATCAACAGAATCCATCATCATTTAAGAAGAAATAAAGAGTACAACGAAGCTTACTATCTCTAGACTACTAGGCCTACTCTCTACTTGTTCCTCTTGCTCGGCATCAAGCACCTCTCGTTAGAAGTAGTTGCAGACTTGGTTCATCAGCTCCCCGAATTCTAGCTCAAATCTTTGATTCACATAGAATTTTCGGAATTTAATCCCCTTGCTCTTGATGATTCTTTTTCTCATTTTTCATCTATTTATAGCCTCTAAATAATTGTAGATTCCAACCTTCATTCTTAGATTTAGATCTAGATTTTTTGTAGATGTCAAAGTTAGTTAGAGTACAGCTGTGCACTCACGCAGATTACATGTTTTCTTTAGAGATCTGCAGGTTGTCGCTGTACTGTTAGACGCAATCTGATATTGTAATTGCAGCGATATCTTTGATATTCCTGCGTTGGTGCTTCCAGTGTAAATTCAGCTTAACTCTACTCATTTGAGGTTCAATTTTAATGCGTCGACATTGTTGGTCGCAATTTCAAGCTGGTCTTGTGGCTACATTCTGTCAATGTTGATCTTCTGAACTGAGCTCCTGTGCTAGCAATCTTAAGATGCAATATACCAACTATTTGTGTCGACATTAGTACAAAAATAGATAAAAATAACAAGAATTTAAACTAACTAGCAATGTATTAGAAAATATGAAAACTGATTATAAAATGCTTATGATGCATGCTAAATGAGATACAAAAGAGACAATAAAAGCACTAAATTAGAGAGAAAATATATGTCATTTGTAATACCATCAACAACATTTTTCATCATATTGTTATGAAAGGAATTGGAGTACATATTTGTTTATCCTTTCCATGAGGAGAAACAAAATTAATCCTCAACGTGCTAAAGATTTATTATTTGTGCATACTAATCTTCAATTACTTTTAAGAAACATTCTTCATTATAAAGAATGAGAGAACAAGATGTGGGATATTGGAGGTGATGTATTTGACTCATTTAAAGGAGTTGGAGTTCTTGAAGTTGCTAGCTTATCTCTTGACGAACCGAATATGGAGATAGAAACTTTTGCCAATGAAAAAGAAGATATTGAAAATGATAATGCTATGAATTAAACTAGAAAATTGCTATCTTTTTGCTTCTTTTTGTACAAGCCTTCTTAGGGATATAGGTTGAACTTCAAATTTAGATTTGATATGACATGTTTTATGTAATGAACTTGAAAAATGTATTACTATATTTTGTCATATTTTATGTAATGATAAAAGAGCTTAATGGAAAAGAATTGATTATTTATTAATGAAAAATACTAATATTTTCATTTACATTAAGTATTTTAACATAAAAAAATATAAAATATTAAAAATATTTTTTTATTGATGTATCCTGTTGTATTCGTGTCTTCATTTTTTAAAAATTACCATGTCATCCTGCCGTACTCGTATTGCATGTTCGTGTCCATGCTTCATAGCCCATGATTCAATTTTCATAAAAATCAAAGAAAAATAGCTAAAGGACTTACTTGAATAGATGGTCGAATGTTTGGATGAAACCTAAGGTTTTTCTTTCTTTCTCTCTTCAATAGTGGACGGTGAAGGCTTGAAGAAGATGACGATTTGGTTGTCATCCCACTCACTTTAATATTTATACTTAGATTAACATTGTTTTAATTTAATTAATCATCGTAATTAATTAAAACATTATTAATCATAATTTAATTATAAATTAATCTATTGGAATTGATCATCATCATCATCCACTAGTTCATGTTGAATAATATGGTTAAATAACTATTTTGATCCTTCAGATAATTGCTATTTAAATCCTCAAGCCTTTTTTAATTCAAAATTCAATAGCGATTGGATTTTAGCAATTTAGTCCTTGAGCTTTAATTAATTATTTTCTTTGTTAAATTACTTAACCGAATTTCAATATATTTTTATACTAACTTCACTAATCTTTATATTTTATCTTTACGGACTCGGTTTACAAAAATGAAGTTTTGAAACTGTATTTCTGACACCATTAAAAATCAAATCGTTATAATCTTCAACTATTGATAAAATACTATCCGTATAGTGTAAATTAAGAAGTTATATTCACTTTTTTTGTTTTCAAATTTAAGGTAAAATTATATTTGAGAATATCCCAAATCCCATGGATATAAAAAGAAGCAAAGAATTTTGTGAATGTTAATGCTATGATGATAGCATTTCAGGTTGTAATTTTAAAAAATATTTAGAACAAAGGATGCCATCATATCCATACAGGAACCAGAAAAACAAAAGTCAATTACTTTAAAAACTAAATTGTACTTTTTATTGTATTTTATGTATTAAATATTAAAATAAATAAATTTCAATACAAAATTAATAGTATTCTTTTTTTGTACTTTAACAATTTATTGACTACGAATAATAGTATTCTTTTGACCACGAATTTTCCTTCTTCCATATTAAGCCTACGTAAAACCAAAACTTCCCATATTATTTCCATGATAATGTGAAGTTTTGAAAGAGGGATCACATGTAATTTTATTTCTCAAAACACTATTATAATAATAAATTACTTTTAATAATTCCAATGTAAATCTGTTTTACCCTTTCATATCATACATAAAAAATTTTAACAAACAAGTCTATATAATTGGGAAACTTATTTACATACAAAGATCTATATCAATTCCACTAATACAATAGTTAGATAAGTTAAATACATTATAATATTAACAATCGATATAATTAAGAACTCTTAGCAGTTTAGCAAATAGAGATATAATCCAATCCAAAGTCTACGATCCAAGCGATTTTTTTGGGTAATTCGAATCTCCAATATAAGATTCCTCAAGTGATATGATATTTCATAATGGGCTAAATATCAAACATATAATCACCATAACCTCTTTCAATAAATTGTCATCACTTATTTTTATACAAATTTGGTGGCCAGAGAGTCGATACTCCCTCTAACACCAAATTATCAGTTTCATATTTTATAACATTAAAAATAAATATCTTTCATTAAATCATTTCACATGTTAAGAAAATTTAATCATGTATTGGCGGAGGTTTTATACATGCTTCTTGTGATGATGATGAAGAGACAAAAAATGCTCCAATGGTAGAAAAATAGACAAAAAAATGTTTAAAATATTTCATTGTATTTTTATATTTTAGCATCAATTTACTAATTTATTTTCTCAAATACTTAAAATTGAGTTTTTTAATATAATATTTAGAATTAGTTATACTCTCTCTTTAATTTATAAGTAAGAGAATAATATATTTCAACGCATTCAAACTCACATCCTTTTATATTAACAACAATACCGATAACACTTGACAGTTAATATTGAAAAATTAATTTAATAAAATTTACGTGTTAGGCAAAATCACCTATAATTATAGTTAGTAATAAAACAATATTTAAACGGTATTAAAGATATATTTAAATATTATTGTAAAAGTCATTTATTAGTATTAAAGTTAAATCAATAATTCCACATATTATTTCAATTAGTTGACATGTATTAGAAAAGAAATATCTTCTTAAACATGATGTTATTGTCAAGTATTTTTTTAGCTTGAATTATTGTAAAAAAAAAAATTAAAATTTTTAATTAAATGACATATACAATAAAAACAATATTTTTATATATATAAAAAAAGAGATTTTTATCTTATTTATCAGATTAAAAAATTTTAAATATATAATGTTGATAAATTTAAGGAATTTGGTTATATAATTGAAAATCAAATGTTACTTATGTTCATATTAGTGTACCGGACTAAGTATTTGAATTATATACATTAACTAAGTTCGTAACTACAAATTGATTTCCGATAACTAATTAAATCAATAAAATATTAGGAATTATTGTATTATTTTAAGGCATGTCAATTACATTCATATGCAATAAAGTGAAATAATAACTTCAATTTTTAATTTTCTAATTAATCAAATACATACCGATATTTAAACAGAATCAATTCGTATTGTAATATTATATATATTCCATTAATCAAGTAATATAATAGCATTTATGTTGGAATGTGTTTCTTTTCAATAAGGATCAGCTGCTGCCAGAAAGCAAACCGTCCGGGAATAATGAAAACATGACGTTGGAATGTTCGTGGATTGAGGAGTCCACGGGTAGTTCAAAGAATTCGACAAGTGCTGAAGCTATATTTTGTTTGAATGGTCTTTTTTATGGAGATTAAAATCGATGGAAATAGAATGAAGAATGTGAGAAGGAGGTGCGGTTTTCGTTATGGGATTGAGGTAGGGCGAATGGTTCAAAGGGAGGGTTGTGTCTGACATGGAAGGAGGATGTTAGTGTTAATTTGTAGAGCTTTTCCAATAATCACATAGACGTTTTAGTCAGAGAGAATGACAATGATAAGCTTTGGAGATTTACTAGCTTTTATGGTGTGCATTTTGCGAGTAATAGGGGGAAACTTGGAATCTATTGTGAAGGCTCGAGAATGACCAAAATTTCCCTTGATTTGTGTGAGGATTTTAATGAAATTTTTTACTCTTTTGAGAAGGTTAGAGGGGTGCCAAGGGAGGAACATAGAATGGAGGCTTTCCAGGACGTACTTTATGAGTGTAAACTAGTGGATGTCGGATATTCTGGTACGTGATTCACGTGGGAGCGGGGAAATCTGCCTGAGACAAACATAAGGGAGCGACTGGATAGAGGGGTATCAAACGAGGAATGGTTGAATGTATTCCCAAATGCTTGGATTAAACATTTTCCACATTCCTTCTCGAATCATTGTCCACTCTTATTAAATACTGCTAGGGACAAGGGAGTACGAAAGGCGACAACATTCAAATTCGAAGAGTGGTGGACGCTAGAAAAGTCATTAGAAGGTGAAATTAAGCGGATATGGGATAAGTTCGTTGGTTCTATCTTTGATAAGATGGAGAGTTTGAGTATTGGGTTGATTAAATGAGTGAAGCTGATTAAGATTAATCGTGTTGGCTTAAAGCAAGAACTCATTAAGAAGTTGGAAGACATGATGGGTACGGAAAGGGATGATGATAATTTGGCAAAACTTATAAAGATTGAAGGTCAATTGAGTTTAGAGATTGATAACGATGAGGCTTATTGGGAACAGAAGGCAAGGGCAAATTGGCTTCAATTGGAGGATAAAAACACAACTTTCTTCCATAGATATGCTTCTGCTCGTAGAAGGAAAAATACTATTGGTAGATTAGAACATGAGGATGGTACGGAGGCATGCAATGAGGAAGAAATAGGGGAGATTGTTACGGGTTTTTTTCAGAAATTTTTTCTCTTCAAATGGGGTAGGCGACTTGTCGCATATTTTGAAAGGAATAAATGCTAGCATCTTTTTCGACGTGAATATTTCTCTTTTGGCTAGTTTTATGAAAGAAGAAGTCCACACGACTTTGAAAGAAATGGGGGCCCACTAAAGTACCAGGGTTCGATGGTTTTTTGGTTACGTTCTTTCAACGGTATTGACACATTATAAGGAGTGACGTTATCTCTTACAGTTTGGGCATCCTAAATAAAAAAGGTAAAGATCTTGAATCTGAAAATGCTATTGATATTGATCTAATTCCTAAAATTCTAAAAATTCTAAATCCTACAAATTTAGTGAATTTTAGACCTATAAGTTTGTTTTTTGTTTTATACAAACTTGTGGCTAAAGTTTTAGCAAATCGACTTCAAGGAGCTATTGGGAGGTGTATTGACAATGCCCAAAGTGCATTTTTTCTTGGGCGATTAATCTTTGATAATGTATTGCTAGCGTATGAATTATTACACACCTTTCGAAAAAATCGCACCAGGAAGAAGAGAGATATGGTAGTAAAGTTGGATATGAGAAAAGCCTACTGTAGCACTCGAAACTCGACACCGTCACCGATTAGGGTCCCGAGGCCTTTTCAATTATCTATCGCAAATTATCTTTCAAATATTATACCTTTTAATCATATTTTAATAAATTAATACACTATGCACGACATAAGTCATTAATTGAATAACAACACAACTTAATAAGGGAAGAAATGTCATTTAACGATTTTTGGAGACTTCTACCGATACCTGTTGGACAAGTATTGGTAGTAGTCAAGTCAGTAAGAAATTCAAAAACAGTATAGAGTTCTACCGATACTTGAGATAGTTTTATTGATACATGTGTCAGTTCTATCGAAACAAGCCATGCTTCTACTGATACTAAAAACTCCAGAGAGCTAAAGAGTCCTATCCTATAACTTCTACCGATACAAGTACCCAAATTATCGATACTTCTATGAATAGAACTACAGATACTTATTATGCAACTATCGATACAACTCAAGACAGTAAACAACCTCTCTCCTACTCTATACTTCTACCGATACTTGCAAGGGTTCTATTGAAACAAGTATGCATAATTCAAACATTCACACAAGTTTTCAATTTCATCAAGAAATTCTCATTTTAAAAGCATAAGGTACAATGGATAATATTCTTAGAGTTCATAAACACATGAAATAATACAAAATCATTTAATTGTGTCTACCTTCAACCTTAAGTAACATACAAATTAAATCTAACTAAGGTTTCAACATTCAACCCAACAACCAAATCAAGTATTATACAAAAATAACATCATTCTAGTACATGTCATATAACCAAGTGATGTAAAAACTACCAAACGAGCTCCACGATGTGTGACTTCTTCGAGATGATCTGATCTTCAAGCAGCAAAATAATCTATAAAACAAAAATAACATCACTGGTAAGCTTCATAGCTTAGTAAGTTTGAAGAGTCTAAAGAGTTACCAAACATATGCGGTACCCTAGCCATCTCGTCGATTTAATTTCATTGGCTTAAAGCTATTTATCTTTGTCGATCCCTTTCTTTCAACCTCTTTATTTCCAAATGCTTCCATTTGTTGTTAACAAGGACAAAATATGTACAATTAATATCAAAAAACAAATTTATATTACGAACTTACCGGACTGAATTGCAGTTACGGATATGCTCCAAGGACTATTCTGCTAATTTTCCTTTTCCATGATTCGTGGTACGATTGTAATCTAAATAAAAAAATCATTAAAATTTTCACATTAAATCACATAATCAAATCATTTAACACAATTTAATCATTTTTGGGAAAATTACAAAATTACCCATAATACTATCTTTTTATTCAATCTAGTCTTTTCAACTCAAAACATGCAAAATACCCATTTTCTTCTAAATACTCTCCAACTGAATATCCTTAGTGCTTATACAAATCCCTACAAACCAATCATTTCAGCCAAATGTACACAATTTCATCACTTTTATATTTTAGTCCTTAAACCCTAATTTCATCAAAGATCACTTTACAAAAAGATTCAACCCAATCATCAAGCATTCAAAACTATAAAAAACTATCAAGAACAAGCATATTCAATAATGGCAAGTTTCATAACATTTGACAGATTCACAAATTGGTCCTTAGATTAGCCAAATTAGGCTAACACAGACTCAAAAACATAAAAATTACTAAAAATGGTTAACTTTTGCTTACCCAAATCAAAGCTTAAAGTTTGAGAATGGTGAAACCCTAATTTTCCCCCTTTAGTTGAATGGAGAAGAAGAAGTTGAGAAATTAGGTGAATTTTCTCATTTTCTTTCATTTAATTCATATATATACTTAAAGACAAATTTGTAATTATTTAGACTTTCATAATTAACTTTATTAATCACCTAATTATCCTTAATTTAACTTATTTATAATTAATATAACTCATGTTAATCCACCCACTAAAACACTTTAGGTTAATTAGCTCTTTTGGTCCTTCTAATTAACTAACTCTACTTTTGCACCTTTTTCAATTTAATCCTTTTTTCTTAATTAACCATCTAATCAATAGAATTTCTCAACCAAAATTTAATACGATGCTAATGACGTCATAATATTTAAAATAAATAAATTCATGACTCGATTTGTTGGAGTTATGGTCTCGAAACCACTATTTTCGACACCATTGAAAACTAGGCTGTTACATTTACGATAGGGTAGAATGGGGTTTTCTCAAGAAAGTAATGTTGAAAATGGGCTTTGCTGCTAATTGGGTGGAGCTTATAGTGAGATGTATTTAATCAACTTCATATTCGATTAAAGCTAATGGTTGTAGGGGAATGAAGTTTATGCCTACAAGAGGACTTCGTCAAGGTGACCCCTTTTGTCCTTTTCTTTTTATCTTTTACTAAAGGCCTTTCAGCTTTGATGAGGCTGGTAATTGAAGGGGGATTACTACAAGGTGCCAAGGCTAGTGAGGAAGTCCTCAAACTTCACACTTATTGTTCGTAGATGATAGTATCCTCTTCGGTGAAGTAAAAACCAAAGAAACTTTATTGTTGAAAGGATTACTACAGGAATACGAGAAATATTCTAGTTAGTGTGTGAATTTCAGTAAATCTACAATCTTTTTTAGCTCAAATACATATGAGGGAGAGAAGGAAAGAATCTCAAATCTTATAGGGATGCGATTTTCAAATATTTCTGAAAAGTATCTAAGGCTGCCAAACATGGTGGATAAGAAGAAGAAAGCGTCTTTCCAGAGCTTAAAGAATAGAATTAATGCGCGTATTGAGAACTACAGCATATAGACATTATTGTAAAATGGTAAGGAGATTTTTAGTGGAGAGATTGAGAGAATAATAATAAGATATTGGTGGTAGAAAGGACAGGGAAGGAGAGGGATACATTGGTGTGACTAGAGTCATATGTGTAGGTTGAAAGACAAAGGGGGAATGTGTTTTCGTAGTAAAAGGAAGTTCAATATTTCTTTACTAGCTAATCAGAGGTGGAGGCTTATAAATCATCTGAATTTGCTACTTACATGTGTTCTTAAAGGAAAATACTTCCCTAAGTCAGATTTTATTAATGCCCAGTTAGGGAATAATCTGTTTTACATTTAGAAAAGTATTTGGGTTGCAAATAAGATTTTTTAAAGGAAGGTTTATGCTGAAGGATGGGTTCGGGTAATAAAATTTCAATTTGTGATGATGAATGGGTTTCCAGGAATGCAAATTTTAGATTATCCACTCATGTTTTTAATTTGAAAAACTTAATGGTGTCTGTACTAATAGATGTTAATGAGAGAATATGGAAGCAAAAGCTAATCAATAATACCTTCTCGCAGACGGATGTAGCCAATATCCTCCGAATTCTGCTAGCAGAAGAGGCCCATGATGATTTGCTGGTGTAGGATGGAGAGCCTTCGGAGGAGTTCTCAGTTTGTAGTGCTTATAAACTATTACAGAAGAATACGAAGACTCTTAGTGGTTATTCTTTACAGGTCAATTCTAGTAATTTCTACAAAAAGCTATGGAGCATAAATCTCTCCGAGAAAATTAAAAATACAATTTAGAGGATTTCTTGGAATTATCTTCCTTTTCTAGTTAACATGAAATACAAGAAATTAGTAAATATTGCATGCTATCCACGGAGTGGAAAGGAGGAGGAAACTGTTGACCATTTATTTCGTGAGTGTCCTGTAATAGTCTAAGTATGGTTAAAACTTAAATGTTTGCATTTTCTAAATGTTAAAAGCATGGAGTTCAATCAATGACTTACTTGGATATTTGAGGCATGCTCTATCCCTCAAAAAAGGCTTTTCTATTATGCACTCTAGGCTATCTAGAGAGACAGAAACTTACAAGTTCATAAACGAAAAGTTTTTACAAGTAAAAACGTAGCCCAATTCATTATAAGCTATCTTGTAAATATTGAAGAGTTAGAGCAAAATAGCACTTATAATGAAAACAAAGGCAGTATGTTAGAGGAAACCATCTGGCTTAGTCATTAAAATCAATTTTGATGGTACTTTTAACGGACATAGATTCAAGCAACATCGAGTATTGTGGCGAGGAATGTAGAGGGAGAAGTGTTGTTGTTAGGAGCGAAGACCCAAGAAGGGTTTGTTTCAGCTTTTACCGCTAAAGCGATTGCTTGCCAACTAGCGGTGTGAAAGGGTTTAGGACGAGGATGGATACGAGTAATGATTGAGGGAGACTTGTTAACAGCGATTAGAAGTGTCAGTTAATACACTTCGATAAATCACAAATCAGAGCTTTTATTAAGAACATTCAATAGTTGAAAGATAAATTTCACGAAATCAAGTTCAATCATGTATCAAGATCGAAAAATGAGTTTACCCATGCATTGCAACAGAAACGATGAAAGGGGGAGAGTAGATTTACCTAGTAGGCAGAGCCCCTTCGTATGCGGAGCATTGGATGACGGTGAAGAGAGTGCGAGAATTGAAATGAAGGAGAGAAGAGGTGGGTAGGAGGAGAGAGGGAGAATTATTATGCAGATTGAAATAAAATGATGGATGCTCCTCTCGATACTTTGGAACCATCAGAATTTGGAATTAATTGTGAGTGTTGGGATAGGTTCCAAGTAATGAATTGATTGAGTAGTGGAACTGTGATGTATTGTTCCTAGAGTTTTCTTAGTTTTTTTCCTATTATGGCTTTTTGTCTTTTAGATAGGTTTGGGCCCATATTTTTGGGCTGTTGTTTAATTTAGGTCTTCGATCTGGTAGACTTGATTTTGTTTTGTTTTCTTTTGGTTTCAAGAGTAATAAAGCCCAATCTGTTTTATTCAAAAAAATAATAATAGCATTTAATATAATATGATATTAGTATACCCACAAAGCAGAGAAATATTATAATAACCGATTTCTACCCCCTAAAACCATCCATTAAATATGATTTTAGCAAACTAATTTTGTGTGTTTAATGAACATCTTTTTAGTCAAATTTTGAATAAAAAATCTACTAAGATTGTGACTTCTTGTTTAAATTTTATCAGGATGCAATTGAAATGATGAAGTTCAAAAAACAAGCAAATTGGGCTAAATTGGAACAAAAAGCAAGAAAAGGGGTCAAATTGAAAAGTTTCAAAATTAGTGGCTTATAAAAAAATAGATTTTGATTTTGTCAAATCCTATAATTAGAAAATATATAATTTTTTTTGGTTGTTAAACATAATTTTATAAGGAAATCATGATAAAATTAGCTTTTGAGAGGTGTATAAAAGTCTTGCAATTGTAGCATGAAAGGGGACAGACTTCAGACTTGAATTCAAAACAATTTTTTTTTTACATCTGTAGCTTGTTAAGAATTCTTCCATTTCCTTTATTTTTTTCTTAATTTGGTACAATTGCACATTAAATCCCCTCCTATTTTCACCTATCATGATTACATTAAAATCCATTCTCATAATACAACAAAACATGATTAATCTCATGCTTAACTAATCCCCATTTAGCTTTAGACCGATCATCATTCTGGTTGAGAATCATGAGAAATGAATCTACGCTAAAACCTTACAACACGGTATTCATTATCTCTCAAGAATATGTGATAGTCACATTTGTCCCTCAAAGTTAATTCAATTTCCACTCAAAGTGCACGTTGGGAGGGAGTTGTTTGGCGCATAGTTGGGAAACGAATCAGTTGTTTATCGTATTTGAGTTCTCGTGAATAAATTGGTGTGTCCAATTGGAAAAAGCTCGTTGGATATCATCAAGGGAGATAGTGATCGAATTTAAGTGACCTACGCAATTGAGGTCGCTAATTCGAGTTGGTCTCTTCTATATTGCAAGGTTACTGAGATCTTAAATTGCGGACGCGTGTTACATGGTTAGATAGTCGGTAAGGGTTGGTTTACAGGTCATACCAAAATCAACTACACAATGAGGAGTTGGTGGTTGAGGCATCCTTGCTCACTATAATCAACTTATCATTTTCAAGAAAAATTTCACTTTCAAGGATCGATTCGAGTTTGGAGTGTACCGAGGCTAAGATTAAGCATTCACATATTTAATTTACCAATTTAATTTACCGAGGCTAAGACTAAGCATCCGCATATTTAATTTTCCAATTTAATTTAAATTACTTAATTTTATTTTGCAACTATCATTTGATTATTATTACGTTCTATTCATTTTTATATTTTTCCTTTATCAATTAAAATTCCAAAAAAATAGTAAACCCACGAAACAACCCTTCTTCTTCTCCATTTTTCTCTAAAATAAAACCATAAACTCCATTAAAACCTTACTTTCTTCACGCTATCAGCAAACATCATCATTCGTCTCTCCCTCTCCTCCCTAACCACTATCGTACTTTCACCCACGAGAAAACAGTAGCTTCTTCAAGACCAAAACACCATTGTCCTTCATCCTCAAATTCCCAAGCCACCTCACTTACAACCATAAACGGTGCCGCCTTCCAACCTACACCACCACACTTCAAACGTTACTCCTTCGCTCGTTAAAATCAACGTCGACATTGCCCAAAAAAATAACAATCATCACTCCCCAAAGCCCTTTATTGTCGTCGTACCTAACACTACCACCTTGCGCCGCCATCGTTCCTTAAAACTTGAACATTGTGCACCAGCCATCCATGGTTCGCACTACAAATCAAGCGGTCAACGGTTGACAGTTTCTCGACTTCTCTTAATCAAGGTCGCAACCGATTGTCAGCATCGCCCATCATTGACATTAATGACGAAGATTCAAAATCGTCTCCACCACTAGTGATACAATTTGTAGGATTGACTCAACATCACTGTCAAAGAAGCTCAACACTGAACGATGTAAAAAATCCACAAGTTAGTTTTGACACTTCCGACGGAGTAAGGTATGGAACCTTGAATCTCCAATCGATTTTTTCATTGCTAACATCCAACAGAACGTTCATATGAAACTAGCACCTCTAATTTCCATGGCATAAACCTTTGAATCAACACATGCTCAATGGCAACCATCACACCAACCAAGTGAAGAGTCAATATTAACTTCAGGCAGCGATACTGAGGTTACTGGTCTAGCGAGTCCGCCAAATAGTCCGTCTGAAAAAGAGCATCAACCACCTAGAGATAATAGGTGTAGACAACGAGGACGTACCTACACGATTCCATTAAAGGCGAGACTTCAGGGATTTTTGCATTTTACATCTCTAAAACACCACACGAGATACGATGAAGTTCAACATTGCCTAATCCCAATTTGTGAGAGCATCTCTCTCTTTACCCTCAATATACTTAATTTACATGATGTTGTATTTAATCTTGATGTTATTTTTTGAACATCTTATGTGAATATTAAATGTGTTGCATTCTATAAATTCATATATGAGTTTTATGCAACTTTTAGTTTCGATATAAATGCCATCAAGAATGTTAAAACTCAGGACATCTTCTACTTCTGATTACTCAGTAATAAATTTAGAATGTCAGTTTCAGATTTCAACATAGTCATGGGTTTCGCTGATCTTGACGATGTTCAATCTTATGGTTGACATACCTTGCGATTTTGATGCTAATGATGCTTATTCAGCTCTGACTAACTTTATATTCCGCACCTACAATTCTAAGATCTCTAAAGTCTTACTGGTGCATTAACCGACCTTCAGATACATTGATAGATTCCTTGTTTTTAATTATTCAAGCCGCAACAAATCTTCATCTGTCCTAACTAAGACAAAATTATTTTTCTTGTGGTGTATGCACCTCGATTATAGAGTCAATTTAGGATAGTGGTTTACACGAGGTTTCAATGTTGTTATACAATCTCACCAACCACTCATACTCGACCCATACATCACATGTTTAGCTACAAACATTTTTCCATTCGAAATTGATTTTTCATCTCTTACATATACATATATTATGGATCATTTAGATGAATATTATTTGAATTTTATGGGTTTACTTGTCGGTAACCCTATTGCATTTTATTTTGTTCCCTCAAGTAGGGGAACTGCTCTCAACAACAGAGTTTTTTGTCAACGACATAGTCCAACTCCTAGGGAGCAAGAAGAGCAACCTCCTTCTATTATGGAGGAATGACTAAACTGTATTAAGGCTCACCTAGACACAATGGGGGCTCAAATCTCAAATATCTTTGCCATATTACAAAGCGGCCAAATGTGTTGCGTGATTACGTGTAAGTGTACACAGTCGTACAAATAATAAGTAGTAAGTAAAAGAGTATTATCTCTACAGGAATTGTGCAGAAATCATTTAAAAAGTTAATTTTTGATCAATTTGGTTAAACAAGATAAATAATAATATTGTTGATAAAAAGTCGTAGTTTAAATTGAAAGATAAAATCAGTATTCAAATAAACAAAACAACGTACATTGCAGAAAATGATTAGAATAGGAAATAAACACAAGGAATAATATAACACAAAATTAATAAACTAAAATAAAATATTTTACTTTAATAAGAATTCATTAGTAGTCATAAAAAGAATATTACGAAAGATTTGTGGCAATATGAAAATTCATTAAACCTATTTTAATTAAAACATAGGTTTCTCCCGAAGTCCTATTATGTTCCTAAGTTAATTAGCATATCCTTATGTAAAAAACTAACTTAGAAAACACCCTTCCGGGAGATCACACAGTTTATGCATACAACAATTATCTTCTAAAAACGACATGATATGCATCATTTAGATTTTACGTCTACTAACTATTACCTCTTCCCAGATTAAACAATTAATTCAATAACTTACAATTGTTGGCCATATATTCACAAGTATAAACACGCTGTAAACCTAAATAAATGAAATAATCATTTGTACAAAATATTCAAGAAACAAACATATAATGAACTCAAATCAAGATTCATATCCATTTCGAATTAAAAAAATTAAGTCATGTCATATTAAACTGAAAATATAAAGATGAGCTGCAATCTTGTCTCCCGAAATAGAAAACCTTAATTTAGCAGTAAAGAGAAGGATAAGAACAAATAATTGAAGGGGGCTATCCACGACCATTTCACAATGCGAAAAGTAAATAGCTGAATGCAGGAGGCTATTTGCAATTACTCCTTGTGGCTTCCCATGGTGGCTTTCCTCCTCATCTTTAAGTTAAAATTCACCTAAACATCTTCAAGTCAACCTCTTATTTATTCTCATTTTCGGCAAGTAGTTACCTTATTTTTTGAATCTAAGTGTTTAGCAAGCCATGAATAAGGCAAGAATACTTAAGAAAAAACATGTAAAAAAAAGTTCCACTCACTAGTATTTAATGTGTGAAAAAGGTTTATTCAAATGATGAATCTTTAATAGTCGAAGATCCCTAACTTCCCTTGCCAAAAATAGTAAATAAAATCTCTCCATTATCCCCTTGATCTTGTCATCCCTTGTATAATGGAAGAATGAGTCTTCCTTGCTAATTTTAGTAAGTTACCTTTTTCTCTCCATGCATGGTTGGCCAAATATGGTTCAAGTGTGATGAAATTTTACTGCTATTTTTAGCAATTAGTTGATGGTTGAAGGTTTAATTTAAGGGATATTTATATTGATTTTTATTTGGCAAAATATAAGGTCAAAATTGCTATATATGAGAGTTGAATGGTTGGTTAGGGACTACTATTTTAAGCAATGGATAATTGCCAACTTATTTTTCTGATAAAATTAGGTAAATGAAATTTATTTTGGGGCTCATGTTTAGGCAATATTAGGCCTTATTGGAATTCATATTGGATCATTATCACTTTGAAATCCATGTGACTAAAATATTAACCTTTCAACTTATACCTATCTAAGACCCAAATACAACCAAAAATTCTGTCATCCTTTCCTTAGCTCAATTAATCCAAAAAAGTAACATGCATTTAATATAAATTCACTAAATTAACATATTCCCATGGAAATAACAAAATATAATGAAATTGAATATGAAACCATAGAAAGTGTTATATTTTAACTCTAAATTAGCATAATTTATAAATAAAAGAGTGTTAAAATGTATATATATTTTTGAATTTAAACCACATCCACCACTTTTCGCCAAATTAAGACGGGGAGTACACTTGACCCTTCTCTTTATTATTCTTTTAAAATGGCACATTGAGGGCAATGTGGGCTAAGTAAAGGGGGTATTCGTAGGACATGTCATGGTATTACTTATTCTTTGTTGCATGTGGTTAATTCTTATATTAAGATTATTCCTTAATTTATTTTGAAATTGAACATTCAATTCTTATGCTTAGTTAATTCAAATAATTGGGTAATTCATTAATAATTGCTTATTGATTAATTTTATTGCCAAGCGTTTTTTTAGAATTAAAAATATTATGGTTAAGTCAATATTTCATGGAAATTATTAGCTGTTTAAACTTGCTTAATAAAAAGTACTCGTATCACATTTTAGTCATTTTATTTTATGTTACTATAAAAAGATAGAAAAAAAAGAGAATATAATAATAATAATGAATAAAATTGTATGTATATACAACTCCAGTGATGGCTTTGTTATGAGTGAAGATTTTGGAAATGTGACCAAATTAAGTAATCGAGATGAGGTGCTTGGGTTGTCATCTCACCTCGCGTCAAAGGATTTGAGTGACGAACCGAAAAGGATTTGAGTGACGAACCGAAACTTGCAAACACTCTAGTAATCGGGCTGCCATGAGTAGGGAAAAATAATCTATTTGGAGACGTATCAAATTGAGTAATCAGGATGAGGTGTTTGGGTTGTCATCTCATCTCGCGTAAAAAGATTTGACTATGCCCCCTAAATTTGTTGAATAATCTGATCAAGAACAATTGTCTTGCAAGTTTGATTGAGCTTTAATTTAGTGAAATGGTTGATTTTGAACATTATTAAAATTTTATAAATGATTGTTGGTGAAACTAAGTACTTATTCATGCTAACACTTAAATTGTTTTCATTACGCTTGGTTGTGGAAGGAGACTTGATTTTGGAACAAAATTATTGAATGGTTTCTAGTATGGGAATACATAATATGCTTGAGGACACTCATCGACTAAGTAGGGAGAATTTGATAGCAAGTTAATTTTGTGTATTTAGTGTACTTATTTTTCGTCAAATTTTGAAAAGAATGATACTAAGCTTGTGATTTCTTATTTAAATTTTGAAAAGAATTTGATAGCAAATTGAGCTAAATTGGAACAAAAAGCAAGAAAAATGGCCAAATTGAAAAGTTGCAGAACTGGTGGCTGATAAAAAAAATCAGATTTTGATTTTGTCAAATCATATAATTAAAAAATATATGATTTTTTGTTGGTTGTTAAACATAATTTTAGGAGGAAATCATGCTAAAATTAGCTTTTGAGAGGTATATAAAAGCCTTGTAATTGTGGCATGGAAGGGACAGACTTGAGACTTGAATTCAAAATAATTTTTCCTTTCTTACGTCTGTATCTTGTCAAGCATTCTATCATTTCCTCTCTCTTTTTTGGTGCAATTACTCTTTAAGTCCCCTCCCTTTTTTCACCTATCACAATTACATTTGTCACATCCTGAAAATCGGGTTAGTGAAACTAAGAGTGATTACATTCTATTTTTGAATTAAGGTTGTAGGAATTATGTCAAATGAATTGATCTGTTTCAGTGAATAAGTGCTCTGAGTGTGTTCAAATCTTTCGTTTTGAAATTTTTACTATTTTTGTCCCTATCTCTATCTCTGCATATTTGGTTAAATTTAATTCTTGCACAAGTTTTGGCAAGAATGAAATTGTTTGTTTAGTGGTAAGGCTTCAACTTACCTTTAGTCTTGTGTTCAAATCCCTATGTGAATAAAAGAGAATTATTTTTGTTTTAAATTCTAGAGAAATTCTTATAAGAATAAGGTACCAAATGTTGTGGGGTTGTGGGTAATTTTTGAAAGATTTTTTTCTTTTAAAATATATATTAATAATAAAAATTTGTAGGTTTGCAATTTCATCATTCATTTTATTTGATTGTCGTACATAATATTTGAAAATTTGGTTGCCTTTTCTCTTTTCATTGGAAAGCTTTTAAGGTACTTTATTTATTGATTTTTTTTTCTTTTCATATATTTGAATTTGAATATTGAAATACAAGGAAGGAACTTTTGGTTTTCGTTTTGCATCCATCAAAGAAAGAAGCTTTAGCTTAAACGTATCCACTTTTTTCGAGGGTGTTTAATTGGTTTATTTTGAGATTTTGTTTGTACTTGAATTTAGGAAAATATAAATAAAGTTTGAAAAAGTAAATGGGAAAAGAGTTTGTTTTATGGTTAGTTAAAGCCCAATTTTGCAAAATCTATTTTTAACAAGAAAAGAAAGAGATGTTCTTTATACCTTATCTCTATTTTTTATGTGACCTATTTATCACTTAGTATCTTTTATTCTTTTAGATTGTGTCTAAATTTATGGTATTGGAGTAAATATTGTCTAAGACTGATTTTTTGTTTCCTCTAATGAATTAAAAAATAATAATAAAATTTTATTTTGTTTTAGCAAAAAGATGAGCACATTGTGAGATGAAGTCAAGGATTAGTAATTGACTTAGTGCTTAAAAGAAAATAAGGAGACAATGTGATTTGTTTAGGAACCTCAGTTCGATTTCCTTCCTTTGCAAAATGATTTAATTGTTGGTATTGGTGTACTATTAGGGGAAATTCGCAAGTCCCATGACGATCTTTCGGTGAGTTAAGGAAATTTTGGGGACTGCTGTTATATGGGTAAATTTTCGTGTGTTGAAGGGTTGGTTTGTGGAATTAGAAGCAAGGGATCAATTGATTATAGTCGAGTTGGTGGTTTGGTTTTATTTTTCTTGTGGTTAATTAGTCATGTTAAATCTTGATTTTAGGTTCGATAATTGCGATTGTGGATTCAGCATCATAACTGCTTCATGTGTGTGACTTCAACTCATAGAAAAGAAGATCGATAGAAAGCCGAAAAACTCGAAAACAGCAGTTGTTTTCGAAACTATTCTAAGCCACACAGCCATGTGCTAGGTTGTCTCAGACTGTATATGTCACACGGGTTGGGCTATTTGGGTCGTGTGGTCCACACGGGGTGTTGGTCACACTGGCGTGTGTTAGACCATGTTCCAGATCGTGTGGACCACACGAGCTAGGCCAATTGGGCCATGTAGGCCCATTTTTTAAAATTTTCACTTAGGCCCGTTTGACTTAGAAATTCGTAGTTAGACCTCCTGTGGGGTCCGTTTAGCTGAAATAAGACTAAAAACATGACTTCTATTGATATTTGTCTATATGTGTTATGAGTAAGGTATGTGAAAAATATGTTTACGTTCTATGTTCTGATAATTCAAAAATATGATTAAGTATTACAAGCATGACTTAGACTAATAAACTCTATGTAGGTTATTTTATGTAATTTGTGTTAATGAAATTTACACAAAGCATGTCATGTTTCTAATTTGTTACGATTGTATGTTAACATGTTCTAATGTGAAAAACACGTATGGCATATGTGCATCTGATGTCTGTTAGTATTTGCATGTGCATTGGGGTGGGATATGACATGTGATGGAGAAAGTGTGATTTTGACAGTATTACTGCACCTTCTGGTGGTGTATTTGTAATATTTTTTCTGACAGCTTGAATGTAATTATAGTGGCTCAACAACATATATAAGATTCTGGCAGTTTACCACAACATTTCTATCTGGCAGCTCAACTGTACTTATATGAGTGGCATACCACCATGACTCGGTGTGATTGGATGGATGGACTCTTGTAGTCCTAATTAGTGTGATTGGTTGGATGGAGTCGGTGTGTAGCGGATGAGGTAGAATTTGTGTCTGCATCTGTATATGCATCTGCATTTAATTATGAGAATACATCTGATTCCATATATGAGAATATGCTTGAACTTGTATATGAAACGTATCTGTTTGTCTATGTGTTTCTGATTTGTTGCTTGGGATGTGTTACACACTAGGCTTCTAGCTCACTCGTTTGTTTAATACGTTTCAAGTGGTCACACTAGGCTTCTAACTCACTCGTTTATTTAATATGTTTTAGGTGGTCACACTGAGCTTCTAGCTCACTCGTTTGTTTAATATGTTTTAGGTGGTCTTCTAACTAAGGACTGGACGGCGTACGAGAGCTTGAATTATTTTTCTCAGTGAATTAAAATATAGTGATTTTTCATAATTATCTATTTTGGACTTTGGGAATCTTTTTTTTTTTTGCTTTGTTTTGGTTTTAGTTTAAATCGTTGGTAATTGATATTTTCGAACGTGAAACTAAAAAATCACGCGAATTAACAAAATGGATTTTGGTTTTCAAAATTAAAACTATGGAAAAAATTTTCCTTTGCAAATTAAGTAATTTCTTAAGTGTTTTTCTATAAACGATATTAAGTTAAGAGCTAGTCTGTAAAATAAATAAGCTCTATGCGTAATTTTCGAAATAACATATAAGTGTTTTACTAAGAATATTATTTTCAAATTTCTTGGTTTCTAAAGCTAGGATTTAACTTCTAGTTTTTCAAACCAAACAATGCAGTACTTTCAAATTCGGCCATAACTTTTAGGTCGGGTTTGGGGTGTTACAACAATAAAATTCATTCTCATAATCTAAAAAAGCATGATTAATCTCATGCTCAACTAATCCCCATTTAGTTTTAGACCGATCATCGTTCCTATAACAACTTATTTTTCAGTGGTTCAGAAATAATAGTTTTGGGACCACAACTCTGACGTGTCAGTCCATAAATATTAATTATTTAATATTTATGATGTTATTAGTGTCATATTAAATTTTGGTTAAGAAATTTTTTCATTTAGATAGCTAATTAAGCAAAAAGGACTAATCATAGAAGTTGAGAAAGTTGACTTCTATTAGTTAAAATTATTAAATAGCCATAGGAAGGTAATTAAAGAGACCAATATAATAATTAAACCCTAAGGATTATAGTGGATGGTTGTAATGTTATAAATGTTGGATTTGAGTGATTTAATTAAGGGTATTAAGGTAATTTAGTAAATAGAAATGATATAATAAAAACAATCAAATTGATAAAAATGACTTTCATCTTCTTCCTTCAAACTTGTAAAACCAAAACCCTAAGGAGAAATTGAGAGACAATCGGCCACTTTGTACCTTTAATTTGGGTAAGTAAATCTCAACCGTTTTTAGTGACTTTTATATTTTTAAGCTCGTAGTAGCTTAATCTAGCTAACTTGAGGACTAATTTGTAAAAATGTTGAACATTAAAAATGTTGCAATTGATGAGTTGAGTTGTTTCTTGAAGCTTATGAAAGATTATTAAGCTTTGTTGATAGATTAGATTATTTTGTAAAGTACTTTTTGATGATTTTAAACGTTAAGGATTAAATTGTTAAAATGATGAAATTGCTAGTATTTAATGTGAGATAAATGCAAATAAGTGTTGTAGAGAAGCCTTAGAGTATTCGGCTGAAATGGGTGTTAATGAAAATTGGTTAATTTGCATGTTTGAGGGCTTAGGGACTAAATTGAATAAAAGTGAAAAGTTGAGGGTAAATTTGTAAAATTTCAAAATGGATTTAATTACATAAAATGAATTAATTTTGATGTTGATTTAGTTAATTGAATGAAATTATTATTTTAGATCAAGAACGTGCTGACAGTCACGGTAAAGGAAAGGTTGTAGAGTAATCCCTCCACTTAAGTCATAGCTGCAAATTAGTCCAATAAGCTCGTACTGTTATTTTTATATTTTAATAACTCTTTATACATTCCTTATTATTTCAAAAAATTTAAAGTATGTTTAACAAATTAAGAAGTCTGAGTAATGAATGAAGTAACGAGTTATCAGGCCTTGGGCCAATGATTTGAACCGATGCGATGGCTGAGGCACTGCATATGTTGCGAATTCTCAATAGCTTGTGTAAGCAGCATCGTGAGTTGGTGAATTTTGAATGGCTAATGTGTTCTGATGATACAAAACCCTACGATGGCTGAGATCCTGCATACATTGTGGATTCTCATTAGCTTGTGTGAGCAGCATCGTGAACGGGGTGATAGAAATCGTAGGGATGGCTGAGGTCCTGCATATGTTGTGGGTTCTCATCAACTTGTGTGAGCATCATCATGAATAGGTTAAAATTCTGTAACTGGCTTGAATGAGCGATATTCTGTTATTACTGAAATGAGATCATGCCTTACTAGAATCAAGAAAAGATTGAGTTATGACATGATGTAACTCTCATATGTTATGAATTGTGGTTGGCAGAGATTTCATTATTATTTCTTATAATTGAATTGCTGAGTTGTTTGGTAAGATTTATTGTTAATTTCGTGAACTTACTAAGCTTTCATAAGCTTACTCGTGATCTATCTTTTGTTTTGTAGATTACATTTTGTAGATGGGAGATCAAATCAACTCGAAGAATCACACTATCCCGAGGACTCTCTTTGGTAGCTTTTGTAAAAACTTGGCTTATATGACATGTAATAAGCAAATGTTAATGTTGTAAAACTTAAGGTTATGTTTGGCATTTTGGTATGCTTTATGTGCTAGAATGGTAAGTTTGTGTGACATGCTTGTTCAACTTAAGCAAACTTGAATAGTGTTTTATGAGTTGGTAAAGGTCATGTTTGAATTGAGCATGAAATGATAGAATTAGCTTGGCTTATGTAAAGCTATTTGTAGGTGTTTGTTATGGAAATAATGTGTATATGATTTGTGTTGTTATAGGTGTGTGATGCATTTGGTGAGTTGTAAGTTATTGAAATGCTTATTTTTGTTAACTTTAGGTGAGTTTAATGTCTTATGATGGTATGATATGTAATGGGTTAAGTGCTTGTTTAATTGGGCGAGAAACAAGCTTATATTTGGTCATTTTTTTAGGTACACATGGCCTGGACACTGGCTGTCACACTGCCGTGTGTCACACACGAGCGTGTGCCCTAGGTGTGCTAGGTGCATGGTTCACGCAGGTGTGTGGCCCAAGTCAGTGAGTTACACGATATGATACACGGTTGACACATGGGCGTGTGGGGGAGCCACATAGCCATGTGACCCTTGTAGCTAGAATCTTTTTTCAGTTTTGTCTGAAAAGTTCTATTTTATTCTGATTTGGTCCCTAATGGTTCGTAAAACTGCTTTTAGGGGCTCAAGGCCTAATTTAAAGCTCGTATATGTGTGTTTAATAGTGTTTTGAAGAATTAATGGAATTAAATTGTTATTTGAATACTGGATGTTATGAAAGGTTTCGATGTGTACAATAACTCTCTGTAACCCCATTCCGACGACGGAACGGGATATGGGTGTTACAGTTTCGATCGAGAATTGTGAGAAATGAATCCGCACTAAAACCTTACAACATAGTATTCATTATTTCTCCGAAATATGGGATAGTCACATTCATCCCTCAAAGTTAATTCAATTTTAGCTCAAAGTGCACGTTGGGAGGGAGTTGTTTTGGCAAAAAGTTGGGAAAAACAAGTTGGTCGTCTATCGTATTCTAGGTCTCGCGAACAAATTGGTGTGTCTAACTGGAAAAAGCTAGTTGAATTCTGTCAAGAGAGATAATAATCAAATTTAAATGACCCATGCGGTTGAGACAATTAATTCAATTAGAGCATAGGAAATTTATATTTAATGGTTTCAATGTCCATCACACACCCACAATATAAAAAAACATATATAATAAGTAAGAGATGAGGGGGAGATCTTCTCCACTGGACGTTAATAACCATATAGGCAACAAATTTTGTTTACGATGTTTTAAAAATTATCTGCGATCCAACAACAGTTAGTATTGTTATCCATGCAAGCCAAAAGAATTTCCAAACTATTAAAATTTAAATGTTTTAATATAAAGAAAACCTTACACTTAATACATGCACTGAGATAATAAGAAATGTGGTATACCTTATTAAAAAATTTAACCGATATCTAATCAAATATGAAAAACTAAGTGATATATGTAAAATACTGAAAAAAATACCAAATAAATATTAGCTCTAATATATTCTACAATTTAATTAAAGAAACATAATTTTTAAAGATGTTATATTAGATATGGAAAAAATATATATTAGATGTAACTAAGTTCTAACTTGAACATGAAAAATCCCACATCTCTATATTCACCGACCAAATAGAAAAGAGACTGAAACTCTCCACCGACCATACATTTTCTTGACTGAAGGAAATGAAAGTTTTAATTTTTCTTTAAAAGGAAGGCAGTTTCTGGGAAGAAAAATGATTTTAGAAAAAAAAAAAAAAAAAGCTTAATTGATGATTTGACTTATGAAGTATACTTGATTTTTTTATTTTGTATTTAAATTTAATTTTATCAATCACTTCTCATAGCACTTAAAAGTATGCATTCATTATATTTTTTAGTCATTTTCTTGGCGAGGTTAAAATGCATTTTATAACCAATCACAAAGTGTCATGTGTTAACTTTATGTCAAAAAAAATATTTTTCTATTAAATGTATATAGACATTAAAAAATGAAAATAGAAATAAATACATAAAAAATAGGAAAATATATAAAATTTTAAAAAAACATATAAATTATAAAAATATAATTTACAAAAAAAATACAATATTGAAAATAAATTAGTTGGAATTATAATATTGTTACAAAAATGTAAAATTATAAAAATTTGTAATTTAAAAAAGTTTAAAAATAATTTTTTTTATAAAATTCTAAAAAGTATTTAAATTTCAAGTTTTTTTGCAATTACTTGAAATTTAAATATTTTTTTATTTTTTTATTTTTATTTTTAAAAATTTATAATTTTATATTATAGAATTTTAAAAAATATTTTTATTTTTAAATATTTTTTAATTTATAATATTAAAAAAAAGATATGAGGTGAATTCTAATAATATCATGTAATCAGTCAACGGCTGATTAATGATTGATCAAAGTAAAAAGTGTTTTGATTGATTAGTATTGATCGACGTTGATAGATAACGTGGCATTATTAAAATTCATCCTTGTCTTTTTTTATTTTTTTAATAATATATATTATATTGATTAAAATGTAAAATATATATTATATTGATTAAAATGTAAAATATATATAATATATAAAATAATTAAAAAAGTTTTAAAATCAATTTTTTATAAAATTCTAAAATATATCATTATAAATCTTAAAAAGTCAACATAATATATACAAATTAAAATGTTATAAATATTTAAAAATATTTAAATTTCAAGTAATTGCAATTTTTTATAATTGTATATTTTAAAATTTTATAAAAATTTCATTTAAAACTTCTAAAAAATACAATTTTTTACACATTTTGTAATAATATTATTAAGTTCAACTAATTTATTTTCAAATATTGTATATTTTGTAAAAAAAAATTTATAAATTTTTAATTTATATGTTTTTTTAGATTTTATATATTTTCTTGAATTTTTATATATTTATTTTATTTTTATATTTTAATTTGTATATATATTTAATAAAAGAAAATACTTTTTTTACATAAAGACACCGCGGCATACTTTTTTTTTTTGAATATACTGGTGTGATTACATGGTAGTATCTGTTCATACTTTCTTAACACTTTAACAACGCACACACAGGTGCTCGAACCCGAGTCTCTTAAAATGAATAATATCTTCTTAACCACTGGAGCCACTCGTTGAGTTCTAACAGAGGCATACTTAAGGGTACCAAATTAGGAAGTGATTGATACTTTAGATACCAAATTGAAAATTAAAACAATTTAAATACTAAAGTGAGAAAATAAATATGCAAAATAGTGAATTAAGAAAAAAAAATCATTAAAAATGACGATTTCAGAGTAAATAACTTTTTTTATTGAAAAAAATGGTTTAGTTAACAAGAAGTCTTTTTGTGTTTAGAACTTTATTATACAAGGACTTCCACTTTTTTATATTATAGAGCCAACCCTTTTAATTTTTAGAGTTTTTAATATTTTACATTTATTTTTTTTTAAATATATTTGTTTGATTACATGGTAGTATCTGGTCATACTTTTTTAACTCTTTGACAACGCACACATACACCTTGCATACACAGATGCTCGAACCTGAAGCCTCTAAGATGAACAACATCTTCCTTTCTACTTGAACTACTTGATGGGTTCACATTTAATTTTTTTAGGCATTAAAAGAAGTCAATAATGAATAACGTACAGTTTAAATGAATAATTATCAACCATGTCCTTCAGGATTTTTTGAAAGACTAAATCACATATCTAACATTTTAACATTAATTGAGTAATTTAGTTTTTAATATTAAATTATTATTATTGGTTTTACAATAATATATTAATTGAGAAATTGAGTAATGTGATGTGAATTCAACGTTACCAAATATATACACACATGCGTATTTCAATTGAATTTCTATAATCTTGTTATCAATAATAATGTATGAATTGGATTGAATTAATCGATTAGATAAAAAAATCAATTAGGATATTAGTTCGAAAAAAACTATAAGATTGATTAATTTGAAAATCGATATGAATCGATTGAATAAAACAAAAAATCAATTGAACCAAACGAATGAATCAATTTTTTTTATTTTTCTATTTTTTAAAATTTTTAATAAATTATTTAATCAAATAAGATAGATGGATAATATCGATTGTATTGATAAATTGATAACATGTTAGACTACTTATTCAAATCTAAAAACCTTGATTACAATGCAAATGATGTGATTTTTCTGTTAAAGATTTGATCATAATTAAATTTTATTTTATTTAATTTTTATAGATACATAAGATGAATATGAAGTAAGTGCAATTTTTTGTGGTAAGTGCAATTTCTATATATATAAACATTTTACCAATTTTATCATCAAAGGTAATGGTCAAATATCAATTCTAATCCCTCTACTTTTTACATAACACCTGTCCAATGGGTATCATTTTCTTTCTTTCTTTTTTTTTTTTTACAATGAGAAGCTAGTGGCCAAATATCAATTCTAGTCCCTTTACCCTTTTTGAGATTATAAAAGAATGGTTAAATTCCATATTTAATACTTATATTTTGCTCAAATTTGAAATTTAATCTTTCTACTTTAATCTTTACATAATTTGGTATCTCAACTTTTATAATTTCATTAGTTAGTTTAAACACTTTATTCTAATAAAATGGTGATGTCAATTTTTAAAAATTGCTAACACCGTTAAATTTTTTTTATTAAATTTAGGTCATTTACAATGTCATTTTTTGTTACATGTATACCAAGTGATTTTTTTTTTTAATTTTCACCAAAATATTTACTAGAAGAATTTTAACAATATTAACAAATTGACCTAAATTTTTAGATTTGAAAAGTAAAAGGAGTAAATTTTTGAAAATAAAAATACAAATTAAATTCTAAATATGCAAAGAATATAAAAATTTTGAGCATACTGTAATTTTTAAATTTTTACTTTATAATTTAATTAAAAAATAAGTAATTATCCCAATGCGAGACGTGGATAGAAAGCATATTAGTTTAAATAAAAAAATATAAAATTTATTAAAAGGTTTTAATATGAAAATATATTTACATCTGAAAAGTTTATTATTAAAAAATATAATTTTTAACACATGTCATGTTCTATTGGTCGATTCTGCCAGTTATAAACTAACCCGTTTATTGGAGGTCCTTACTTGTGAATCTATTGGCAACTATAAAAGCGAATATGATCCAAGAAAAAAAAATCAAGGACCAATGTGAGAAAATGTGTCAAGTTTAGGGGTCAATCAGTATGTTAAGCCAATCTATAAACTATATATAAAAGGTCTAATTGACTTTCATTCTACTGACGCATGGCACCTCATGGCACTCTCAAACTTTTTCTACATTAAATTTTAATTTTGGTCTTTTGATTATGTTTAAATTTCTTATTTAATTTTTATACTTTAATTTCTAACATAATTTGATCTCTATATTTTTATAATGTTATTAATAGTCCAAATAATTAACATTACTAATTTTTTATTAAAACATTATGTGGCTACATATAATGTGAATGTCTTAAGAACTTAGAGATTGACAAATATCTTCCTATTTCATTTGTTTTCTTTAATATAAGAAAATGGTCATATTTCAATTCTGACTCGTATATTATGATAAACTTGAGATTTAATATATATATATATATATATACTTTAATTTTTTATATAATTTGATTTCTCTATTTTATAATGTCATTAGTTAATTTAAAAAATTAATATTGTTAATTATTTTAATTAAATGTTGGCATCAATTATTCTTACGCACAACGACAAGAACAAACAAATTATTTATCATGACAAGTTCGAACGTATATTTTTAAGAAAAAATCTTAATCTATATTTTCAACATTATTTTTTTGTTATATATATATTATTAATTTCAAAATGTCATTGTAGTAAATTTAATAGAAAAATTTTAGTAATGATAACAACTAGGCCTGAATTTTTAAATTAAAAAAATAGAGAGATTAAATTTTTGCAAAAGAAAAAAGAGTAGGGACTAAACTATAAATGCATAAAATATATAGACTAAAAATATATTTTAACCTTCAAACTTTTATAACATAATTTATCACGAAAAATAATCAACCCAAAGCGAAGAATCTAAAACTATTAAAAATAAAATAAATTTAAAAAAAAAAATCATGTGATGCATAGATGAGCCAACATGTGACACGTATTTATAAAGATGAGGCCACGTGGAGACAAAGGGTTTCCAAATCTTGTAGTTTCTTTTCATTTCTTCACACTTAAAATCCTTGCACTGTTTAAGAACCTTCACAATGTTTTTTCACCTTCGCTCGGTACCTTACATCTTTCGAATTCATAATTTTCTTTTTGTTTTTTGAATTTTTTGAATTCGAAAATCGATTTCATTTTGCCATGATTTCAAGATACCTTTCTTTCAATCTTTCATACAAAATTTCTATTGTTAATTTCTTTTATTCTTTTCCAATTCGTTTTAATCAATGCTTTGGTAGTTTGATTGATGTTTGGCTGCTGAGTTTTAAGGATTTGTTTAGTTACATTTTGTCTAATCGTGTTGTTAAATTAAATTCGATGAAATTCTTAAAGTTCACATTTTTTATTTGATTTTCGGTTGATTATAATTTATTGATTGTGAGTGTAATCTTCTTAATTTGACTTAAACGGTAGATTAAAGTTGAAGAGGTCACATTTGTCACAGAAGTGGCTCGATCTTTTTTATAAGTCAAATTTCAATACTTAAATTTCTATTACGTAAGTGAATATCTCATTTTATCAATCCCAAACTAATATGAGTTTTAACAGCAAAAATAAATCAATAATCTATATATAATAATTTACCTGTAAAATATTAAAATAAATGTAAAATAAATATCATCCTAATTAATTATCTCTTAATAAATGTAAAATATTAAAATAATATTAAATCATTAATGTCAATAAATAACTTTAATAAATAACATGTATTGTAAGTAGATCTACTCATGGGTCGGGCCACTCGACCCGACTAGAAGGTCCGTCCGAAAAATATGAGGGTTTAGACAAAAATATAAGTCCGAAAAATGGGCTTGGACAAAAAAATGAGACCCATTTTCTAAACAGGCCGATCCTCGAGTATGAGTTTTTTGGCTCGAGCTCGGTCCCACTGACCTGAATAAATTAATCATTTTTAATAAAAAATTATATTGTTATTTTGGTGTTGTTTTTTACTATTTTGGTTGTTTTTTTTGCTGTTTTGTGTTATTTTTTTTATTGTTTTGGTGCTTTTTTTTACTATTTTGATTGCTTTTTTCGAGTTATTTTGCTGTTATTTTTGTTGTTGTTTTGGTTGTTATTTTTTGTTGTTTGGATGTTATTTTTTATGCATTTTTACTATTGTTTCACTGTCTTTTTTAATATTATTTGAATATTGTAAAACTTATGTTTTATTGTTAATTTTTTTACTAATTTATTTGCAATTATATTAATATAAAAAATTTTAATGTTTTTTAAATTTATTTATTTTTAATGTTTGTTTTAATGTTTTTAAATGTATTTGATATATTATATATTTTTTAAATTTGTTGTATGTAATAAAATAATCTAAAAAAATTAATATGAGTCGGCCTCGGGTTTGACTATTATAATTCGGGTCGGGCTTGGACAAAAATTTAGGCCCATTTTTCGGGCCGAGTCAAGCTCGGGCCTAATAATTGGACCTAAAATTTTATTGAAGCCCGGCTCGAACCCAACTCAACCGAGCCCACGATAAGTTCTAATCCTAAGTGATGTAATAAAAAATAATTATCTCATACCACAGTTCATAGTAAAATAAAACGATAATTATAAATAATAATACATCATTGGCGAGAACAAGCTGAGACCCTTCGTGCGTCAAGCTCGCGCCTACTTCGTTAGATTTTCTGAAAAGATGGAAAAAGTAGGGGAGTGAGCTTAACATGCTCAATGGGAGTGTAACACCCAAAACTCAATGTCATCGTTGGTTAGGGTTTCAAGGGCTTACAGATCATTTACAATCGAAACAAATACAATTTAGAACATAATTTGAAAAGTTACACTCAACAAGATAGATTACAATTCAATAAAATATATTTCATTCTCTTTTACAACATCTCAAATTTAACAGGAACCAAATTAAATTGCAATTGAAACATCAAATTTCTCAAAACAGGGGTCACACGGTCGTGCCTTAAACCATGTGCCGACCGTATGTATACCTGAAATATCAACACACGACCATGTCACAAACCGTGTGAAAGGTCGTGTGAGTATACGAAAATACCTCACATGCTCGTGTGTGAAACAGTGTGCTGGGCCGTGTGCGAAATAGTGTCACACGGTCGTGTCCCAACCCATGTGAGACCTGCACCAATTTTTCCAGGGCACACACTCGTGTAGTGGCCCATGTACCTGGCTGTGTGTACTTACAAAATGTCCAAATAATCATGCAAAAATTCTTACAACTAGCTTAACATGCATATATCTTACCACCATTAATAGTCTTATGGATATTCAACTTAAATCAAACACTCAATACATATATATGTAACTTCATTTAAATTCATTCATTATCTAATAAAACATAATACTCCTTTTTTATACATACCAAAACCTAAGTCACATTTAGCCCATGACATCAAAATGTATTTTCATTCATCTAAGCTATAATCATTCATATACTTCAAACAAACTCAAGTAATACAAATACATCATCCTAGCACATGTCATATAAGCCAAGTGATACAAAATCTACCGAAGATGCACTCGGGATAGTGTGATTCTTCAAGATGATTCGATCTTCTAACAGTAAAATGAAATATACAAAACAACAAACAAGTCCACAAGTAAGCTTATAAAGCTTAGTAAGTTGGCAGAGTTAGATAAATTTACCACAACAACTTGTGCCCTGTACAGAATATAGTTCATTTGAGCCTAGTTACAAAATAACGCTCTTTCCGAGCCAGAAATATATTAACGCTTTATCCAAGCCAAAAGTAGAATAATGCTCTACCCGAGCAAGATTCAGAGTAACGCTCTACCCGAGCTAGAATTAGAATAACGCTTTACTCGAGAAAGATTCAGAGTAATGCTCTACTCGAGCTAGAATCAAAATAACGCTCTACACGAGCAAGATTTAGAGTAACGCTATACCCAAGCTAGAATCAGAATAACGCTCTACCCGAGTAAGATTCAGAGTAACACTATATCCGAGCTAGAATCAGAATAACGCTCTACCCGAGCAAGATTCAAAGTAACGCTCTACTTGAGCTAGAATTAAAATATTGCTCTATCTGAGCTAGAATCATAATATCGCTCTATTTGAGCCTTCCATTTGATCAATTTTCCAAGAATAACTCCAAGTTGAATATAATTAGCAATACTAAAATTTTAAAATTAATAGTACGAACTTACCGAACTAAATTGCAGCTAAGACTAAACTCTAGGGACTATGTCGTAGTCTTCCCTTTTTCGCTATCCACAGCTCGTTCTTGATCTAGTACAATAAATCATTCATTTATCCAATTCAACATGAAATTTAAGTCATTTTAAGCAGTTACATCATTTTTGCATTTTACAAAATTACCCCTAACATTTTACTTTTATTCAATTTAGACCCTAAGCCTCAAACATGCAAAATAACCATTTTTCTTGCACACTCAACCTATCTGAATATCTTAGGGTTTCTCAACAATCCCTACATGCAATTATTTCACATCAAATATATGTATTTTTATCATTTTAATAATCTAGTCCTTAAACATTAAAATCATCAAAAACAACTACCAAGCTCACAAAACTTCCATAAATTTTCAAGAACTAGCTCATTCATCAATGGAAAAATTTATAACATTTGATAGATGCACAAATTAGTCCTCGGGCTACCTAGGTTAAGCTAATATGAACTCAAAAACATAAAAATTACTAAAAATGGATGAAAAATCACCTACCAAATGGTGGATTAAGCTTGGCTGAATCTTTGAAGCTCTCAAATAGGGTTTATTTTCTTCTTTTTCAATGAAGAAGATAATATAATTTTGTTTATGTTTTGTTTATATTACTTATTTGACTAATTACCATTTTACCGTTAAGTAATTATTCTAATTTCAACACAGTTCAAAGGCTAAATCGTCCACTTACTTCCCCAATGGTATAATTACCATTCAAATGCCTTAACTTACCTTTCAATTAGCATTTACTGCCTTTAATTAATAGAGTTTCAACTTTTACGCTTTTTACGATTTAATTCTTTTTACTTAATTAATTATCTAAATGATAAAAAATTTTAACCAAAAATTAATATGACACTAATTACTTCATAAATATTAAATAATTAACATTTACAACCTGACTCATCGGAGTTGTGGTCTCGAAACCACTGTTTCTGACGTCACTGAAAGTCGAGCTGTTACAATGATACCCTTTACAATCAACCATTGAACATACATGTCAATCTAGATAATTAAATTCATAATGAAAATCCTAACAATATAATAACTTATTTTATTTCACTTTTAGATAAGTAGATCATTATCAAACAATTGAATTCAATTAAACATTTTCACCTTAATATCATTCACAATAAGTATATGTACATTTAACAGTTTGGTCATTTTCATCATATACTTTTCAATGAGTATGCATTGTATGTCATGCAATGATCATTTAACATTTCATTTAACAATTCATAATCCTACCCTCGAGCATTAAATCACACCAAATAAGGAGTTTCCCCAGAACCCCTCTTCTTTTTCACTTCACGATTCATTTAAGTGCAGACAAGCTGTCGTTTGGTTTGAGGATCCACAATCTGTTACAGATAAAAACTGTTAGAGAAAATTGTGGATGTTCTGTTTGTTTAGTGGTAGTTGGAATCTACTAAGCTATGAGTACATAGAGGGTGCAGACAAGCTGTTGTATGGTTGAGGATCCATAATCCTTCGTAGATAAAAGCTGTAAGAGAAAATTGTGGATGCTCAGTTCGTTTAGTCATAGTTGGAATCTACTAAGTTGTGAGTACAAAGTGAACATATAACATATTTGCAGTATAAATTGTCGTTCGTTTCTTCCACCTTTCATACTTTCCCCCATGCATGTGTAATACACTCAATATTTAATGCCTTTAGTCATACAATCATTAATAAATTTAACATTCTATCTCATGGTAGAGCATTCATGACTTAATACTATCAATCAATAGTTCAATCAATTTAGGCATATGAGATGTTTATTCGACATTTGTAACATTTAATAAGCATAAGGTAAACATAGATCAAGTAATCAATCAAGAGTGAATAAAATCCCAAGTTCATATATCCATATATTCAATCATTCTATTCTTAGTCCAGGACTTAATTATAAAATCTAGTTCCCTATATGTCATTAAAAACCTAATCAATGACTGATTTGCACAAAAAAAAAAAAGTAGGGCAAAATCGTGATTTTTGAATTTTAACTTAATTTTTCATAAAAAGTCACCCACCTTACTTTTTCTGGACCTCGATTGACCACCTAATAACTCTTGAAAAGAGTTATATGACAAACCTTGATTTGAGTTAATTATTTGTACTTTAGTAAAATTAGTTGCATTTTTAGGATGTTTTAATTACATGTGTGTTAAAGTTGCATATTGGAGCTAAAGTCAAACTTAAAGGATATTTTTACATGTTTTACCCTTGTTGTGGAAAAAGTGTTTGTGGTGTTGTTGTAGCAAAATGTAGGGAAGGTAGGAAAAGAAGAACCTAGGTAGTGAAGCATGGTCAGAGTAAAGCGGTTGATGATTATGCCATCGAATGATCTGACAATTCCAGGATTGCTGATTCAGCCAACATAACCAGATTGAGAGGAAGCTGCACTAGAAGGATCCAAAGAGAAGCACTAGAAGGATTCTATGAAATCCGAATCTGTACGCATGGCGTGTAAATACCTATAAAAAAGTAGAGAGGTCTAAGAAGAAAAATGAGAGAGGAATTAATTGGAAAATCAATCAATACACACCGGAGAGCACGAGCAAGGGAACCTCTTTAAGGCAAGATTCGAAGTGCAAAGGCGGACGTTGGCAGCTGGAGCTGGGATCGAAGCTAAGGTGACGTTGTAGCGTCCACCGCGCAAGATATTGTTGTGGTAGTTGTGAAGGCCGAATCATTGAAGCGAACCTGAAGTTCTTCCTGTGTTCTTGAAATGTTCTTCGTAGTGTTTATGGTTGAAGGAAAATTGAAAATTTGGAATTTATCACCCATGTGCTAACAACTCATTGGGTTGGGTACTTTGGATTCTATTTTGAATTCTATGAATGTTATGATCTCAATATTATTTTACTAACTGTTTCACTTGAATTTTGTTTATGAATTCTACATGCATGCAAAATCCTAGAGATAGACATTTGTTTGTCATGTGCATAATCTAATATTGAAAAGGTTAGTTTTGTTGTGGCAAAATCAAGTGTTATGAGCAAGTAATTTGAAAGATACTTGTAGGAGACTCTAGACATAGAGCATGTTCATATAGGATTGAGATAGGTTTGTGCTGAAAAATTCTTCTTAAACATATAAACATATATTGTGTAAGATGGATTGCCCTTAAGTTTTCTTTCGATGGAAGTGAACCGCAACCGATCCATTCTAAGTAGTAAAAAAGATAAGAATTGTTATACAATTGTTAGATTTAAAGAAAAAGTCTAAGGAACACCAACCATTTCATTCAACAACTTAAGTCTTGCATCAAGATCTTTACCAATATTTTCATTAAGCTTGTTTAAGATTCATTGCAAATTTTATTCATAACTTTGTTATCACATTATTTTTTATTTGTTTGTCACAACATTTATTTGTTACAATAGCATAATTCAAATTTTACTAAAAACTGACTTGTGGAGACGATCTTTCTTATCACTTTATTACTTGTCACGACGTGTATACTTGCACAAATTGCTATAACATTTTACACGCAACACTACCCCGTGTTCAAGCTTGTTCCAAACACCTACAAGGGTCAATATTGCTAGAAATTCAATGATCTAATGACTCGAGTTTCAATAACCTAGAGAAAAATCAATTGATGATGGCTTGGTTGAACTTGAAAAAGCTTTAGGGATATTTTTCAATAGAACGAAAAGGATTTTTAAAACAGTTTTAAGATAGAGAATAATGAGAGAAACCTAAGATATATATAAAGAGTTTAGGGTTTTAATTTGATAATAAATAGGGATTTTTAGTAGAATTAGAAAAGGAAAAGAATAGAAATAGAAATAAAAAGGATAAGTTCTAGTAATATTAGGTGTCGAAACCATTTTTTTTACATACGTGGTTCGAAAATTATTTTAAAATTTAAAAATGGGAGTCGCCACCAATCCTTTTAATTTGGTGTGATTGGATCATCTAAAGTATTTGAATTCATTTTTATAAAAACATTTGGTCTTCAAAATCTAAAAAATGGGTTCGGGAGTCGGTTACGTGCAAAGAAGGGTTAGCACCCTACACGCCCCAAAATTGGTACCTAGATGATTATTCGATGGCCTTAATTGTCGAAAACTAAAAACTCGAGTAAAAATTTAAGATGCAACCTATAAATAAGACATGCAAAACTTTTTCCTTTAAAAAATGAATTTGGTGAGAAAAATATCCATTCATTTTGAATTAATCGGAAATTGAAATCACGTCCAACACGTTAGGGCGTAATGTTCCCGAAATTTCGAAATTAAAAGACATTTTGAAAAATTTAAAAGAGGTTATTCGATTGTGCGACTTCTTACAAAAAATCATACCCACCACATTAGGGAACGATTCTTCGAAGTTTTACAAACGAATATTACCTCGATTTTGAAATTTTAATTCTATCAAAATACGAGAATAATTTCGTACAAGAACTACGTGAACATAATTTGCAATTTAATGAAAATAACATAGCATGGAATAATGGCATGTGACAAAATGACACACTTATAATTACGATAATAATGCATGGAACCAAAGAAATGACATTTTAAAATATGTGCGTATAATGGTGAATCAACACGAAATGAAACAATAATGTACACGCTTAATACTCGAAATAAATAAATTAATGTGCTAATGAATAAAAAGTAGTAATAAAAAGAATTAAAACAAAGGTGAAAAACTTTTTAAAACGAAAGGAATTCTAAATATTTAAAAATAAAAAAATTGAAACAAACCTATTTTAAATGAGATTAAATTTAGAAATTTCCCTTTTTTTAAAAAAAAATAAATTGGTTTAAGCAAAATTAAGAATAAATTTTTTTAAGTAAAACGGGCACAAAAATTGAATGGGATAAACTTGAAAATTTCTTATTTTAAAGCAGTGGTCAAATGACCCAAAATTTAAAAGAAAGAGAATTAATTTATTAATAAAAAAATAATTTATAAGCAAAATGGACAGATTTTAAGTAAAAGAGAATAGGAAGGGTTAAACTAGGCAATGTTCCTTCTATAAAATCTAAGTATCAAAATTTAAAAAAAGAAAAATTGATTTGCCAATTTAAAAAAACAATTTAAGCTACAATGGACCAATTTTTTAAAAAAGGACTAGACCAAGAAATTATCCTTTTATTTGGAAAAACAAGGTTTGAGGATCAAAATAATAAAAGAGTGAAATTTATTTGCTGATATAAAAAACTAAAAAAAATCAAGCAGACTAATTTTAGAATGAAATAAATATAGAAGGACTAAAAAGAGAATTTTTCCTTTTTTTTTTCAAAAGGATCTGCTGTCCAAACAGCAGTGTTTGGGTCATCAGACCCTCATGCTAAAACGACAGTGCACAAGGGGAGGGGTATTTAAAACAAAATTTCTAAAAAAAATCTCAATTTTCATTTCCCTTCTTAAAAAAAAAAAAACAGATTTGTTCCCTTTTTTTCTCTGTGTTCTTTCTCTTGTTTTAATCGCAAGATTAGTTCTCAACCCGTTGTAACTCCGTTGTCGTTCCGTGGATCTCCGGCGTCGTGAACTGCCGTACACGGTGGTCGGGTAAGAATTTTAATCACCTTTTTTATATTTTTTTGTTAAAAAATCTTAGATCGGACTTAAAAATCTCAGATTCAAACCAAAAAGTAAAAAAAGATTTTGTTTTTCTAATTTTTTTCGAAAATCCCAAATCTGGGTTCGATGTTTTGAAAAAAATAAGTTTTGATTTTCTCTTTTCTACTTTCTTTTTGTAAAATCCTTTTTTTTGTATTTTTATTTTTATCCCTTAAATTTTTTTTTTTTGCTCTGGTTAAGTTTTCAGATCTGCAAAAATGGAGAAAAGAGTGGCCCTTCTTCTTTTAATCTGTTCTTTACCCCTTTTTTATTAATATTTTCCTTGTTATATTCTAAAAAAAATTTAGATCTGAACTTATTTTTACAAATCTTTAAAAGAATGGGTTTTGAAAATCCTTTTTAATAATATATATATAGTAGTGAACAAATTTATGAATGTAAATGAATTATTCTTGAATGTTTGTTTTTGAATATGTGATTTTTCTTTGTATTGATTTTGTGTAGGTTTCTTCTATATTTCTTGTGTGTAAAATCCCCTTTTTACAAATGCATAGTAATGGTTTTTATAGCCGAAAATTTTAAATGATGCACTATTTTTTTGTTTCTGTTCTTTGCCTTTGTTCTTTGTTTCTATGTTTGCAGGTCCTTCACGTGGTGGCAGCAGCAGCAGCGGTGGCAGACCTCAGGACGAGTGTTTTGATTCTTGTGCCATGATGTGGCATCGACGTGGCCAAAGAATGACCATGAAAGGGAGCGGCGCTGAGGAAAGCATGGGGGAATTAAGGTTGCTGGTATTTTGGGTGGATTGGGTTTATTGGGCCGGTTAGGATATTTGGACTAGGTTTAGGTTTGGGTTTGTAATGGGTTTTGGGTAGCTTTAGGATTTGGGCTGATTTGGTTTTTTTTAATTGTAAAATAGAATTTTGTATTATGGACTCTTAAATTAAAATGAATTTTTATTCTATCTTTGGATTTTTCAGTTTTTTATCTTTGGGTCCTGATAAAATTGGGCCTCTACATTAGAAAAGGAGTAATTTGAATTTCAAATTAAGATAAATAGTTAAAAATATAATAGAACTTTAATTTTATTTGAATTATCTTTTAAAAAGGATGAGATATTATTTCAAATTAGAAGATAAAAAGATATGAAATTCTAACTATGATTGGATTGGGGTGAATTTAAAATTTATAAATGTTTGAGGTATTATTGTAGTCTTTTAAATTTAAAGGGCTTTGTTGCAATTTAAATAAAGTTTGAAGGTATTACTATAATTTTCCTGAAGTTGACCAAAAATAAGAGAGAGTGGCATGGATGAAACTTAGGGTTGTGAGGGAAAAATTGAGAAGGATTGACCATTGGACCAATGCTCACATTTTTACTCAAATTATACACAAAAAAATACTCAAGTCATTTATCTTAGGCTCTATATGTGCAGAAAAAATAAAAAGGTAAAAAGAATCAAATTCATAAGACTTGAACCTAAGTTCTCAAGTCTTCTTACTAGGGTTTTAACTATTAATGCTATGTTTTGATTCTTAATAATTCTAATAATTCTAGCCCTTAATTTTTAAGATGTTATAGTGAGTTTTTATCTGGTAATCACTTCTAGTATTTATAATTAATTTGATTTTAATGAAATTGATCTATATGACATATGAAAGAATTATAAGTCACCAAATGTCAAGAGTTTAGGCTATCCATTTAGAAAATAAATTGTACAAAAATTTTGAAGATATGTAAAACATTTAGCTTTATATTATTCCAATACTTTTTGTTTATTAATTTATCATACAATTAATAATTTTTTATAATTAAAGTGTTATTTAATAAACTAAAAAATATTAAGTATTAAATTTTACTAAGTACTGAATTTTTTATGGTTTATGAAAACACACTAATATGTGAATTATTTAAATTAAATAATTTTTGACAAATTATTAATAAAAAAATTCTTATGGTTTGAAACATCAACAACATTTGTTGTTATTTTTAAAAAAATCTAAACTTCTGATAATAGTTTTTCGTTTCTTAAAAAGTGATTTTAATTATTAAGTACTGAAAATTTTGTATAAAATTTTAAATAATAAATATAATATTTAATAAATACACATAACCAATTCATGTATCACACATGAAAGTAATTAGTATATAATATAAAATAGGTTTAAAGACGTAAAAAAATTTCAAACTTTTTTTTAGAAAAAGTAATTAAGTTACTATTTTTTTTACCCTTAATTGAGTATTTGAACTTTCAAAATGCATAAAAAAAGATCATCAAACTTTTCAAAAAAAAAAATCATTAGTTCCTTTTTCTTTTTCTTTTTTTTTTTGCACTCAATTTGATACTTTTCAAAATGCATCAAAAAGACGTTCAAACTTAAAAAAAAGACACAATTAAGCTCCTGCTCTTTTTTTTTTTTTTTTGCACTCAATTGGGTATTTTAACTTTCAAAATACAACAAAAAGACATTCAATTTTTTTCAAAAAATCAATTAAGTTCCTTTTTTTCATGCACTTAATTGGATACTTAATCTTTCAAAATGCATAAAAAAAAGAAAAACCCTTTAGCCTTTAACTTTAACAGTTGACTGTTAAAATTAACTGCCCCTAATTTTTTTCAATTAAAGCTACTTTGTGTCACAACCACGACATGACATATTGCAAAAAATTATAAAAAATAAAAATAAATAAAATTTATAAAAATATTAAATTTTAATAAAAATTTATAAAAATATAAAAATCATAAAAAATTATAAAATTTTATAAAAATCATAAAAAAATATAAAATGAATCAAAAAGGCCTTTTACCATTAACTTTAATTGTTGATTGTTAAAGTTAACGATCCCTAATTTTTCTTTTCAGTTAAAATCATCACGTGCCACAATACAATGTGACATGTTACGAAAAATGATAAAAATAAAAATCAATAAAAATTATAAAAAAATTATAAATTCCTTTAAATTTTTTATGATTGTCCTACGATTTTATAAAATTTTATAATTTGTATTTTTTATATTTCTAGATATTTTATAATATTTACAATTTTTTATGATTTTTATAATTTTTATTTTTATATAAATTTAATAATTTTTATAACTTTTATTATTTTTATTTTTATCATTTTTTGTCACATGTTAGGTTTTGATTGTGACACGTGGTCGCTTTAACTAAAAAAAAAATTAGGGGCGATTAACTTTATCAATTCTTAAAGTTAACAGTTAAAGGATCTTTTTGATGCATTTTGGCAATTCAAGTTCCTAATTAAGTGCAAAAAAAGTAAGGGTTTAATTGCTTTTCTTGAAAAAGTTTGAGGATATTTTTAATGCATTTTGAAAATTCAAATATCCAATTGAGTGCAAAAAAAAAAAAAAAAAAAACTTAATTACTTCTTTTAAAAAAAGCTTGAGAAATTTTTACACCTTAAACCTATAAAATAAGTTACACTATAAAAAAAATCTCAAAGAAAATTAAAAAATAAAAAATAGTAAAATTTTGAGAAAAAAAATCTCAAAGATTTTTCTATAAATAAGATTTTTTTAAAAAAAATGTCCATAAATTATAAAATTATAATTTTCTTTTTTAAAAATAAACATACGATAGAAAGAGTGGAAAATAAAAAAAAAAATAGAAAAAAAACTCATGAAATAATATATATAAAATTCTATTGTATTTATGAACCTCGAATGTTTTCCATTCTTTTCACAATATTTTTAAAATTTTAATCTTGAAATGCATCATCATAATTTTTGAATTTTTTAAAATAATTTCAGTAACAATTGACTACAAGAGTTCTTCTAATTTAGCAATATGTCATGTTTGATGTATTTTAAGAATATATTAAATTTATGGTTTTTTTCTTTTACATTTTTTTAAAAATTTCACTCGTTTTTTGAATTCTATGTAATTTTTAGAAAGAAAATTGTTTATTTTTATATTTTTTGGATTATATGTATATTTTAAAAAAATCTATTTTTATAATTTTTAATTTTTTTTTAAAATTTCCCATTTTCGATTTTTGAATTTATTTCGAAAAAAATTGGTAGGATGTGACATATCAGTTTTTTAATGGAACTGGCCAAATATAACATTTTAAAACTTTAAGTTCTAAATTAATAAAAAAATTTAAATTCCAAAAAAATAATTGTGTAATTAAGTTCTAATTCTAATTTTTTAAATATATTATTTTCAATTATTATTTTAAACTAGTGTACATTGCGCTTCTTGGCGTCGGTTTCTACTTTCTGATTTATTGTCTCTTTCATTTAATAGAAAAATAAATAAATTAATGACATGGACTTAATTAAAACCCGTGGAAAGAAGCTTAATACCATAAACAACGAACCGTGAGGGATCGAAACTGGAATTAGTCCAATATTTATTTTACCCATATCATGTAAATTCTTTTTGAGGTTTTTTATAATCCTCATTTTCCCTTACAAGTAGGACACCCTCCCTTTCTTCCATTTCCTCTTCACTATTTAATAACAAAATATGTATCATGATAAGTTCGAACGGGTATTTTTAAGAAAAAAAATCTTAATTAGTATTTTCAATAATTTTTTTTGTTACATGATTATCAAGTGGATATATATTAATTTTAAGGTTGAATCTAAAATTATTTGTTGAAAAACCCTTTTTTTTTGAAAAAAATCTCGAATTTTATTTTAAAACCGAAAATAGAGTCGCCATCAATCCTTTTTAATTTGGTGTGATTGGATTACTTTAAAATGTTTAAATTCATTTAAACAAATGTTTTGATCTTCAAAAATTTAGAAAATAGGGGTTCCATGTGAGAAAGGATTAACACTCTCACATGCCAAAAATTGGTACCTAGCCTATTATTTAGTCTTAATTGTTGAAAATCTGAGTAAAATTTAAAATGTGATCCCTAAGTGCATGAATGATATATTTAAGGTCATTTTAAAATTGAACTTTTGCAAAGAAGACTCATTTATTTCTAATTAATTGAGAAGGGAAATCATGTTCAGTAAGTTAGGGCATAACACCTCGAATTTTCGAAGATAACGAGCATTCTTGATTTTTGTTCTAAATATTATATATTTTAATTTTAAAAATAAGGTGTTCAGTTATTTCGGTTCAAAGAAAAAAATCACACCTAATAAGTTAAGACATGATTTTCTCGAATTTCCGAAGTAAAAAATATTGTCTCAATTTTTGAAATAATTTATATATTTCAAAAAAGGGTATACAATTTATTTTATTAAAATATTTTACAATGAACAAATGAATATGTATACAATTTAATCTAATGATATCAGAACAAAACATACATGAATAAATAAATTAAGTGAGCACAATTTAACACAACAAAAAGAAATACGAGTAAACAAATAGCAATAATGTAGTGAGCACTAACGGTGCAATAACAAATATCTACACAATTATATATAGAAAAAATAAACAATAATTAAATTAGAGGTTAAATAAAGCAAACAATTAAATAAATGGAAAAAAAATAAAAATGGCATAAAATGAATAAAAATAACACAAAAAATTGCCAAATGCAAATTAAATATCAAGATTAAATAACATGAATAATTAAAAGGATTAAATAATAAAACAGAATAAAAGGATTAATTTTTAAAAAATAAAAAATAAAAGGATTTAATTAAAAAACAAAATAAAAGGACCAAAATTTAAAAAGCAAAAAACAATCTGAGTGTTAAATTAAAATAAAAATAAAATTAAAGTAAAATATAAAAAAAACAGAAAGATCGGGGCTCTAATTCGAAATTTAGAAAGTTCAAGGACCTTATGAGCAATTTGCCTAGGCCCTTACATGTGTTTGCCCTAAGGGGCCATTTGTTTGAGGACTAGATTCTAAAAAAATAAAATTAAAGTGCTAAATTGAAAAAAACAAAAACAAACTGAATAAGGATCAAATTAAAAAATGACCCAAAATGACAACGTTTCAAAGCCACTGAGATCAGGCTTGAAACGATGTCGAATAGGGCCTATAAAATTCCAAAATGGGACTAAATTATAACCCTTTGAAACCAGGAGGGATTGCGGGGATAAATACCCCTTTTCCTAGAAACACGCGAGCGGGTCTGAAATTGGTCAGGTTGCGGCGTCAAAATGACGACGTTTTAAGGTCATTAGAGTTGGTCCAAAACGGCGCTGTTTCATGTGACTATAAAAGCCAAATTTTTTACAAAAATTCCATTCTTCTTTCTCTTTTTTTTTTTTTCATTCTCTCTTTTTTCTCTCTTAGGGCTTGTGTTCGGTCACCAAGGGCCACTATACCTATCATCGTGGCTGTCGGTTATCGGTACTAGCAACCGTCGCCTACAGAGGGCATTTTTAAAAAAATATATTTTTTCATATTTTTTTTATTTTAAATCCAGATCTGAGATCAAATCTTTCAGATGTGGTCCCGAAATCTTCATAAATCAAAGAAAAAATCCTTGCTTTTAGGGTTTTTTTAATTTTCTTTTAAAAAAGAATTTCATTTCCCTTTTGTTTCACTTTTTATCGAATGACCCCCGTGCGAATATGAGACCATTCGAGGGGTCTCGATCTAAGGAGGGAGCCACCCTTCATCGGGGGTGGTAGCCTCGACCGTGGACGACGAAGACAATGTTGAATCGACACTTAGGTAAGTTTTCTTCCCTCCTTTCTTTATTTATTTCAGAATATAAAAAATAAAATAAATATATGTAAAAAAATACAAAATATACCTTTGAATGAAACTGATTCTTTTTTTAATTTTGATTGTTAGTGTTCGTAAAAAAAAGTACAAGGAAATTTGTTTGACTTTTATAGCCATGCAATCATTTCAATCTATCTTTTTTCTTTACTTTTGCAGGTGGGAACGACGATGACAGAGATGCTTTCGGCCACCCAATGTGGTGGTTGGTGTCAAAAGCATGGTGGGTGACCTCAGGAACGTGTGGTTGATGTGGCACGAGGGGGAGCGGTGTCGAAGAACTCCTAGCAATTAAGGTTTTTGATTTTGCCTAAGGTTTGGGCTTGTTGGGCTCTTTTGGGCATTTGGCCTTGGTTTGTTGGATTGGTTTCGGTTTAGAGTTTTGTAAATGGACTTGTGTAGTTTAGTGGATTTTGGGTTTTGTTTTGGACTAATCTTGTAAAAGGATTTAATTTAATTTTAATTTTGTTTATTATTATTTTTCTTTTGTCTTTTGTGTTTTGGTTTGTTTCCGAACAAATTGAGCCTATTACACTATTAAAAATGAAGTAGATTTGTAGGAAAACTGCGTGGTGTATAGGGTAAGTCAACACGTGACACATAATTAGAGAGATGAGGCCACGTGAAGAAAAAGGTTTCCAAATTTGTGCCTAGTAGTTTCTTTTCATTTCCTCACACTTGAAAATTTTTGTCCTCTTAAAAATCCTAAATTCATAAAATTTTGACAAGATTTTTCATCTTGGCTCCCTCCCCTTCTTGGAATATCTATTTTTTTTTTGGAATTTTTTGAAATTGAAAATCAATTCCATTTTGCCATGATTTCAAGGTACCTTTCTTTCAATCTCTCATACTCTCTCTTGTTAATTTCTTTTAATTTTTTCCAATTCATTTTAATCAATGCTTTGGTGGTCTGATTGATGTTTTGCTGCTGAGATTTAAGGATTTGTTTGGTTACATTTTGTCTAATCATTTGATATGTGGTGTTAAATTAAATACGATCAGATTTTTTAAAATTTACATTTTTATTTGATTTTTGGTTGAGTATAATTCATTGATTGTGAGTTTTTATCTGATGATAATTTTTAGTATTTATAATTGATTTGATTTTGATGAAATTGAACTATATGACATATGAAAGAATTATAAGTCACCAAATGTCAAGAGTTTAGACTACCCATATAGAAAATAAATTTTACAAATTTTTGAAGATATGTAAAACATATAGCTTTGTATTATTCCAATACTTTAAACAAAACAAAATATTATTAATTTATCATATAATTAATAACTTTTTATAATTAAGGTGTTATTTAATAAATTAAATAAATTAAATACTAAATTTTACTAATTATTGAATTTTCATTGGTTTATAAAAACACACTCTAACAAGTAAATTATTTAATATAAAACAGTACGTTATATAAAAATCATTTCAATTAATTAAAATTTTGGCAAATTATTAATAAAAAATCTTTATGTTTGAAAAATCAACAACATTTGTTGTTATATTTTTTAAAATCTAAACTTCTAATCATAGTTTTTCGTTTCTTAAAAAGTGACTCTAATTATATTTTTTTGAATATAATATTTGGCATGCCTTTATTGAAACAACAAAAATAAAAAAAAAATTCGGTTTCCAAAGAGACATGTTACACAGCTCAAGAAACCACCAAAACAAAATCATGTGAATAAAAAACAAAAGAAGATACTCATCAGTTTCTTTGCATGCAGCCCCGAAAGTCCTTCAAATCTAGTCCTAAATAGCTGATAGAGCACCATTGTGAAGCATTTTTGTACAATTGCTACTCAAGATCAAGTATGCAACACATCCCAAAGGTCACGCATCGTCTAAAGCAAATTAGCAAGACCCCGTCGCCTCCTCGGCCATTAGGTCCATAATCATCGGAGGGCCCTCTTCCATCCACTACATGTCGTGCCTTCGAAGAAACCCCTCATTGTCTAAAAAGTAAGCCACTTGATTTCCATCCCTTTTGAAGTGTTGATATTTAAATCACTCAAAATGCAATACTAATCGGTTGGCCTCCCATATATACGTACTAATCTCCGATCTATCAACCTTTTGTGCTTTAAATTTTGAGATGACCACCATGGAATGGCCTTCCAAGATGACACGGCGAAAACCCATATCTTGTGTGAATCAAATAGCCTGAATCGCAGTTAGTGCCTCCACCGCTTCAGCGGACAATACATTCTTGTTCTAAGTACAAGAGGCTCCCATTACCAACCTTGCCTCATCTCTTATGATAGTCCTTGCATTGGAAGATCGTAAATCACTGTAGAAGCCCCCATCAAAGTTAAATTTTACCCATTAAGACTTTGGGGGGCATCATTTCACCGAAGATCCTTGCACACTCTTTGGGTAAATCCTCTTCGATAGTGCTAGTTCTTTAACATATCCTAGCATAAAAGTGCACAAATTATTTATTGTTTGTCTTCTACTTTCATGCATTAATTTATTTAACGACATCCATAAAGACCATACTAGGACGGTAATCAAAACCCTTTGCTGATTGTTCGTGCAATACAAGTGAGACAACCAGTGGCTTATACCATATCGATCAATTTGTGCATCCCATCTAATCCCTAAGTGTTCCCAAACTTGGATAGTATATGGGCACTCACAGCATACATGGACAATAGTTTCAGTCTCCAACCCATAATATTAGCATGCAACATCAAAGATTAGTCTACGAATATGTAGATTTTATTGTGTAGGCACATAGTTATGTAGTCTCCATATTGTAATTTTCATTTTTTCTAAGGCTTTTTTTCCCCAAAAGTATTTGTATAAAAGTCTCATGTGAGGCTCCATATTTCTATACAGATCATTATCAGACCCAAGAAAGCCTCTTAGCAGCAATCGATAACCTCTTCAAACCGTATAGTCACAAGACTTATCGGGACACCATCGTAATTTTTCTTCCGAACCATTAGGCAATAGTGGGATACAAAGAATCCTCCCTGCTTCCTATTCATTAAAAGTATTTCGCACATCTTCTTTCCAAACCCCCCACATAGGCATCAAGCAAATTTGCAACCATTGTAATACCAAGTACCCTATCTGATTGAAAAATCATTAGTTTGTCCCTAGGCAACCAAGTTGCATCTCAAATCCGAATGTGCTCGCCATTCCCAATGCTCTAGTTGCTACCTTTTAGCAAAAGTCCCTTCGTGACCCAAATACTCCTTAAAATTACTGAAGGTTGACTCTTTAGCTTAGCTTGTAACACCCTAATTTTGATTAAAAGGATTAAATTAAACTTTTTATGAAATTTAGGGACTAAATTTTGATCTTAGTGAATTTTTAGGTCTAATTTAAAAATTTGGAAAAGTTGGGACAAAATTGAGCATTAATTAAAGTTGTGGTTAAATTGTTATTTTTAGGACTTATTTGTAAAACAGGATAAGTTTGGGGTTATTTTGAAAACTTTAGATGTTTCTGAGAGCCTCCGAGAAATTCACCCATATTAATTGATATTTAAACCCCTTTTTTTTTTTTTTTTCTATTTTTAAAACCCTTTCCCTCCTATTTGAATTTTCCCCAAACCATTCTCCTTTCTCTCTCTTTTTCTCTCTTCTCTAGCCACCCTCCAACGACCCACTTATGGTTGTTCGTGCACCACACCGTCGGCATCTTTGTGCTCCACATCCCCTCACGAACAAAACCTTACCCCTCGATCTTGCATCGTCGTTGTCGTTTGTGAGAAACGACACTTAAGTCGTTCGATCATTCTCTTCCCTCCATCGAGTGTCATCGCCATTGATTGAAGCCATCTTCGACGTTGGTAAGTGTAAGATCCCTTTTCTTTTCCTTTTTAATTTGTCCATCGCCGTGTGCCGTTTGTTGGGGTGTTTGAAGTCGGTGCCACCAAGGGTTAAATGAAAACCTTAGTTTTGTGTGTTGCTAATGTGTAATAGGAGTTGGGCCATCAGATGACCCAAAAACATATGACCTAAGAGAAGCCCAATACCTAAACCATTGTCTAATCCAAACCCTTAAAACCATTGACCCAATAACCCAATTTGCAAGCCCAACTCAGATTCACCCAAGTGTGTAACCCAGTTGGTGTAAGCCCAAAACCCATGAACTAATTTTTGAACCAAACCCAAACTAAAGAATCGAATAGATCCGAACCCGACCCAAAACCCATGAGCCTGACCTGTTGACCAACCTATTGACTCTTGATTTTGACCATTGACTGTTGACTTTTTTGACCAATTCTATCCTACAATTTTTCGACGTCTTGATTTCGAATCCGTTGTCCATTTAGTCAAATTCGAACTCGAAAGCCTTTTTTTAGCTACTTACAAGTTATTATACTTAGTAAAATTTTCTAAGAAAAATGGATAAGGGATTTGACTTAGGATATTTGGTATGTAGGTGATTACGATTTTGAGAATGAAGAGTTACCTCCTCCACCTAGGCAAATTGCCCTTGCACAAGCTCTGATAGTCGTACTTGAGTATTTGTTTCGGTTTAGTGTTGTGTTTAGTAGGTGGCATAGTGATAGATTTAATGTAGAATTTATTCTCGTAAGTCCTAATTCAGCTAGACCCGGAGATAGACCTGAGCATGGGAGATGTTCTCGACAACGTTAGAGCTTCTGTCGCTAGAGGCGTGTCTCTATTTATGCTATATACTATTGTGTGTTTTTATCTATGTCATATTATGATTTGTGATAATGATCTTGATTGAGTATTGGTGTGATATTGTTATAAGATGAGTATTGATATAATCTTAAGTTGTGTTGTGTTTTCATATGTTAGTATTGCATGCATATCTATCAGACTGCGGACATTTTAAATGTTATGTTTAAAGTACTATGTACTTCGATATATGTTCATGAGATTGTGTTGCGACTGAGATAATCGTGACATCATACCATTGTGTGTACATGGGTTGGGTTGTACGGTGGAAGTCGTGGTATTTACCCCTTCAAATGGTTGATAGTAAAACCACTTTGATTGGTGATGATTGAATGGGGAAGGGTTCTGGGAACATTTCCACTGTGTTGGTGTGCTGGAGGAATTCAATACATTGCATGTGCTTGTGATTGTGTTGCATTTGTGTTGTGAAAAAATGTATGTTTGTTTTAAAACGTTTTATGAAATTACTGTTATACTTTGTTTGTGATTGCTTGCACTTTAGAGACACACTGAGCTTTTTAGTTCATTCCCCTCAGTTTTCCCTTTCAGATTTATCGGACTCAGGCGACTTGGTACTCGGAGGATCTCTTTTATTTATTCATTTTCGTATTTTAGTCATTATGAACTATTTTTTGGGATTTATTTTTTAAATTATATTATTAAATCATTTTGGGTTTGTAATGTTTTTAATTTATTTTATTCTTTTATTATTTAATTTGGGATTTTGGATATTTGTATAAGGTATTTGATTAATAATTTGTTAGTTTGGAACTATTCAAAAATGTGACAGTTTAACTATCTTATCATGACTTAATTTATTTACAAATTAAATTATATATTTGTTTTAAATAGTTTTTGAGAGTGAAATTACGATAGTAACCTTTTAGATTCGATAATATCTTCTAGGCCGGGTTTAGGTGGTGACACAGCTCTCATAAAATAACTATCCGCATAATATTTAGATGCAATACTCATACTACTAAGAGATGTAAGGTTACAAATTAGCTTCCAACCCTGTTTAGCTAAAAGCACAATGTTAAATTTCACTAGCTGCCTAAACCCCAATCCACCCTCTTCCATCAAATTACATAAAGCTTCCCATTTACACCAATGTATTCCACGGTTCGATTGGGATTTATGCCACCAATAAAGGCTAAACACAATTTTAATATCCTCACAATAGTTCTTCGATAATAAAAAGTAGGATATAACATAAGTAGAGATAACTTGTAAGACCGTTTTAATAAAAACAATTTTACCTCCTTGTGACAACTAATGATTGCACCACCCACCGATCTTGCCTTTAATTCGGTCCAAAAGAATGCGAAATGTTGCTCTTTTGTTGCACCTTATTACTATGGGAAGGCCTAAATACTTCTTCGGGTCTAAAGAACATCTCACACCTAACTCCCTTTCCACTAAAGCTCGAGTCTCGTCAAAAACACAAGAGCTAAAATAGACCAGAGACTTAATGAAGTTAATAAGTTGCCCAAAATAAGCCTCAAATCCAGCCAAAACATGCTTAATATTTGTTGCCCCAACCACCGATGCCTCCTCAAATATGACTATCGTCAGCAAAGAAGAGATGTGATACCGTAGGTCTTGAACGACTCACCTTTGCCCATTTTACCAAACCATCCTGTAACGCTAACCGGAGTAAAGCAAATGACCCCTCTGTACAAAACAAAAATAAGAAAGGGCTTAGAGGGTCACTTTGTCTTAGCCCTCGGGTCAGTAAGATAAAACCTCTGGTCTGTCCATTCAACACCATTGAATAACTAACAGTCTTCACGCATCTCATAACCAGTTCTACCCATTCCACCCTAAAACCCATTTTTAGCATAACATCTTCAATCATTTGTCACTGCACCTTGTCATAGGCCTTACTCATGTCCAACTTAAGAGAAAAGGATCCACCTCTATTCCCAGTCCTCTTTTTGAAAAAATGTAATAGCTCAAAAGCGACAATAACATTATCTATTATAAGCCTACTAGGTACGAACGCGCTCTGTGCCTCATCTATTTAGTGGGGCATAATCATTTGTAATCGATGAACAATCACACTAGTAACAATCTTCAGAAGTATATTACATAGGCTTATTGGGCGAAAGTGCATCATGTTAATAGGCATGGAGTGTTTCAGAATAAGCACAATATTTGTATGATTAGTCTCTGCCATTGGACCTCTATTATTCAGAATATCAAGATAGTAAGAGATTACCTCTACGCCAATAATGTGCCAAAATTGTTGGAAGAACAAAGTCGACATACCATCCACCCTCGATGCCTTCGTGAGATGCATATTCTGCATGTCACACCAAATTCTTCCTCAATAAATCGGGAGCTCAAAAATTCATTCATGCCATTAGTAACATGAACCGGGATTCCCGTCAAAAGCCTTGTACTATCGCCCTTACCCCTTGAAGTAAATAGATCAATGAAGTATCTACACGTAATTTGTGCTATCTCCTCATTGCCCGTTTTAATTCTACCATCCTTATCTTCAAGTTGTGCAACATTTTTAATTTTCCTATGTTGGGAAGCCATTCTGTGGAAGAACACAATATTACAGTCCCCATTCCTTAAGTAGTTAGCCCTTGCTATTTGTTCCTAATAGAGTTTATATTATTGCCCACACTAGGCTTTAAAAGCTCACCTACATTATTTTTTATGCTTTACAGATAACCCACGAGGTTAGGACTCAGACATGACTTTCAGTGGAGCTCTCGAATGAATTTTCTAAAATGAACGTTATCCTTTATGCTTTATGGGATTTTTATATGGACTGTTTTAAACTATATTCTAAACTGTGTCATGGGCCTTTTAAATTTGAATTTTTGGGTAAATTGCACGATTAGATTTTCAAGTATGATAGTATGTTTAAAAAGACAATTAACTTCTTATAACGAATTCGATATTTTAAAGAAAATCATGTTTTAAATGAAATACAAATTTTCTCTCGATTTAAACCTATCTTTCACTCAATCGATGATGACTAATAAATAAAAGGTATTTTTACAAAAAAAGTATAATTTTTGAAAATACCATTGCGATGAGTTTTTGAACTATCAATATTGAAGAAAACAAAGTTTGAAAATTTCATGATGATTTTGGACAAACTCATTTTGAAACTAATTTCCTAAAATAAATATGAGCTTTTTGAAAAGAACTCGTAAAATATCTTTCTCGCCAACTCTTTGGCCAATGTACTCTTTAAGATTCGATTATAACATCTAGGACGAGTTTGAGAGATTACATTTAATGGTATCAGAGCCCAGTTCAAAACTCGAACCATAGGTATGTTTTCGTAAATTGCATGCATAACATTTTAAATGGGTATTTTGGGAAAGACATGCCACATAATGATTATATTTTTATATTTATAAAAGAAATATCCGAGACTGCTGAAATCGACCTAAGATAAGTTCTCTTTATACTTGAAACTTTAGATTATGAAACCATAGTGAAACTCTGACTGAAAACATTCAAGTGATAACATAAAACTTGTCTATAAAAATTATCAAATAAACCTCATAAAATTTATTGATAAGTGTTATAAATAACAGTGGAGTACGAACTTGTGGTGCATGTTGTCGTGCGACTCAAGATTAGTCATCTACTACTCAAGTGGCTACACTAAACCTTGGTGTCAATCCTAATGATAATGATCCTACTGTAGATAATGTGAGTCAAGAGCCTTAAGAATTTGTTAAGGAGGAAGCTAATCTTGATCCTGTTGTTGGTGTAATATCTCCAGCATTATTGAGAATGTTGCAGCGAGTTGCTGGAGGCCAAACTAATACTAGAGGCCATAAATCTATAATTGAGAGGCTTCGATCTAATGTAGTTGAGGTGTAGGGGAGTTGTTGGGACGATCCCTTCAATAGTTGAGTATTGGGTGGCAGCTACAGAAAGAATTTTAGATTTCTTGAACTGTACCTTAGAACAGAAACTAAAAAGTATGGTGTCACTTCGTAAAGATGAGGCCTATTGCTGGTGGCAATCTGTTGTTCAAGGTACTCAAGTCGAGAGGATAACTTGGGAGTATTTCCAAAATGCATTCCGGAAGAAATACATAGGCATGAGATATGTTGAAGCTTATAAACTTGAGTTTACCAAGTTGAAATAGGGAGATAAGACAATGTCTAAATACGAGGTAGAATTATTGAGATTGAGCTGTTACATATAGGGGTGAGCAAAATTCGATTCGAATAAAAAAATTTGAAATCAAATTTGAATTTCGAATTATTCGAATCAAGTTATTCAAGTTAATCGAGTTAAACAAATTAACTTGAATTTTTTTTCAAATTTCAAGTTTGAATCGAGTTGAATTTTCTAACTCGAATAATTTGAATAAACCGAATACAAACTATATCATTTTAAATTTTAAATTTATATTTTGCAAGCCCAAATCTTTTTACTTTACCCTAGTTCCCCCAAAGCCCAAACCTTTTCCTTACCTTATTTTCCCCCTAAAACCCATCTGCTAATTTCCCAAGGCCAAATATTCCCAATTTCCCCTAACGTCCATTCTTCTTCAATTCAACCTTAAAACTCCCGATTCCTAAATGTCAAATTTCTGCTTAAAAAACCCTAAATTAAACCCCAAATAAATTCTTCTATTCTTAAAAAACCCTAAATTAAACCTCATTCTTCTTATTTATCATCTTTAGTTCATTCAACCCCTCCAAATCAAAATCCTTATCCATTCATCTTCTTCATAAGTTAATCGAGCTTCTTAGGTTAGGCAAATCCCTCACCATCTTTGGTCGCTCCGAAATTGATGTTTCTTCTGGTCGGTGCCTGTAACATCCTAAAATTTAGCTTAATAGAAATGTAGGATATTAGCAAAGATTTGATGATGATCCAATGGTTAATTGATCAATGATAAGACATGTTAGTAAATGAGGTCCCAAGTTCAATCCCATGTTTTGCAAAATAAATGAATTTTAGTAAAATCCCTTGTTTTTAATTAAATTTATTTTTAAGCTTAATTTTTAACATAACTATAAATACATATTTTAAGAAAATAATCAGCCCTAAATCATTATTTTTCCTCCCCTTGTACCGTCCATCTCTCCCTTCTCTCCCTCAAATCTTTATTTCTTTTTCTCTCTTCTTCTTTCTCCTTGTTTTCGTCCCTATCACCATTGTTTCCATTGATTTTTCTTTTTTTACCAAGAACCATTACCAATCCATCCCCCTACCTTGTTGACATTTAATCCCATTAAAATCAACTTCAAATCTGAAATTTTGAGCAACCAAGATCGATCCAAGAGTTTCCAAGAAAGAGCCATTGTCGAATTCTCCTTCTAGCTTGTGTAAGTCCACTTTTTTTTTTTTTTTTATCAAATTTTTGATTAATTAAGTCAATTAAAAACCCTAATTTTTAATTATGGAAATTAGGGATAATTTTATAATTTTTAAAGTATTTTTTTTTCAGATTTTAATGGATCTGAAATTGTTTTAAAGAATCAACCCTAATCTTGGTCACCAAGAAGAGGTGTGTGTGCACCTTGGTGTAAGAAAGGGGCTGTTTGGTTTCTAATTTTTTATCCAATTAATCCCAGCCCTAATTTGAGTTTTTTGACATTCATAATCAGTATCTAATCATGTTTCAATTAGAGAAATTTTGTTCTTATTCAATTGCCCACTTGGATCTCTCAAAGCGGAAAGTGTAAGTGCGATTAAATGTTAACTAGTTTGTTATATCGACATAGTTGTTGGGTGAAGATTTGGACTTGATTAAATAAGGGAATTTAATTCAATATTGGCTACTGATTTTCAGTATATAATTGTGTTAGGTGCTGACTTAGACGCCCCACATCAATCGTAAAATCATAGGACGCTCGCTAGTGCGGTTCGCGTCAAAGAAAGGTAAGGAATTCGACTAGTTTGGTTTTGTAAATTATTAATAAATTTGACGATTGGTTTGAACCCATAAATGGAAGTTTGGTTGATGGTTAGATGGTTAGTGGAATGAATCTATACTGAATTTTGGCCTAGGTTCATTTAGAAGTGTTACAAAGAAAAGGGCAAATTTGCTAGTGTATCGTGAAAGGGTGAAAAATAAGGTGTGGATTCTAAACTCTTAAGCTTGTTTGAAAATTTTAAATGCCATATTAAAAATGTTAACTAGATTTCTGATTGGGTTGGGTCATTAGCCAATTTATTGAATTTTTGAGTGGTTGAATCAGGTACGTTTCTAGCCCTAAAAGTTTGTTGTGATGGCAAAGTGCTAGTTTGACTATGCGAATTTTCTGATTGAGATTTGAATGCACAAATGTGATATATGATGTGTGAGTGAATGTTTGAATAACATCATATGCTAATATATTGAGTTATTGCATGATTTAAATGCATGACAGATTTGCTATGATATATGTATATTTGCAGAATGAGTTCATAAAAGAATGTGAAATGTTAATGAAATTGAGAGGAACATTGTTTCATAAATATTGTAAGTATGTGATCGATTGTGTGGAACACTATTTCCTAATACAGAAAATATTAGATCGAATGAATGAAACACTATTTCCTCATATTAATAGTATGTGATTGATTGAGAGAATGATAAATATGCCAAAAGACTGTAAAAAAATGTTGTATTGAGATTATGTATGCTTTTGCATGACATCCTACATATTCATTGGGATGGGTTATTTGTGGTTGACGGAGGAGTTTCGTGGAGTATCAACGACATATTAAGATTGCATTATTTGTAGTTAGTGCATTACATTTGAAGTATCGAGGGGATTGACGATCTTTATTGCATTATTTGTTATCGACTATCTCTATCACATTATTCGTTATTTGACAGAATTTTTGCATTATTGTGATTTGGTGGTTTTACTACATTGAGCTATGCTCGCATTTGTTGGAGTTTGGAAGACGAGTTTTGGGGAACTCGTGGCCTGTAACGATTGGTATGAGTAGGATCTCACATTTGCATCATGTCATGATCATATTCATTGAACTTGTTATATCTATATTCGATTATGTTTGAAAGTGCTATATGAAATCGTTTATGCTTGAGATTGTTTTGTTTGATGCTTGTTTGTTTAGTTTCACACTGAGCCTGCTAAGCTCAACCCATTACCTCAACATTTCAGGTAATGAATAGACTTAGGACCCGCATTGGCATATGAACGTATGTCTGGCTTTGGACATCACTTCAGATTTTATTTGAATTTTGTTTTAATTATTATTTTTATTTGGTTTTGGATAGTAAAGTTATTTAAGACTATGGTTTAGGACTGTTTTGCTTTGGGATTGATTTTGCTCTGAGTTTTTCACACATGTATGACATTCATACATAGGTTGGATATTACATGCTAGTTATATATATTGAATTAGACTATTCATGCTAAATGGTTAAGTATGAATTAATATTTGATATTGATAAAAATTCCACTGCTTAGAAATCTATTAAGAATGCTTTGATTAGTGTTATGTTGTACGATAGGCTTTTACTAAAGTTACGCTTAAATTGATAATATGACTTAAGTATGATAAGATTAGTTAAATGAATGTTGTTACAGTTAATAATTGAAAGCTATAATTTATTAAAAGGAGAATATTTGAAGGTTTGACTATTGTATGTTTAGAGTCGACACTTAGGTGCCCCATATGGCTTCCACGATTTGGCTATAACGTTTAGGCCGGGTTGGGGAGGTTATAGTGTCGCTCCATTCTCTTCAATCTTAACCTCTAACTTTTCTGCATCTTCCAAGTTTCAAGTTTATCCCAAAACACTAACAATATATTGCACAATATTTTTAATGATATATCTGTATTTAGCTGTCATTGGTGTCATAAATTCTTTCAGTTTTCATTAATTTATATAAGATGTTAAGAATTTCACGAAATACCAAGGCAAAGTTTTTTTAATGTTAAAGAATTTAACTCGAAAAGTACTCATATCTCCAAATGAAACAATCATAATTGCATCTCCAAATGATGCTATCTAAGTTTTTAGCTACAGTACTTCAACTTGATTTTACTTTGTTGATTAATGTGTTCTGCAAGCAGTGAACGGAATATGTCTAAGTTGACTTTAAATGGTGTGGATGTAATGGGTGAACGACTAGCAAAGGAGGTTAGCAATATTTAATAATGTCTTATTTAAGTCCTCAAAACCGGTGAAATTTATTATATTATAAGACTATCAGTTTCATATTCCAATATGTTATCAAGAAAAAAATATTGGAATGCTAGGTGCTTGAGGTAATAATTCTTGATAAGATTACATGGTTTGCATTTCTTTGAAGCATATACAAAAAACTTCAAATACTTGGGAAATAAATTCTTTCATTTTTCATTAATTTATATCAGATGTTAAGAATTTCAAGAAATACCAAGGTAGAGTTTTTAAAAAAAAAATTAAAGAATTAAACTCGAAAAGAAGTCATATCTCCAAATGAAACAACCACAATTTCATCACCCATACCTTTTGAAGGAATTTTTTCAGTAGCAAAAGAAAAGAAAGTACATAATTTGTAGAAATGTAAGATATACATGGTTGAATAGAAAAAGAATCGATAATTGTTTCCCTTATCTGCTTGTGATATTCTTTCGCATTTTTCATGGACGATATGGGTTAATCTTATAAATCCCACAAAAAGAGATCTTGTAAACTTGTCTCTAATGGAAGCTTCGCTCCTCTTTCCTATTTACAATTTTAAGAAACAAGAGTAAAGAAAAAGGTTCATTTTTTCCGTAGCCAAGAAAGAAAGATAGCAACTTTAGAAATTAATATATGGTTTACACTATGTAGTTTGATAAACCTTTCTTTAATCTTAGCTAAGATCTATTGCTATAATGTAGTAATTATTAGACATGAAAAATTTTGTGTTGTGATGATTATTTTATTTTGTTACATTCCTTTTTATGTATTTTTTTCATTTATCAAATGAACTTGTATCCTTTACTTTTTTGCTAGGGGTTTAAGTAATGGAGTTTTTAACAATGAATTTTTTAGGCAGACTGTAATTTTTTCTAGAGTAAAATAAGGCTTTAATTTGTTCATTTTGACTATGTCTTTAGTTAATTTGTTCTTTTTAACTTGTAGACGAGTGATCCAATTCCAAAGTGAGATGGTTCTACTCCAAGTTTACAAAATTCTTCACCAAGTAGAGATGATCAAACAACAACTAATGGAAATGTTCGAAGAAAGATTACTCTAAGGGCAGCTTTTTGGAGCCATTTCACCAAATATGTAACTGAAAAGGGGGAGAAGAGAGCAAGGTACAATGCTTGTGATACTACTTACACCATGGAATCAACTTTGGGTTCTACAATAAATTTGAACAATCATTTGAAAACATGTGTAAAAAGACCTCAAGGTAATACTTCTGACCTAAAGTAATCGAAATTAACATTTTTGAAGACTAACCAAGAAATAACGAATTTATCAACATGGGTGTTTGATAAAGATGATGTTAGAAAGACATTGGTTCAAATGATAATTTTGGATGAATTGCCTTTTAAAATTATAGAAGGAGAGGGTTTCAAGTACTTGTTTTCTATAGCATGCCCACGGTTTAGTATTCCATCTCGTTGGACAATTAGAAGAGATTGTCTAGATTTATTTAACTCCATGAAGAGTCTAATGAAGAATTATTTTGAAAATGATATAGGTAAAGTTTATTTGACGACAGATACTCGGACTTCATTGCAGAGGATATCTTACATGGTTTTAATGGCACATTGGGTGGATGATGAGTGGAGGTTGCAAAAATGGATTATAAAATTTTGCCTAATATCTGCACATAAAGGTGAAAGCATAGATCAAGCCCTTGAAAAATGTCTTCGTGATTGTTGGATTAAGAGGGTCTTCACTATTATGGTTGATAATGCCTCCGTCAATAGTGTTGCAATTGAATATTTGAGAAAGAAATTGAATTATCGAAATGCTTCTGTTGTAAATGGGAAATTTATGCATTTGAGATGTGATGCACACATTCTTAATCTCATTGTGCAATACAATATTAAGGATGCTTTTGTGTTTGTGTATCAAGTTAGAGGTGTTGTGAGGTATATAGGAGCATCACCATCAAGGTTGAAAAAATTAACCCAACAGTCTAAAGAAGAAATGATAGCTAGTATGGCTCAATTGTGTTTAGATGTGCCCCTACAAATATTAAGGAAGAAGTTACCTGATTGATCATGAATGCCCTTTTCTTCTCATGGTGGTTGTCCTTCCTTTGACGCGAGTGCTCGAAATTATTGTGTCTCCATAATGTGGGGTTCCTACAAAAAGAATTGAAGTATATATACAAAGATAATTTCTAATCCTACTCCTACAAATTATATAAGTCCTAAAATAAGTAGTAGAAAATTATCCCCATAATTACAAGTCTTAAAATAAAATAAAAGTCTCGAAATTATTAAAAGTTAAACCTCAACCCTCTTCTTTCGAATCGGATTGAGGATCCATGGGAGCTTTGCCTTTGCCAGAGAATTTTTTCCGGGAGCTCCCACCTTGTCGTCATACTAAGCCCCGAATCACTAGCCCTTTGGGAGTCGAGTATTGAGGTTTAAACATTGCCTCATACTCATCTTCAGTGTTAGGCTTATTCTTGCTCCACATTGGCTCCTCCCAACTCGGTTTCATCCTCCTCTCCTTCTTCGTTCCCAAACATATTCGGTGGGTAGTTCGGAGTTGGTAATCCTTATATCCTTGCAAACTCTTGTAGCATAGGAGTTGTTTCCTGCATCCATCGAATCATGCCATTAAGCTTCATGTCGATGCTTCATTTAATTTTTACTCTCGTATTTTATTTTTCTTTTTTCTTTAATGACGCCCGTACATCCATCTTTTCTATAACACCCAAAACCTGGAAGCCGTCACCGACTAAGGTTCTAGTGTCACTCTGTTCATCTATCATTGTTCATTCTTTAAAATCATATCATTTGATCTTACATTATTAAAGAGACACACCCATCATGTCATAAATTATCGATTAGTTATAATTACCAATCAACTAGGGCAAAATGGTCATTTCTAAGATTTTTGGAGACTTCTACCAATACTTGTTAGACAAGTATCGGTAGTTGTCAAGTTAGTAAACAATTTAATAAACTTTGCAGAATTCTATCGATACCCTTGACGGTTCTACCGATACAAGTCAAGCTTCTACCGATACTAAAAACTCTAGAGAGATAAGAAGTCTTACCCTGCATCTTTTATCGTTACAAGTACACAAATTACTGATACTTCTAAGTAAAGAACTAACGAAACCTTTTATACAACTATCGAAACAACCCAAGTCAGAGAACAACCTCTCTACTACTTTGTACTTCTACCGATACTTACAAGTGAACTAGTGAAACAAGTAAGCAGATTTCATGAAATGAAAACAATTCTTCCAAGTGTTGGAACTATTATGACAAAATCATTACATAACATAGGTTGAAAATGATATTCATTCAAAATGACCCAATACGAGGCCATGACAATCATCCCAAGTCATACTAACTCAATACTATCTAGTCAAACATTTGCAAACATTCTATAGGTTTTTACAATAATTCATGGCAAGTTATAGATCCTACTACATGCCATATAAGCCAGGTGATACAAAAGACTACCAAACAAGCTTCCGAGATAGTGTGATTCTTCTCGGGGATCCGATCTCTAACAGCAAAAGGAATTTACAAAACAAAGACAATACACAGGTAAGCTTACAGAGCTTAGCAAGTTTGTTGTACAATTAACTTACGAATAACCATAAATGAGAAAAGAATGAGAACTGTCATCTCCATTCCTTCCATCTTCAATATTTAATCCCTTGCGGTCTTTCGGAGAAATTAACTCCTACAATCTAGTATTGCTCTTATGAGCTAGTATGCTCAAACGAACTAGTATGCTATTTCTTCTATATCTTCTATCACGATCCATCATCAAGAATAAACCAAACAAATAAAGTCAGCATTTAACAAGTAGAATATGGTTACGCGAACTTACCAGACAAATTTGTAGCAAAAAGAAACTGCGGGGATTATTATGTAATTTTCTTTTTTCCACGATCTATCGCTCGCTCGTGATCTAAATCAACAAGTCATTAATTTTCCACATTAAATCATGAAATTTAAATCATTCCTTGCATTTATGCCCTTTTTGGGTAATTTATAGAATTACCCTTATACTTTCACTTTTATTCAATTTAGTACTTAAACCTCCAACAAGCAATGGCTGAAATCACTCTAGCATTATAGTTCAATTTATCGGACTCAATTATAATTACCTCACATGTTGTGAATTTCAAACCAATCCGCCTCTTCTTGTAGTTAACCAGTCCATACCAACAATTACATCGAACTCATAAAAAGGTAGCAGCATAAGATCAGTAGGAAACTCACGGCTCTGAATTTTCAGTGGACACTTACGATGCACCAGATTTACTATCACACTATGACCCAACGGGTTTGTAACTTGCATATCAAATTCAATTGAATCGACAGATAATTTATTATATGTTGCTAAAGCAGTACAAATAAAAGAGTGAGTCGACCCTAGATTAATCAAAGCACACACAGTTACATAAAAAAGATAGAATATACCAGTCATAACATTCAGTTCAATAGCCTTTTCCCTGGCTTGGATAGCATAGGTTCTAGCAGGTGCGTGAACCTTAGACCTATTCGTATTATCTCTATTTTCATAGCGATTTTCGCCCACATGATTGCTCTAACTCGCCCGTCGACCCTTTTACGGTGTGATTGGTGGTTTTACACTTTGATCCTCCTTTTCTTCCGACACCACTGAGCAATTACGAACCTGATGATCAGTCGCTTCGCATCTAAAACAAGCTCCCTTCTTAACTCGACACTCACTATAGTGGAATCTACCACAATGCTTGCACGCAATGTTCGGTGCATTACAGACACTAGCCACACTATCGTTGGTCAATTTTGAAACCTCGACCCAGGCTGTCCCGATCTGCTACTACCATGAAAACCAGACAATGCCACTACTTGATTCTTATTCTCTCGAAATCTCTTCGGTGGCGACATAAAAAAAGTTTTTGACAGAGTTTTCTTGCTGAACTCTCTAAACCTCTTCTTCTTTACAGCAAATGGTCGCAACTCTAAACCACTAACCATCATCTTGATTTCATCATTTAGCTCATCTTCAAAATGGATACACATAGCTTCATCAGTCGGCACGAGCTCTCGGGCATACCTACTGAGATATACAAATTCCTACTCGTACTCAGCAACAAACTTGTTTCTCTATTTCAGTTTCGAGAACTCCTTCTTCTTTCAATCCAAATACCGTTTGTTGACATAATTCTTTCTAAACTCAGTATGGAAAAATTCCTAGGTGATATCATTCTCGAGAACCACAGCCAATATCGTCATCCACCAATTGTACGCTTCATCCTTTAGTAGTGATGCAGCACATCTCAAATAATCTTTTGAGGGACAGACCATCTCATTAGACCCTTAGAATATTTTCCAACCAGTACTTAATTCTGGATGGATCATCTTCAACACTTCCTCTGAATTCTTTCGCCTGATATTTTTGGAATTTATCTGTAGGTATACAGCGTCGCTACGCTATTACCAAGAGAGGTGGAGGTACAATCGATGGTGCTTGAGGTCGTGCAACAGGTTGCACAGGTGTAGGTGGAGGAGGAGGAAGAGGCTACGGAACTGTTTGATTACCTCATAAATTCAAAAAACCATTGACTCATCAAACTGAGGAACATATTTTTAGCTTCACTTTTTGTCACCGTTATCATGGGTACACCTCCCCTCGCACCGAAATTAGTAGCAAGAACATTACTATTTACCTCGTTAGTCACTCCTCGTTTAGAATCAGACATTTTACTTATTTGTAAATTTTCAAGGTTAGATCGGATCTATAATAATCACACAATCACAGGTTTTTATATGACATGTAGTCTCTAAACTCTTTCATTCATAAATTCAATTCAAGAACTGACTAAATTGTAAGCTCTAATACCACTAAATGTAACATCCAAAACTTGGAAGCTATTATCGGCTAAGGTCTTGATGCTATTTTGTTCATCTATCATTGTTCATTATTTAAAATCATATCATTTGATCTTACATTATTAAAGAAACACACCTAACACGTCATAAATTATCGATTATTTATAATTACCAATCAACGAGGGCAAAATGGTCATTTTTAAGATTTTTAGAGACTTAAAATACCTGTTAGACAAGTATCGGTAGTTGCAAGTCAGTAAACAATTTAAGAAACTGTGCAGAATTCTAACGATACAAGTGAAGCAACTATCGATACAAGTCAGGCTTCTACCGATACAAGTAAATCTTCTACCGGTACTAAAAACTCCAAAGAGATAAGAAGTCTTACCCTGCATCTTCTACCAATACAAGTACAAAGAATACCGATTCTTCTAAGTATAGAACTATTGATATCTTCTATACAACTACCGAAACAACCTAAGTCAGAGAATAACCTCTCTCCTACTCTATACTTCTATTGATACATACAAGTGAACTACCGAAATAAGTAAGCAGATTTCATAAAATGGATACAATTCTTCCAAGAGTTGGAACTATTATGACAAAATCATTCCATAAAATGGGTGGAACATGATATTAATTCAAAATGACCCAATATGAGGCCACGACAATCATCCTAAGTCATACTAACTCAATACTATCTTGTCAAACATTTGGAAACAATCTAAAAGGTTTTTACAACAATTTCATGGAAAGTTCATAGATCCTACTACATGCCATATAATCCAGGTGATACAAAAGACTACCAAACAAGCTCCCGGGATACTGTGATTCTTCTCGAGGATCCGATCTCCAACAGTAAAATGAATCTACAAAACAAAGAATACACAAGAAAGCTTACAGAGCTTAGTAAGTTCGTTGTACAATTAACTTACGAATAACCATAAATGAGAAAAGAATGAGAACTGCCATCTCCATTCCTTCCATCTTCAATATTTAATCCTTTGCGGTCTTTCGGAGAAATTAACTCCTATAATCCAGTAATGCTCTTACGAGCCAATATGCTCAAATGAGCTAGTATACTATTTCTTCCTTATCTTCTATCATGATCCATTATCAAGAATAAACCAAACAAATAAAGTTAGCATTTAACAAGTAGAATATGATTACACGAACTTACCAGACGAATTTGTAGCAAAAAAGAACTCCGGAGATTATTCTACAATTTTCCCTTTTCCACGATCTGCCCCTTGCTCGTGATCTAAATCAAAAAGTTATTAATTTTCCACATTAAATCATGAAATTGAAATCATTCCTTTCATTTATGCCTTTTTAGGTAATTTATAGAATTACCCTTATACGTTCACTTTTATTCAATTTAGTCCTTAAACCTCCAACAAGCAAAACACTTATTTCCAAATTCAACCCATGCTAGCCGAATATTCTAGGACATATTCATAACTCATATTTACAATTTAATTCACATTAAGTACATGTATTTTATCATCTTAACAATTTAATTCTTAAATCCTAAAATTATCAAAAATCACTTTACAAAATTAACAAATCTAACAACCAATCTTCCAAAACTTTTATAAACTTTAACAAACAAGTTTATTCAATCATGGTAAGATTTTTAACATTTAGCAGAATTGTAAATTAGTCCTCATGTTAGCTAGATTAAGATAATACGAATTCAAAAACATAAAAATCACAAAAAACGGGTGAGATTTCACTCACCAAAAGGACCTTTCTTGGTCGAAGTTACCTATCTCTTTTTAGGGTTTCTTTCTTTTCTAATTTGTTTTGGTGAAGAAGATGATCAAATTATCATCTTTTCTATATTATTACTCTTTTTTTGACAAATTTTACTTATTTACCCATGGTTAAATATAAGCAAATTTGAGATGTTTAAGTGCCCTTACTGTCCACCCATTTCTTTTCTTTTCTTTTCTTTTCTTTTCTTTTTAATTAGCATTCTTATCTATGTAATTCAACTTTCACACCTTTTACAATTTAATCATTTTACTTAATTAACTATCTAAATGGTAAAATCTCTTAACCAAAATTTAATACGTTACTAATGACATCACAAATATTAAATAATTAATATTTATGACTCGACTCATTAGAATTGTGGTCCCAAAACCACTATTTTCGACACCATTAAAAATCGGGCTGTTACATTTTCCTTCTTACTTTAATTCCATTCCTTAATTTGCTTTCTCTGTAGCTCGACATACTGTTTGTACAAAGAATCCCTTATATTGTTTTGAGATAACTTTAGGAACTGCTCATTGTCTTGCATAGGTAAATATGTCTTGTTGCACAAGGCTATTACCAATTGCGGGAAGAAGAGGCCACTCTTTTGGCCTTGGGTGCATCGTTTCATTTCTTCAAAAATCTATGAACCTACACAAATCTGTTTACGCAGCAAAATGGCATATAACAACAAAGCTCATAGAGAATTAACATTAGAGACATTTAATGTAGGTATAATTCGTGTAGATAAGAATTGCATCCACATTTTAGCTACTAGAAACATAATGGCTTGATTAAAATTAAAACGTGTGCCTACATCGGGTTGATAATTCCAAACACCTCGACCCTCAATTAAAAACCCAATAATTTCTTCCATGTCCACATATTGAATAGAGTAAAGTCCACTTTTTCTACGTAGTCATTTGAATAAAAAAGGACATTGTAATAGTCACAAATATCTCTAGGCAATACATGCACTTCTTTTTCTCTAACTGTCACTATTCCTAGAGGTTGCCTTCTAACAATGTTATCCTTAAGGGATGCATAAAATTCATGAACTATGAGTACAACGACGTTACATGTCAGAGGGATGTAAAACTACTCCCATTGGTAGTATCGCACAAGCGGTTATATTTCCTTGTAAAGCAGCATCAAGGGTTTGAAACCTTATTCTTGGATTAAAGTCTGACTTTACATGTAATAACTCGATTTTTCGTGGTATTGAAAATAGTGGTTTCAAGACCACAGCTCTGACGAGTTGAGTCGTAAATTTATTTATTTTGAGTATTTCGGGTGATATATGCATCGTATGAAATTATGATTTGAAAATTTCATAGATTAAATAGTCAATTGAATAGAAATGATTAAATCATAAAAAGGGTAAAAATATAGATGTCTAATTAGAAGGACCAAATGAATAAAACAACCAAATGAATATTAGTTAGTGGATTGGAATGGTTTATAATAAGTGTAAATAGATTTAGTTAAGATTAAAAATGATTAATTAAAGCTTAATGATGAAAGTCTCAATAATTAGAAAAATGCTATTACTATATATATGAAAATTAAAAGAAAAGAAATTGATTTTCATTCCATTTTTCTTCTTCTTTCTTCTTCACACGGTAACAAAGAGAGAAAAGTTACGGTTGTAAATTCAAATCTTTGAGCTTTGATTTGGACTACGATCATGCCATCGATCGAGAAAAAGGAAAATTAACGGAGTAGTTCCTAGAATCTATTCACAACTGCAATTCAGTCCGGTAAGTTCGTAATGTTAAATTCTTATTAATGACTACTTATAACTACTTTTTAATGAATATTGAAAATGTGAAATGATGATTGGAAACGTGAAAGACAGTTGCTATGAGATGAGAATTTCTCGGTCTTGTGCTAAAGATAAAAAATGGTCCAATGCCTGAGATCCTGCATTTGTTATGGATTATCTTCAGCATCGTGAGTCAGCAAAAGGTGAAAAGAATCCATGAATGGATTAAGGCCCTACGATGGTTGAGATTATGCTTATTGCATTTTCTCGTCAGCTTAGTCTGAGCAGCATCGTAGGGAATAGATATACCGTATCGATAGTTAAAAATAACATCGTATATTGGTAACAAGCATGACCTCTGGGTTAATAGGGAGCAAATGAGCATCATGACCTTTGTGTCAATAGAGAGTTAAATGAATATCGACCTTTGAAGTTTTGTTGTGCTAGCTTGACAGATTTATAGAGTTGTTTATCACATAAGACTTGGTAAGTTGATGAACTTGCGAACTTATAAGCTATGAAGCTTACTAGTGAATTTGTTGTTGTTTTGTAGATTTTGTTTTTTGACTTGAAGATCGGATCATCTTGAAGACATCACACTATCTTGAGAGCTCGTTCGGTAGTATTTATATCACTCGATTATTTGGCATGTACTAGGATGATATTAACCTTGTTGTTGAATTAAAGATGCTAAAATCTTACTATTTTGATTGTGGAAATGCATGAAGTACAACTTAGATGTTTAAGCTTATGATGCTTATAAACACTTAGAAGTTTTGCATATTGTGAGATGACTTAATGTATAACTTGTGATGGTTGTGTTTGAGATATTAATCTTGTGTCTTGGTATAATTCTTGAAATTCTGTACACTTGTTTCGGTATAACTTATGCATGTATTGGTAGAAGTACAGGGTAGGAGAGAAGTTGTCTTCTGACTTGAGTTGTATCGGTAGTTGAATAACTAGTATCGTTAGTTTTTAGCATTAATGTATCGGTAGTATGTATGCATATATCGATAGAAGTTGTAGGGTAAGGATTTTAACTCTCTGGAGTTTTTTGTATCAGTAATTGCATGATTTGTATCGGTAGAAATCATACTTATATTGGTGAAACTAGCACAGGTACCAGTAGAAATATGCACAGTCTCTAAATTGTTCACTAACGTGAATTCTACCGATACTCGACCATCAAGTACCAGTAGAAGTCTTCTAAATTATTAGAAATGCCATTTTTACCCTTGAAGAAATTGTGTTATGATTAAATATTGATCTAAAATATTGGAGTCAAATTTTGTAATGAATAAAGCTTAAAAAATTTGGATATATTAAAAGATGAACAGTATTAAATGAATAGTAACATCAAAATCCTAACCGACGGTGGTGTTTGGGATTTGGGTGTTACATTTAGTGGTATCAAACCTTTCGATTTAGCCGTTTCTTGGACTAAAATGACAGTGTTTTATGTTTTAGAAGTACATGCCAAATGAACCTGTGATAGTGTGATATAGATGGATACGATCTAATCATAGTTCTTGCATATAAACATGAGATGTCAACCTCAGAAAGAGAGGATACCAATAAAGTGAACAGTAATGTCCCGACTAATGATTCTGGAGCAAGTCATGGGGTATTGACATTACCGATGATAGAAAATGAAGCAAATAATATGTTTTTTAGATTGATGGGAAAATGGTTCTCAAAGTTCATGAGGAACAACTCGACGGAACCACCTCCTCCACCTCCTATCGCATAACTTTCCACTCGACCCATAGAACCTCCCACTATGCCTCTATCTCCTCTAGGGGTGGAACAAAGATGTCGTGTTTCGATAAACAGGGTTAGAAAGTATGGTGCAGAAGAATTTTAAGGAAACATAGAAGACGATCCTTCCAGAGCTAATACTAAACACATTAAGAGTTTTGAATGAGATGACTTGTCGTCTAGAAGACTACTTTAGGTGTGCAGTTTCATTGTTGAAGGATGAGGCCTACAATTGGTGGACAATGATTTTAGCAGTGATGCCTGAGAATGAAGTTACTTGAGAGTTTTTCCAAGCAGAATTCAGAAAGAAATATGTCAGCAAAAGGTACCTGGACAATAGGAAGAAAGAGTTTCTAGAATTGAGACTGGGAAAAAAAACAGTGGCAGAATATGAACAAGAATTCGTACAACTTAGTAAGTATGCCTGGGAAATTGTACCATTGGTTGAGGCAATATGCTTTCGTTTTGAAGATGGGCTGAATGACGAAATCAAGATAATGGTTAGAGGGTTCGAGCTACGATCGTTTGTGGTTCTTGCTGATAGAGCTCAAATGATGGAAGAAATTTACCACAACAAGAGGTAGAGAGAGAAGAGATTTCGAGAATCTAGGAGAAAGAACATCACCAGAACTTTTTCTATGTTGCCACGGAAGAAATTTAAAGAAAATGAAACTCGTAAAGCAGTTCCTTCGAGGTTTTTGAGTAGGAGAGATCGAGTCCACCAAAGTCTAAATTTCAAAACCGTTCTATAGCCAGTGTAACCAGTTTTCGAAATGTGTTGAACCCATCATGCTATCATTACGGAAGATACTATGTAGGTGAATGTCAAAAGATAAAAAGGGCTTGTTACTGATACGGGGTACAGATCATTTTATGCGAAATTGCCCGATGACTTCAGAAGTAAAGAAGAATTAGAGTGTAAAACCCCCTATTTCACCGTCAAAAGGTAAATGCTTGGGACAGAGTAACAATACGGGTGGAAATCGAGGCGACAACAAGGGTATTGCAACCCGATCTAAGGCACGGGCACCGGCACGGATATATGCCATCAGAGCTAGTGAAGAGGCTACCGCTCTTGATGTAGTGACTAGTATATTCTATATTTTTAATGATATTGTATGTGTTTTAATTAACCCTAGGTCAACTCATTCATATATTTGCACTGCTTTAGCCACTGATAAGGAATTGGTCGTTGAATCGACTGAATTTGATTGCAAGTCACAAACCCTTTGGGTCATAGTGTCATTTTTAACTTGGTATGTTGTAAATGTCCACTTAAAGTTCAGGGCTGTAAATTTTCTTCTAATCTAATGATATTTCCCTTCACCGATTTTGATGTAATCTTGGGTATAGATTGGTTATCTGAGCATGATGCGATAGTAAATTGCAAGCAAAGACATATCAATTTGGAATGTTCAATAGGTGAGGTAATCATAGTGGAGTCAAGCAAGTTGAACAGTGAAACCAGAGTGATTTCGACTATTTCAGCATAGAAGATGATTCATAGAGATTGTAAAGCATTCTTGACATACATACTTGATACTCGGGGCTCGAGAACAAAATTGGATCAGGTACCAGTTGTTCAAGAGTATACAGATTTGTTCCTGGAAAAACTACCATGTTTGCCACCAGTCAGAGAGGTAAAGTTTGATATTGATTTGTTACTTGGTACCGTTCCGATCTCTATTCAACAGTACAGAATTGTATCTACCGAATTGAAAGAATTGAAAGCTCAACTGCAAGAATTATTAGACAGAGGATTCATACGACCTGTATGTCACTTAGGGGTGCACTCGTATTATTCGTGAAAAAGAAGGATGGATCGATGCAGATGTGTATAAACTACAGACAGCTAAATAAGGTGACAATCAAGAACAAGTATTTGTTGCCTTGGATCGATGAGTTATTTGACCAGTTAAAGGGTGCAACCGTGTTCTCCAAAATAGACCTTCGGTCAGGTTATTATCAGATGCGAGTGAAAGATTGTGATATAATGAAAATGAAATTTAGAACTCGGTACGGACATTATGAATTTTTAGTTATGTCGTTTGGGTTGACTAATACCCTCGCACATTTATTAATCTGATGAACATAATATTTCAACCCCAGTTGGATAGGTTTGTGGTTGTGTTTATTGATGATATATTGATTTACTCCAGGATAGAATTAGAACATAAACAACATTTGAGAGAGATGTTATGAATTTTGCGAGAAAAGCAGTTGTATGCAAAATTCAGTAAATGTGAATTCTAGCTTCGAGAAGTTGGATTCTTGGGTCACACAGTATCTTTAGAAGGAATACATGTTGATCTAAGCAAAGTTTTAGATATTCTCGATTGGAAGGTACCAAAAGAATGTCTCCTAGATACGCAGTTTCTTGGGATTGGTAGGTTATTACCATCGGTTCATGAAAAACTTTTCCATCATAGCCTTGCCGATGACGAGGTTACAACAGAAAAACATTCAGTTTGTGTGGTCTGAAAAGTGTCAGCAAAGTTTTGACTAATTGAAAAAGTTGTTAACTGAAGCTCTAGTCTTGACGTAACCAGAGACGGGAAAAGAGTTCATTGTTTATAGTGACGCATCTTTAAGCGGATTGAGGTGTGTTTTGATGCAAGATGGGAAAGTGATAGCTTTTGCTTCTTGACAATTAAAACCACATGAAAAGAATTATCCGACTCACGATCTGGAGTTAGCTGTTGTAGTTTTTGCATTGAAGATTTGGAGACACTACCTTTATGGGGAAAGATGCCATATATTTACAGATCACAAGAGTTTGAGATATCTGATGACATAGAAGGAGTTGAATCTGCGACAACGTCAATGGTTAGAGCTGTTAAAAGACTATGACCTTGTAATTGATCATCATTCGGGTAAAGCCAACGTTGTAGCTGATGCTTTGAGTCAGAAATCGATGTTTACTTTGAGAGCAATGAATGCCCATCTATCATTGGAGGGTGACAATTCTATCATCGTGGAGCTTAAAACGAAGCCGTTATTTCTACAGCGGATTCAAGAATTACAGAGAAATGATCCAAAGCTTATGGTTAAAAGGGAGCAGCTACAAGATGATGCTATTGTAGGGTTTATAGTTGATACAGAGGGTATGTTGTATTACATGGGTAGGGTATGTATCCCAAACGATTCAGATTTGAGACGTGCGAAAATGTAAAATGACCTGAAGAAAATGTATTGGTGGTCAGGTATGAAACGTGAGATTTCAAAGTTTGTAACTAGATGTCTTATATGTCAGCAAGTGAAAGCTGAACACTAGGTGTCATTTGGGTTACTACAACCAATTTTCATCCCGGAGTGGAAATGAGAATGAGTCACAATGGATTTTGTCTTAGGACTTCCGGTAACATCGAGAAAGAAAGAATCAATTTGGGTAATTATAGACAGATTGACGAAGTCCACTCATTTCATCCCCATTCGGGTAGATTATCCACTTGAGAGATTGACCGAGCTATACGCATATGAAATAGTTCGACTGTACGGGGTATCAGCCTCTATCATATTCGATAGGGATCCACGCTTTACCTCGAGATTTTGGGGTAAGCTACATGAAGCTCTAAGGATTAGGTTGAATTTTAGTACTGCATAGCATCTGTAAACGGATGGTCAGTCAGAGCGAGTGATACAGATTCTTGAGGATATGCTACGATGTTGTACACTTGAGTTTGAAGGAAGCTGAGAAAAGTATTTACCGTTGGTGGAGTTTGCATATAATAACAACTACCAATCTAGCATTAAAATGACACCATTCGAAGCATTATATGGTCGAAAGTACGGAACACCTCTGTACTGGTTAGAATTGAGCGAGTCTAAGTTGATTGGAACTGATTTAGTTCATGAAACTGAGGACAAAGTGTGTGTAATTCGTGATTGTTTGAAAGAAGCGTCTGATCGATAGAAGTTGTACGTAAATCTTTAAAGGAAAGATATAGAATTTGATGTAGGAGACAGAGTTTTCCTGAGAGTTTCACCTTGGAAAAAAGTGCTATGGTTTGACCGAAAGGGAAAGTTGAGTCCACGGTTTATTGGGCCGTATGAGATCATAGAACGAGTTGGTCCTATAGCATATAAGTTTACTGTATCGCCGGAATTAGAGAAAATCCATAATGTATTTCATGTTTCAATGCTAAGACGGTACAGATCAGATCCCTCACATGTAATTACACCTATGGAAGTTGAGATTCAGTCGGATTTGTCATATTTAGAAGAATCGGTTAGAATACTGTCTAGCGAAGTAAAAGAACTAAGGAACAAGAGAGTACCATTAGTGAAAGTATTGTAGAATCGTCATGGGTTAGAGGAAGTCACTTGGGAGATGGAGGCTTCGATGAGATCACAATATCCTAACTCTCTGTTGACACAAGGGGCAGAGTTGTAACAGCTCGATTTTTAGTGGTATCGAAAATAGTAGTTTCGAGACCACAGTTCCAACGAGTCGAGTCATAAATTTATTTATTTTGAATATTTCTTGTGATATATGCATCGTATGAAATTATGATTTGAAAATTTCATAGATTAAATAGTCAATTGAATAGAAAGGACTAAATCATAAAAAGGGTAAAAGTATAGATGTTTAATTAGAAGGACCAAATGAATAAAATAACCAAATGAATAGTAGTTAGTGGATTGACATGGTTTATATTAACTGTAAATAGATTTAATTAAGATTTAAAATGATTAATTAAAGCTTAATGATGAAAGTTTCAATAATTACAAAAATGTCATTACTATATATATGAAAATTAAAAGAAAAGAAATTGATTTTCATTCCATTTTTCTTCTTCTTTATTTTTCACACGACAAAAAGGAGAGAAAAGTTAGGGTTTTCAATTCAAATCTTTGAGCTTTGATTTGGACTATGATCGTGCCATCATTTGAGGAAAAGAAAAATTACCGGAGTAGTCCTTGGAATCCATTCATAACTGCAATCCAGTCCAATAAGTTTGTAATGCTAAATTCTTATTAATGACTGCTTATAACTACTTTCTAATGAATATTGGAAATGTGAAACGACGATTGGAAATGTGAAAGACAGTAGCTATGAGATGAAAATTTCCCTGCCTTATGCCAAAGATAGAAAATGGTCCGATACCCTAGATCCTGCATTTGTTATGGATTCTCTTCAGCATCTTGACTCACCAAAAGGTGAATAGAATCCATGAATGGATTACAGACCCTACGATGGTTGAAATTATTCTTATTGCATTTTCTTGTTAGCTTAGTGTGAGCAACATCGTAGGAAACAAATATACCGTATCGATAGTTAAGAATAACATCGTATAGTGGTAACAAGCAAGACCCCTGGGTTAACAGGGAGCAAATAAGCATCATGACCCTTGTGTCAACAGAGAGTTAAACGAATATCGACCTTTGAAGTTCAGTTGTGCTGGCTTGACAGATTTATAGAGTTGTTTATCACATAAGACTTGGTAAATTGATGAACTTGTGAACTTATTAAGCTATGAAGCTTACTAGTGAATTTGTTGTTGTTTTGTAGATTTCATTTTGTGACTTGAAGATCGGATCATCTTGAAGACATCACATTATCCTAGGAGGTCGTTCGGTAGTATTTACATCACTCGATTATTTGGCATGTTCTAGGATGATATTAACCTTGCTGTTGAATTAAAGATGCTAAAATCTTACTATTTTGATTGTGTAAATGCATGAAGTACAACTTAGATGTTTAAGCTTATGATGCTTGTAAACACTTAAAAGTTTTGCATATTGTGAGATGACTTAATGTATAACTTGTGATGGTTGTGTTTAAGATATTAATCTTATGTCTTGGTATAATTCTTTAAATTCTACATACTTGTTTTGGTAGAACTTATGCATGTATCGATTGAAGTACAAAGTAGGAGAGAGGTTATCTTCTGACTTGAGTTGTATCGGTAGTTGAATAAAAAGTATCGATAGTTTTTAGCATTGATGTATCGGTAGTATGTATACATATATTGGTAAAAGTTGTAGGGTAAGGATTTTAACTCTCTGGAGTTTTTGGTATCGATAGTTGCATGATTTGTATCGGTAAGAATCATACTTTTATCGGTAAAACTAGCACAGGTATCGGTAAAAATCTGCACAGTCTCTAAATTGTTCACTGGCGTGACTTTTACCGATACTTGACCATCAGGTACTGGTAGAAGTCTCCTAAATTATTGAAAATGCCATTGTTACCCTTGAAGAAATTGTATTATGATTAAATATTGATCTAAAATATAGGAGGTGAATTTCGTAATGAATAAAAATTAAAAAATTTGGATATATTAAAAGATGAACAGTATTAAATGAATAGTAACACCAAAATCCTAACCGATGATGTTGTTCGGGATTTGGGTGTTACACTATGAAGCCAATAAGTATTTTTCGATTTGGGCATTTTCAAACCGTTCATAATCCGAATCGCTATCGCTCTCTTGCACCATGGTTCTCTTTTGGGGAGGCATTTTTAATCTAGCAAATCTAAGGTGAACAGTAATGAATGGAACTGTAAATTTGTTTAGAAGTACCTTTGATGTGTATCGTTCCAATGAGAATCGATCTAAGCCTTTGGGGATGGAGTAAAGCCTTTGGAGAATTGGGGTTTTAGGGTTTGAAGATGAAGAAGAGCTTTGAGAGATTTTAGAGTAATTTTTGAGTGTTTAGTGTTAAGTAATATGTTTTAATTTAATGGGGGTATATATAGAGGTTTAATATTTTAGGGTTTTAAAGGTTAAAACTCGAGTGAAGTATGGGTTTGGCTGTCGGGTTGCACAATCAAATCGGGTCAACCTTGGAAAAATTACAAACAATGTCGCGATGTAGCCTAGGTATGTCACAGCCAACCCACCAGTACCATGTTTGTCGCGACGTTGATCACCCTGTGTCGCGACAAACCCTTCAGTCTTGAAGTTCCTGCAGACTATTTTTTTTTGTCGCAACATAGCCTTCCTCGTGTCATGACAAACCTATCAATTGTAATTTTTTCATTCTAACCCCCTCGTCGCAACACACAAGGGATTCGTTGCTTCATAACATGCTTGGGCTACTTGGAGCAGTCTGGTTGCTTCATTGCAAGATCGAGAAGACGTGTTTTGACAATCATGGCAGTTTCAAAAAAACCATGTAACAAAAAAGATTTTATCGAGTTAGTTGTTAGTGTCTATAAATTAAAATTGAGTGTTAGTACTTGTCAGAATTGTCTGACAATATTGTTAGTGTGCACTTCGACACCCATGAATAATCTGTTTTATCACTGTTCATCCAACAGTCGTCGTGCCACGCTACTCTCTAGCGATTATCTCTTTCTTGAAATTTTCTTTTTCTTCTTGCGTAGATCACCGCCAGCTCTTTTTGTCGATCAAATTTATTTACGATGGCTTTGAATTTATACCATCGAAAAACGACGAGTTTCGAAAATTATTTTAATGTTGGAAAATGGGAGTCGCCACCAATCTTTGTTATGGTGTGATTGGATCACCTCAAAACATTTAAAATCCGTTTTGAAAAATATTTTGGTCTTCGCAATCCAGAAAACAAGTTCGGGAGTCGGTTACGCATGAGGAAGGGTTAGCACCCTCATACGCCCAAAATTGGTACCAGATTGATTATCTTAAGGTCTTATTTGTAAAATTTTGAAAGCTCGTAGAAAGTTTAAAATACGATCCTTGAATGCATGAGTTAAGTTTAAAAGAAATCGAGTTTGTTTGGAAGTCCCTCTATTTCAAAGTGATCGAGGAAGAAAGTTACGTCCAGTGAGTTAGGACACAACATTTCAAGATCCAGAAATAACGAGCTTTCCATTGTAAAATTTTTTAAATTTTGGGAAAAGGATGTTTGATTATCTCGATTTGAAGAAAGGTTGCACCTAGTAAGTTAAGGCGTAAATTTTCAGAATCGAAGATAAGAAAACATTGCCTCGATTAAGGGTATTCGATTATTTCGATTTGAAGAAAATTGCACCTTGTAAGTTAAGGCGTAAATTTTCGAAACTCGAAATAAAAGAATATTGCCTCGATTTTAAAGTTTTTATGAAAATAATTTTGAAAATAAACATGCGAGTTTAATATGAATAAGCAGTTAATAATGGATATTAAATAACACGAAGTAAGATAATTGAGCAAGTAATTGGTAAGCAAAAATAAAAAATACAAAATACGAGTGCATAATAATTAAAATTAAATGCAAATATTGATGAGGAAGAAAAATAAAGTAATCGGAGTTAAAAAATGAGACTTTGGATACCCGGGGGCAAAATGGTAATTTTTGGAAAATTTGGGGTTTAAAATGGAATTTTAGGCATCCGAGGGTAAAACGATAATTTTTAGAAAAAATCGGGATAGAAAATGAAATTTTTGGACATTTAGGGGTAAAATGGTAATTTTTGAGGGTTTTGGGGTTAAAAATGGAGTTTTTGGACATTCGAGGGTAAAATGGTAGTTTTTGGATGTTTTATGGTCAAAAATGAAATTTTTGGAAGTTCGATGGTAAAAATGTAATTTTTAGAAGTTTCAAGGTCAAAAATGGAATTTTTAGAAGTTCGGGGGTAAAAAAATATTTTTTGAAGTTTAAGGGTAAAAATATAATTTTGGAAGTTTCAGAGTTAAAAATGGAATTTTTGGAAGTTCGGAGGTAAAAATGTAATTTTCGAACAGTTTAGGGATCTCTAAGGCAATAAAACAAAAAACGAGTGATACGTGGCAAGCCGTCAAGCATCTTGAAGTCAAAGGACTAATTTGAAAACCATGAAAAATTTGTAGGTCAATTTTGTAATTAAACAAAACTTGATTTAAGGATTAAATTGGAACAAATTAGAAGTAAGAGGGACCATTTACAGAAATAAGCTAAAATCGTGACACGTGGCAGCTCCTGGTGTTTTCAAAAGGTCAGGGGATTAAATTGAAAAGTATTAAAATTATTGGGCCAATTTAAAATTAATAAAAATTACAAAAAGGACTAAATTGAAACAATCAAACAATGCGAAAGGACTAAATGCGTAAATAACCCATTTCTTAAAAACACGCGGATCCTAGGTCGGGTCGGATTTCGGGTCGACCATGGGTAAGAGCTCAAAACGACGCCGTTTTGAGGCTGAAACTTAGCCCCCAAAACGATGCCGTTTTGGAAGCTTATATAAAGCCCAAATTGTTTTTTTTTTTTCATTTTTCAGTTCTTCTTTTAAAAAAAACCAAAAAACTCTGTTGAAAGCTCTCTCCTTTTCTCTCATGGTCGACCAAGCCCCGGCCGATCGTCTTTCGCCATCCACCGCGCGTGGCTGCCATGCGCTGCCGCGTCTGTCGTCCGATTGTCGAGCGTGGTCCACAGGTGTCCGTCCGAGCACCTTTCGGTACACGCGCCGTTGCACCGCTGCGCCACACGCCGTAATCGAAGGTAAAATCTCTTGCTTTTTCTTTCCTTTCTTTTTTTTTCTTAAAAGGTTTGAAACTTTTCTTTTTTCTTAGATCTTCATACTTTTTTTTAACTTAGATCCGTTTCACCCTTTTTTTGTTACAAAATATGTTGTATTTTTTAAAACGCTGTTTGATTCTTCGCAGATCTGTTCTCTACGGGTGTGCAACGACCACGATGGTCGGCTCCGGCATGACTCTGACGATGATAGCCAAAGGGACGATAATAAATTTAATATATTTCTAAATAAATGCGCATGATGATAACATAAATAACACATTAACAGGTATTATTATTATTTAAAACGTTTTGTATTTCACAAGTCCAATAAATGCAGAATAAATACCTGTATTCGCAGTTATGCTTGGAAGTCTGTTTTAAATGTTGGAATTAACTGCTTCAGATTCTTCGCGTCTGACTTGGAAATGCTTGCTGTTTCTCTTTAAATTTCGAAGAAAATTGTTTCTTTTGTATTGATTTTTTTTTAGAAAATTGTAACCTCTTACAAATTTTAAAACTGGTTTTTATAACCAGTATTACAATAATCATCTTTTGTTTTTCTCTAATAAATGTTCATCTTGTCTTCTCTCTTTTGCAGGTTCGGCTATGGCAGTGGCGGTTGGAGTAGTTGTTGGCAGTGCAAGTTGGAGCTGAAGGAGGAGCTGCTTGGGCTGACGTGGCACATTCTGAGTGGCTGAGGATGGCAACAGCAGTGCAAGTTGGTAGTTTAGGGCTTGGGTCATTTTGTATAATTGGGTTAGGGACATGGGTCAATGTAATTTGGTCTTAAGGTGTAAATGAATTTGTTTGGGTTAATTTTGTAATTGGGCCCCAATTTGGGCTTTTGTAATTGGACACTTGGACTTGGGCTTGTATTTGGACATTAAATATTTATAATAAGTTTTAAATTTAAATATAAATCTAAATTTAAAATAAATTTAAATTTTAAAACAAATTTAAATTTAAAATAAATTTAAATTCAAAATCAATTTAATCTTAAAATAAATCTTAAAATGGGTTTAAATGTTGGGCCCGATCAAAATTAGGCTCCAACAGCTGCCCCTTTTTGTTCGTTGCTGTGTAACAGGAACGAAGTAAAGACTGAAAGGATGCCCAATTTGTCATGTCTCCTCCTTTTGATGCTCTGCTTTCAACCAGCTCGCTTTTCGTTTTGTCAGTCATCCAATCTTCACTGCATCCACCTTTCCACTTCTTCGGTGTGGTGGTTTCATCCTACTTTAAGGCTATTTTCAAAAAGACTAAATTTGCTACTGTAATTTCACTCCATTCTCTTGAAATTTCAAGGAGATTGGAATTCGTCACCGTAGTCTTTGAGTCTGGTTTCATTGACTTGGCCTTCTTCTCAGTATCTCATCAGGAAGATGACCGCATCACTTGTTTTGATCCACTTCTTTGTGTTTCATCAAGAAGATGAATTTGGTTCACTTCTCCGTATCTCATCAGGAAGCTAACCTTTTTATTGCTTCGCCCTGCTTCTCAGTATCTCATTAGGAAGCTGGGGGTCGAAGATTTGTTCGCATTGAGTTGGTATACTTTTCTGTATCTCATCAGGAAGATGACTGCCTCACTTGTTTCAATCCGCTTCTCTGTATCTCATCAAGAAGACGAATTCGATCCACTTCTCAGTATCTCATCAGGAAGCTAACCATTTTATTGCTTCGCGCTGCTTCTTAGTATCTCATCAGGAAGCTGGGGTTCAAAGATTTGCTCGCATTGAGCATGAGTTTGATTTGGTCTTCTTCTCAGTATCTCATCAGGAAGGTGACTGCATCGCTTGTTTCAATCCGCTTCTCTGTATCTCATCAGGAAGACGAATTTGGTTCACTTCTCAGTATCTCATCAGGAAGTTGGGGTTCGAAGATTTGCTCGCATCGAGCACTGAGCTGGTATTCTTCTCTATAGCTCATCAGGAAGATGACCGCCTTACTTGTTTCAATCCTCTTCTCTGTACCTCATCAGGAAGACGAATTTGATCCACTTCTCAGTATCTCATCAGGAATCTAACCTTTTATTGCTTCGCCCTGCTTCTCAGTATCTCATCAGGAAGCTGGGGTTCGAAGATTTGTTCGCATTGAGCCTCGAGTTGGTATTCTTCTCTGTATCTCATCAAGAAGTTGACCGCCTTACTTGTTTCAATCCGCTTCTTTGTATCTCATCAGGAAGACGAATTTGGTTCATTTATCAGTATCTCATCAGGAAGCTAACCATTTTATTGCTTCGCCCTGCTTCTCAGTATCTCATCAAGAAGCTGGGGTTCGAAGATTTGATCGCTTTGAGCCTCGTTTCATTGATTTGGTCTACTTCTCAGTATCTCATCAGGAAGATGACCGCATCGCTTGTTTGTGGATAATCGCAATTTGCCCCGTGATCAGGGTAAGGTTTTGGAGTCCTGCTCCTTTTCAACTTTTCCTTATTGATCTTAATGATTCATCTCGCCATGTGGCGAGGATGTGACCTGTGAAATATGCTCCTATGGGCCTCTATGTAGGCCAAAATTAGAAAGTCATGATTAGAATGAATTAAATGCTCCTAACCTGCATGAATGTGTATGATGAATGTCAGATTTATTTATTATTATTCAGGTCGGCATGGTCTGTCGCTTGTCTAAATTCTGTCATTGACGTGTTACTCCATCTTCTTCTAGGCTATTCTTGAACAACTTGTTTTTAAGTTTGTCTTCCCATTGGTGATCTTGTTTTGGACCTCTGTAATTTTCGAAAATTTCAGAATAATGCTCATAACTTTTTGTATGATTTATTAGTTCGTTACCCATTATTTAGATGCGAAATGCTTGAACAAAATTGTGCAGAAACAAAGTCGTATTTGAAAATTCTATTCAAAAGAGGATCAAAGGAAACAACATTAGTCGAAAATTGCCAAGTATACAATAAAGGATAATTAGTTGCCCCGGATATCACAAAATGAGCTACTCTGTGCTGACTTGCTGAGAATTATTCCTAGCTCAGATGTGTGTCTAGAAGATCTAGAGTGTTTTGTTGATGCTTCAAGTTGTAACCTTTCTCTATCTCGTCGACCCGATCTTGGATCTGAGCCACCCTTTGTGGGTTTTCAACTCAAAATTTCCTTGGTTCCAAGATGCCCTTTGTGGGTTTTCATCCTGAACCCTTTTTTTTTTCGAGACGCCTTTTGCGGGTTTTCATCTCAATTCCCCTTTTTTTTAGGTGAAGTATTTTTCACCGAGTCTGAATTGACGGGGTTGTACAGATCCTTGCCGTCCATTTCTATTAGGATGAGAGCTCCTCCTGAGAAAGCTTTCTTTACCACATAAGGTGCTTCCCAATTGGGCATCCATTTTCCACGGAAATCTTTATGTATGGGAAATATATTTTTCAAAACTAGATCTCCCTCATAGAATTTCCTGGGACGAACCTTTTTGTTGTAAGCTCGCATCATTTTTTTCTGGTACATCTAGCCATGGCGGATGACTTTTAATCTCTTTTCCTCGATTAAATTCAACTGATCGTATCGAGCTTGGATCCATTTAGCCTCATCTAGTTGAAGCTCAATTAAGACTCGAAGAGAAGGTATTTCAACCTCAATAGGCAAGACCGCTTCCATACCGTATGCCAATGAGAATGGTGTTGCCCCAGTAGAAGTTCTGACTGAAGTTCTATAGGCAAAGAGGGCAAATGGTAGTTTTTCGTGCCAGTCTTTGTAAGTCTCAGTCATTTTTGCCACAATCTTCTTGATGTTCTTATTAGCTGCCTCCACAACTCCATTCATTTTTGGGCAATAGAGAGAAGAATTATGATGCTTGATTTTGAACTGTTCGCAAACTTCTGCTATCGTGCTATTATTCAAATTCAAGGCATTATCGGATATGATCTTTTTTGGCATCCTTATCGGTAAATAATTTCTTTTTTCAGGAACTTGCTAACTGCATACTTGGTAATGTTGGCATATGAGGTTGCCTCTACCCATTTGGTGAAGCAGTCAATCACCACAAAGATAAATCTATGACCATTGGAAGCCTTTGGAGAAATTGGCCCAATGACATCCATGCCTCACATAGAAAAAGGCCAGGGAGAGGTCATGACACGAAGGTGTGATGGAGGTACACGAATCTTGTCTCCATAGATTTGGCTCTTATGGCACTTCTTGGCATAATTGATGCAATCGCCCTCCATAGTAGACTAGTAATACCCAAATATCATTATTTGCCGGGCTATCGTGAAACCGTTGGCGTGTATCCCACAAATGCCTTCATGAACTTCTTCTAAGATCTTAGCTTCAATTGCGTCGACACATCTCAACAACACTTGATCTTTTCTCCTTTTTCGCAAGATTTCCCCGTCTAGGACATATTCGTTGGCCAGTCTTCTTAATGTCCTCTTTTCATTTTTTGAGGCTTACTCGGGGTACTTTCGATCTCTCACAAATTGAAGAATATTCTAGTACCATGGGCGATAATCCTTTTCTTCTTCTTCCTTTGCCTCAATATCACAACAATAAGAAGGAGCTTCATAGATACTCATTTGAATAGGCTTTACATCTTTTGGCCTACTCACTTTAATCATCAAGGATAAAGTGGCAAGAGCAGTGGCCATCTGGTTTTCTTCTCGTAGGAGATAATGGAATGTGATGTCATCGAACTCCGTGATCAACTCGAGGTCCAATCTGCGGTAATCCACTAGCTTAGAATCCCTTGTTTCCCATTCTCCTTTGAGTTAATAGATTATCAGTGCGGAGTCTCCATAAATCTCTAAAATTTTGATTCACTACTCTATGGCCGCACGGATTTCCAAGATACCTGCTTCGTATTCAGTGATGTTGTTTGTGCAATCAAAATCGAATTTACTAGTAAAAGGGTAGTGATCTCCTTCTGGTGATACCAAGACTACCCCGACACCATTACCCATGGCATTTGAAGCTCCATCAAAATTCAATCTCCAAGGTTGTTCTACTGTGATTGCCCCTTCAGTAGTCGCAACATACATTAAATCTTCATTCGGGAAATGGAAGTTTATCGGCTCATAGTACTCTAAAGCCCTGCAGGCTAGGAAGTTTGCTATCGCACTCCCTTTTACTGCTTTCTGATTGACATAAACTATGTCAAATTCCGAGAGCAAGATTTGCCATCGAGCCAATCTCTCATTCAATGCAGCTGACTCCATTAGGTACTTCAGAGGATCTAATTTCGAGATCAGCCAAGTGGTATGGTATAGCATGTATTGTCTTAATCTGCGTGTGGTCTAAACTAGTGCACAACATAATTTTTCAATTGGCGAATATCGAGTCTCGCAATCAATGAATTTCTTGCTGAGATAATAAATCGCCCTTTCCTTCTTTTCGGATTCATCGTGTTGGCCTAGTACGCATCCCATGGAATTTTCAAAGACTATCAAGTACAGGATCAATGACTTATTAGGAATTGGAGGTACCAAGATGGGAGCTTTGATTAATAATCTTTGACCTTGTTAAAGGTTTCCTGACATTTATTATCCCATACACCCGGGTTGCGCTTTCTAAGCAGGCGGAAGATAGGATCGCATTTCTCAGTCAACTGTGAAATGAACCGAGCAATGTAATTTAGTCTTCCTAAAAACCCTCAAACTTCTTTTTGCGTGCTGGGTGGTGGTAGCTCCTGTATGACTTTGATTTTATCCGGGTCAATTTCAATTCCTCTTTTACTGACTACAAAGCCTAACAGTTTTCCTGACGTGGCCTCGAAAGTTCACTTTGCTGGGTTTAGCTTTAATTGATATTTCCTTAACCTTCCAAATAACTTTCTTAAGATTCTTACATGTTCTTCCTCCATTTGGGATTTTGCAATCATGTCATCGACATAAACTTCAATCTCCTTATGCATCATGTCATGGAACAGGGTCACCATGGCCTTTTGATAAGTTGCCCCTGCATTTTTTAGTTCGAAGGGCATCAGCTTGTAGAAAAATGTTCCCCATAGCGTGACGAATGTGGTTTTGATCATATCCTCAAGGTCCATCCTTATCTGATTATACCCATAGAAACCATCCATAAAGGAAAACAGAGAATGCAGGGGTAAGGGGAAATTATCCTTTGGGCTAGCTTTATTTAAATCTCGATAGTCCACACACATGCGCACCTTTTCGTCTTTTTAGGAACAGGGACTATATTAGCTACCCATACAGAGTAATTAACTACCTGGACAAACCCGGCGTCAAATTGTTTCTTGACTTCTTCTTTTATTTTAACAACACATCCGGTCTCATCCTTCAGAGTTTTTGCAGCACAGGTCTGCATTTTTCCTTTATAGGGAGTTTGTGCACCACAATGTCAGTGCTCAAGTCGGACATATCTTGGTAAGACCATGCGAAGATATCTTGGAACTCTTGAAGCAACTCGACAAGATTCCTTCTGGTTTCTACGAAGATGCTTGTCCCAATTTTCACCTCTTTCTTTTCATCTTCGTTCCCCAGATTAATAACTTCCACTGGGTCCGAATGAGGCAGGATCTGTTTTTCTTCCTGTTCGATCATTCTTAACAGATCCAGAGGCAGATTACAATCTTGATTATCTTTAAGGTCCTGAAGCTCTTCCAAACACATATCTTGCTCAAAGTGAGGTTTTAAGTTAGCGTCAGGGTTGCTCATATTATTGATATTCGAGGACCTGTTAAGGGATGAAAGTGAGATCCAAAGAGCAAAATAAATTTACGAAAGAATGATTATGCGGTATGTGTATGAGTATGTATGTATTAAAGAATAATTAATCTTGTTTATTGGATATGTACGAGTGGTTTATTAAGCTGAGTTAAGAAATGAAAAAATAATTATGGCGAAGAATATAAGATGAGAAATGTATTTTCATTCAAAATAACTGAATAATGACCATGTACCCTTTTACAAAAAGATCCATATTGCTTTCGAGCCTAAAGCAATTGGTGTTTCCGAGCATTACTCTAAGGAAATCTTAAAAATTACAGGGAGTTCCTCCACAGTCCAATTATTCAAGGCACTTACAGGTGCACACGGGCCAATTCTTGATAGATTCCCTTCCTTTCCTTCATCTGATATAGCATTAATGCCTAGATCTTTCATGATGCTCCCCCTGGTTCCAATCGTCACTCGCTCCTTTTCCTGCTCTGTTTTCTGGTTGATCACCCCTCTCGAGAAGAAAGTCTCATAGATTTGCGGGAAGACCATGGGTTCCCACTAGATTTCCTTTCTAGACAGTTTGGCCCTCCTTTCTTGCCTTTTTTCTAGCTCTTTCTTTTGTTTCGCGTCCGGCTTGTACCCCAAGCCATAACGATCCCGTTTTTCTATCAGCATTGTCACATTAACTCTTCCTTGGAGGTATTTTCCTAGTCCTTTCCCAGGTACAGCTCCCTTTCTGACTGTTAACCGCAAGCCAATTCTGGTGGTCAATGATATTGTAGGCACAGGTATCTTGCTCCCTTCCGAAATGAAAGTTGCATTGACAAACTCTTGTGAGCGGAACGAGCATTCCACTACCTCCTCGTCTATTCCCACGTAGGGTGAATCGCTCATTATGGAAGCAATTATTTCCTCCTCAGCATTAATCGTGATTAGCTGCCCTTCATTTATTAGCTTCACTTTCTAGTGCAAAGAAGAAGGTACTGCTCCAGCTGAGTGGATCCATGGTCTTCCCAACAGACAGTTATAAGTGGGCCTAATATCCATCACTAAAAAATCCACTTCATATGTATTCGGCCCAATTTGAAGAGGTATTTCGATCTTTCCCATTACCTTCCTTTCTGTCTCGTCAACTGCTCTCACTATGTTATTACACCCCTTCATATGAGAGCTGTCAGTTAGCAATCTTTGTAGTGTAGCTAGCGGTAGCACATTCAAGGCTGAACCATTTTCTATGAGTACTCCAGGTAGCGTATACCTTTTACAACAGGTAGTGATGTGTAAAGCTTTGGTGGAACCTATTCCTCCCATCGGTATTTCATCATCATTGAAGAAAATGAAGTTATCAGCACTCACATTATTGACCAATCGATCTAGCTTACTGACAGAGATGTCATTTGCTACATATGTTTCGTTCAGCACCTTCATTAGTGCACTTCGATGGGTTTCGGAGCTTAGGAGCAATGACAAGATCGATATCTGGGCAGGCTGTTTGTGTAGTTGTTCCACTACTTTGCTGATCTCTTTTCTTTATCTACTGGTCATAATTTTTACCACTACGGGTAACAAGATTCACGTCCTTCCTAGGCTCCCCCTCTCTTGGTATGGTCACGTTACAATTGTAATTCCATGGGACCTTCTTACTATCCCTGTAAGAAAACGTTGCAAGCTTTTATATGATGATGTGAGGGGTTGTCTGTTTTCTTGCTGCGCAGTTTGTTGGTTTACAAATAATCACCTTTGGGCGAATAATTCCATAAGCCTTAGCTGCTCCATCCTCGGAGGCACAAACATCATTAACTTCCTCACTTTCTTCGAAAAATTCCAGCTCTCGGTTGTCCATAAACTCCTGCACCATGGCTTTAAACTCAACGCAGTCCTGAATTTCATGCCCCTCAACGGCATGAAACTCGCAATGGTTATCAGCCCATATTGTCATCCTCTCTTTATCCTTCGCGATTATCCTTCCTCCAGCAAGGCATTCACCACTTGCTCCGAGTGATCGGGTAGAGGATTCCCAGCTATATTGGGCTTTGTTGTCTCTTCTAATTTTACGACTCCATGCTCTATGAGTCCTTCGACTCTTCTTTTAAAAGCAGGGCAATTTTTAATCGAATGTCCTTCTGCCCCTGCATGGTATTCACAGTGAGCATTCACATCGTACTAAGCCGGGAACGGGGGTTTATATGGTCTCACAAGCTGAGGAGCTACCTCATGCGCGTCATACAGTATCTTGTAGAGCTCTCTGTATGACATCGGAAGGGGAGTATATTGAACTCTTCCTCTATTTAGCCTAACGCCCGGTTCCTGCCTTGGGGCATTTTGGTAATTGCTCGTTGAAGCTTTGGGCTGACTTGTCAAAATGGTTTAGTGTAGCTAGGTCTGTACATGCTTGCGTTGTTGACTTCATTATCCCTTCTTCTGGGGGCAGGCCTTTTAGTGTTTTCTCCAGTTTCAATCTTGCCAGCCTTGATTGTATTTTCAATCGTCTCCCCCGATATGACCATATTAGAGAAACTCTTGGTGGCATTTCCTAACAGGTGATTCAGGTAAGAAGCTTTTAGGGTATTAACAAACAACATCGTTGTCTCCTTTTCTATCAGTGGTGGCTGTACCTAGGTTGCCACCTCTCGCCATCTCTGCGTATATTGTCTAAAACTCTTGTTTGATTTCTTCTCCATATTTTGCAATGTAAGCCGATCAGGAGCTTTCTCTGTTACATGACCGTATTGCTTTAAGAAGGCTTGTGCTAAATCTTTCCATGAATGAATTTTTGATCGGCTTAATTGATTGTACCATCTAACTACCGACCCGGCCAGACTGTCTTGAAAGCAATGAATAAATAATTGGTCATTATGCACGTGCCCCACCATCTTCCTACAAAACATGTTTAGGTGGGCTATAGGACAGCTCGTCCCGCTATACTTTTCAAATTTTAGGACCTTGAATTTGGGAAAGAGAACCAAATACGGAACTGGACTTAACTCTTTAGCATCTACCCCATAAGAATTTTCAATTCCCTGCATCGCATTGATTTTCTCCTCTAATCACTTGTATTTTTCCTCCATTTGTCTAGGGAGATCCTCTTTCATCATCTCGTCGAAGTCTGGGACACCTAGATTCGCAGCATTATCTTTTGGGTTTGACCCAGATCCAATTGGATAATTGGCTGGTCTTGACATGCCCTTGGCCTATTGCTGTGTTCTTATAGTAATGGTGGACTCCCGCGCTGGCATTTCATGTGAAGCCGGGTTATGGAGAGGTGTAAACCTGGGGGAACAATTGGGTCCTCTTCCTCCTCAATAGTAGGGCTCTTTCCTTTATCGGCCATGCTCTATTTTACTTGTGCCAATTCATTCATTAGACTCTTTTGTACCTCAATGAATTGATTTTTCATTTCCCTGCACATCATTGTCATTTATTCTTGGATGCGCTCTTTCATGTGATCTTGTAATTGTTCAAGTCTTTACTCCATGACCTTAGTTTTCTTACGAGTATTATAGCGATGCGAGTTTTCAATGATTACGGATGTAGCTGAATAAGTTTTTAATTAGTTAGGATTGTTATGCAGAAATATGCAAAAATGTGATGCGAATAAGATGCATGCATGCAAGAGAAAGGTATTGACTTATAATTCATTTTCCATTTATAAAATTTCATTTGGATAACAAGTTCCTTAACAGAAAGCAAATTGACCTCGTTCCGTCTTCGTCTCGTATTGTATGCTTAACTCTTCTACTTCAACTACTAGTGTTTGTACATGATTAGCTACTTGGCGAATTTGATTTAAGGCCTCACCCACAACATAATCCCTCTCTTTGACTTCTTTCTGAGCTTGTTGAAGATGCTAATCATTTGTCTCCAACGTCTTTTCCAAAATCTCAATTCGTATTTCACTATTCTGTAAAGAGGCTTCTAATTCTTCCACCCTCTTATTTAGTCTCTCGATCTCAGCTCGGCTTGCCTTCAACTCCATTACTGAATTTCGGCTATGATGCATGTACAAGGACTCCTCCAATTCTCATACTCGAGCTTTTAATTCGTTCACCTCAGCTCGGCTTTCCCGAAGGCTACTCTTCATAGCATTTTCCTGAACCTGGGTGTCTTGAAATTTGTTTTCCCGAAGGCTACTCTTCATAGCATAGTCCTTTTTTAGGCTGCTAAGATCTTCTTCAGCCTTATTCTTTCCTTTTCTCAATTTCTTCGCTTCTAGCTTCTAGACATCAACGTCCAATCCTAAAAGCACCTTCTCTTCTTCCAGCTTTTCTATCATTTTTTCCATCTCAGCATTTTTCCTCTCGAAATCTTGTTTAATTATTTCTAGTTTAGTCGGGACAACTTGCAAGTGTTCTTCAATTGGGAAGACAATCTTCGAGTTTGGCACAGGAATGTTGTCGTTGATCCTTCTGTTTCTCCACCAATCATATTCTGCAGTTATCATGGGATTGGCACCGAATGCTTTCATTCTTCGAACTTGGTTCCATGCATTTGAGCTTCCCCGAATCCTTTTCTTATTATTTTCTCCACGGTACACGAATTCACACTGAGCTAACCCCTAAGTCGCGGGTATGAACTGTCTCGATCTGTATTGTCTTGAAACCAGCAAAGGTGCATATCCTGTTGCTCCCCATATCCCTGCTAATGGGACCCAGTTGAAATCTCCACACCGATACAATATTTCATCAGGAGCGAACCATGGTGCTCACCACTCTATGTCTTCGTCTTTGAGGCTTTAGAGTATGGCCATCCACTTTTCTTCTGAGAAATTTTATTATTTTTGCGTGGCCACGAACTCTTTCAAAGGGGAGTAATCTTTAGACAAGTACTGATAGGAGACTTTTTCTGTTTTCCAGAAGTGACTATGAAACCATACCATCAACAGTGGTGCGCAGGCAATAAATCGACCTTCTCCCTCCTTTCTGCACGCATTTAAGGATCTAAAAGTTTCGACCATGGGTAAGAGCTCAAAACGACGCCGTTTTGAGGCTGAAACTCAGCCCCCAAAACGACGCCGTTTTGGAAGCTTATATAAAGCCCAAATTGTTTTTTTTCATTTTTCAGTTCTTTTAAAAAAAAACCAAAAAACTCTCTTGAAAGCTCTCTCCTTTTCTCTCATGGTCGGCCAAGCCACGACCGGACGTCTTTCGCCGTCCACCACACGTGGCCACCACGTCTGTCATCCGATCGTCGTGCATGGTCCACAGGTGTCTGTCCGAGCACCTTCCAATACACGCGCTGCTGCACCGCCGCGCCACGCGACGTAATCGAAGGTAAAATCTCTTGCTTTTTCTTTCCTTTCTTTTTGTTTTTTCTTAAAAGGTTTGAAACTTTTCATTTTTCTTATATCTTCAAACTTTTTTTTAACTTAGATCCGTTTCACCCTTTTTTTGTTACAAAATATTTTGTATTTTTTAAAATGCTATTTGATTCTTTGCAGATCTGTTCTTGACGGGTGTGCAACGGCAACGGTGGTAGGCTCCGACGTGACTCCGACGATGACAGCCAAAGGGACGTATCTTTTTGACTTTTCAAATTTTATTTTATTATTAATAATATTATTAATATTTATTGATAATAAATTTAATATATTTCAAAATAAATGCGCATGATGATAACATAAATAACACATTAACAAGTATTATTATTATTTAAAACGTTTTGTACTTCACAAGTCCAATAAATGCAAAATAAATACTTGTATTCGCTGTTATGCTTGGAAGTCTATTTTAAATGTTGGTGTTAATTGCTTCAGATTCTTCGCGTCTGACCTGGAAATGCTTGCTATTTCTCTTTAAATTTCGAAGAAAATTGTTTCTTTTGTTATGATTTTTTTCAAAAAATCATAACCTCTTACAAATTTTGAAACTGGTTTTTATAACCAGTATTACAATAATCATCTTTTGTTTTTCTCTAATAAATGTCCATCTTGTCTTCTCTCTTTTGCAGGTTCGGCTATGACAGTGGCGGTTGGAGCAGCTGGTGGCAGTGCAAGTTGGAGCTGAAGAAGGAGCTGCTTGGGCTGACGTGGCGCATTCTGAGTGGCTGAGGATGGCAGCAACAGTGCAAGTTGGTAGTTTACGGCTTGGGTCATTTTGTATAATTGGGTTAAGGACATGGGTCAATGTAATTTGGACTTAGGATGTAAATGGATTTGTTTGGGTTAATTTTGTAATTGGGCCCCAATTTGGGCTTTTGTAATTGGACACTTGGACTTGGGCTTGTATTTGGACATTCAATATTTATAATAAGTTTTAAATTTAAATTCAAAATCAATTTAATCTTAAAATAAATCTTAAAATGAGTTTAAATGTTGGGTCTGACCAAAATTGGGCTCCAACAAATATTTTAAAGGTATTTATATTTTTTTTATATCTTGGTAATCCTAGAAAATTATTTACATATAATAAGAGTAATAAGAGTTCGATCGTGCCAATAACTTCTTAAACCAGTAATAAGAGAATTGTGTTGTAGTTATGAGCTTGGGTTTGATCCCAAGTAACCCAAATCCTATTGGGAACTTTGATTTGATATGAGACACAATAACACAATAACTTTGATTTGGACTTGGGCTTGTATTTGGACATTCAATATTTATAATAAGTTTTAAATTTAAATATAAATCTAAATTTAAATTAAATTTAAATTTTAAAACAAATTTAAATTCAAAATCAATTTAATCTTAAAATAAATCTTAAAATGGGTTTAAATGTTGGGCCCGATCAAAATTGGGCTCCAACAAATATTTTAAAGGTATTTATATTTTTTTTATATCTTGGTAAGCCTAGAAAATTATTTACATATAATAAGAGTAATAAGATTTCGATCGTGCCAATAACTTCTTAAACCAGTAATAAGAGAACTGTGTTGTAGTTATGAGCTTGGGTTTGATCCCAAGTAACCCAAATCCTATTAGGAACTTTGATTTGATATGAGACACAATAACACAAGTAAAAAACAAGTTGGATTTTTAATGACTTGAATTTTATATAGCCATACAATAAGATCTTAATAGAGAGTAAAAATTGCACATTCAAATCAAATCAAATAAAAGATAAGAAATAACAGTAACATAGAATAATTCAAACACCATATTTCTAAAGAATAGGAATATATTCTAACAATAAGATATGTAAAAGACTCCATTCATTCCCTCCCTTAAACTAAATGTTGCTCAAGCAATTAGTTTAAATTTGAAATCTTACAAACACCTAATATCTTTCAAAGCTTCTGAAAGGCTTCAAGCTTCAATGGTTTAGTCATTATGTCTACTACTTGGTCTTGATGGTCATAATAAACTAATTCAAGTGCACCATCCCTTGTAAGATTCCTTAGTGTTAACTTTTAAGGATAAACTCGAGATCGTCAATAGGGAAGTTGAATCGGCCTTTGAGATGTTGTGGTGAAAGCAATGAAGGTTGTGCAATAAAGAACATGAGGATTTATAGTGGTCGACCCTAATTACCTACTCCACTATCTTAGCTTTTCATAACTAAGGATTTTTCCAAATTCACTAATTTGGAAACTTTTGAGGATAATGTTTAACCTTATAATCTATCTTAAGACTTATACCCCAAAATCTTAAGATACAACTCCCTTAAGGTTTCTACCCAAACCTTAAGTATAAAACCCCTTTAAAAAAGAAACAAATAAGCAAAAAAAGAAATAATCCTTAGAAGATTAAGATGTTTGCCAATTAAGCACGAATACAAAGAAGAACACTTGAGCTAAATGATACAATGAAAGCTCACAAGTTTATACAATAAAAGGTATGAAAGAATTAAGCTCTAGATTGTTTTGATTTATCTTTAACCTTTGCACATAGCTCTTCTTGTTGCTAGACTTTTGGAAGATAGTATTTATACCCTCTAATTGATTTCCAATCGTTATGGTTGTTGGAGAAGTAAATATAGTCATTTGGGATGAAATACCAACTCATTAACTTCACCTGCAACAACAAGTATCGATGCCTACTAAAAAGGTATCGATATTTTTTGTAATTAATGCAAATTCAATGACCGTTGGAGCAGCAATATAGATAATTGATAAAAGGTATTGGTACTTTTTGAAAATGTATACATATTTTTTGTCATTGTTTGAAAATCATGAAAACAGAATGTAAATATCGATTTTAGAATGGGTATCGATATCTTGAACGGTATTGATACTTGGACAAAAAGTATCAATACTTTTTGTTCTGGAGCAATTCTAACTTGTTTGAAAATGGTTAAAACATATTCGAAAAAGTTTGACTCAATTGAAACCATTTCAACTTGATTTTATCAAATTGCACAACTTTACTTTTATTTAAAAACATTTTAATTTGTTATATCAAAACATATTATCCAACAAGGCTTAATTTAACACTTAGAAAATTAAATCTCACATCAATATGTTTATTGCAACCATGCATAATTGGATTTTTGGAAAACTTAATGCATAATTGTTGTCACACATTACAGTAACATGACTTTCATTTGAGTACCCCAACTCCTTTAAAATTCTTTTCATCCAAGTTCCTTGACAAGCACTGTAACCTCCCTAACCCGGCCTAGACGTTATGGCCAGATTAAGAAGGCTACATTAGCCACAAAAATGGCTAAGAAGACCATATGACCTATGAAAATCCTTAACGCAACTAACTTCAAAGAAAATTTTTATTGGTGATCTAAGTTAAGATAAAACATTTGTTTATTAGGTTATCTTACAAAAAACTCTAATTTTCCTAACTTTAGAAAAGTCATCACCCTTGAAATTAATTAGAGTTAAAACATTCATTCAATTAGGCCATCTTTACTTAGAGTCCATTTTATTATTGTTGCCATATTTTAGAAGACTAATTGATTTGTCATTTTATTTACAAAAAACGAATCTTTAAATTGCAGCAAAAAGAAACATTATTCATGTCATATTGGGAATATAGTTTCCTTATCGATTTGTTTTTCAAAAATGGTTAACTTAACACAATGAAAATTTGATGATCAATGTTAGTTTTACTTAAGGGCATATATCATGCAATTACCAGTTATTAAGCTTCAATGAAACATGCATGCAAAAAATCCCCAAATAAAAAATAATCAAGCCACAGACCCAAGACATTAAAAATTACAATCCAAAATCAATAAAGAAATTATTAAAAATACTTATTTAAAAACAACCCGATGTTTGAGGTGATACTCCGTTTGACGGGTCCAATCCTAGTCTCAAGCATTACTTGAGAAGTTTGAAACTATGTGGTGAGCTAAACTAGATAAGTGTGAGTTTATAATAGTATAATCACATAACCATTCACACAAGTAACAATCGTTAAATTTAATACCATTCGATACAACTCAATACAATACATAACATAAATCAATAACATTTGAGTATGTTGTGAGCATGATGCAATGCAAAAAGGTTCCTACCCATCCATCCGCTACACTTCACGAGTTCCCTAAAACCCATATGCCAAATTTAAAACATTATGAGCAAAGCTCGATGTAGTTAAACCACCGTTATAAACAATGTAGTTATACTGACAATCAATATGTAAAAGAGCTACCAATTTTGTGGGCAAGCCACTAGTTCAGTAAATGTAGTTTAAACTACCAAATGTTATGCAATATAATCCGCATTCTCCTCATTACTCCCGGTGCACTACACTGACAACATTAATGTGAGCTTATCTGATGTTATTACTTTACAGAACTCTCCATCATCCATAATATCCCACCCATGCACATGCATTATGACATACAAGAACATTACGGTATATCTAAGGCGACACAAGGAGGGATCAACATTGATATGGAAAAGGTAGAAGGGACGATGATGAACAATTTGGGGGCTAATATAGGCGGCTTAGAGATAGGTTTAGGGTAGCAAGAAAGGTTGGTTTAAAGGGTAAAAGTAACTAACAAAGTGGCTTGGAAAATAAAGGTAAGGGCTTAGCAAAGAGGGGCGACACAAAAATTTGAAAACCCAAAGAAAGGAAGAAACTTTGAAAGAAAAAATGAGAGGAGACGAGAGGAGAATGGCTAGGGTAGGAGAAAAAAAGACTAAAGGTTGAAAAATAAGTGAAAAAGTGGTATTTATACCAAGGTTACTAAGCTTGGATGACACAAAAACAGGGGAAGGAGAAAAATTAGCAAAATTAAGTTATTTTGCAAGGGAAGGGAATCAAGCTTAAGTCCTTAAGTGAATTAATCTATCTCATTATTTTCTCTTAACCACTAAGCCAATTACTCATCCTTGAAATAAGTTTACCAACTTTAAACCAAAAATTTGGGATGTTACAAGTTTGAAACAAAATTTGCAAAATAATAAAAATGGTGTGAGGAAAGAGATTTGATCTTGGGTTTCAAGGAACATTTCACTAACACTTAACCAGTAGACTAGTAACTCATTTAATAGTTTACAGTCCCTTTTAAATATAGAAGAGCTCTCTTAGTCGCTTTTAGATGAATCTCCTTTGGTTTTTCCATATATCTACTTATAAGACAAGTAACAAACATCATGTCAAGCCTTGTAGTAAGGAGATACATGAAACTTCCAACAATTGTTTGTAATGAGTTTCATCAACAAAGATTCCATCTTCATCGTTGCTTACTTTGAAGTGTGGAACAGTTGGACTCCCTACTAAATTACTTACAACCATACCAAACCTCTTCAAAACTTCCACTACACATTTTCTTTAGCATATAAAAATACAATCATATTTTTGCAATACATCAAATCCAAGAAAAATATCATCTTTCCTAAATCATTCATATAAATTTCTCTCAACATAGAGCTTGTAACACCTCATACCCGACCTGATTCTTGGGTATGAATTATAAGGTGCAGCATTCGTTGCTGGAGCAACTACGATCAAATTAAACTCAATTAATGTTAATTAACATAAAAATACAATCAATATAAGTATATAATACAACATATAATCATTCTCGGGTCTTATACGTGCTTACGAAAGCTCTAAAGCTAACACAAGATCAAATTAGGACTAAATTGTAATGTTGGCAAAAGTTCAAGTTAACGTCACGATGTCAGAGGGTTCCTCGTCGAGACTTGACATATTGTTTGGTATTGTCTCAATGAACCATGCACAACGTCGCTTCGTGGCCTAGAGTCATGATCTTGTCGTGACGACACATACTGTTTTTGTAATTTCAAATGTTCACTAGCTTGTAGTTTTCCATTCATCTACCAAGCAATCCATTTCAATGACATTTATCATATGCAATACTTAAACAACACTTCAAGATACAACCATACCATATTCAACCATTGACTAATGACATGACACCTTTAAGTTAATTACCTAATACAATCCGCCTAAGTTCTAACATGCATATCCATTCTTCCATATCATTTACAGTGCAATATTTAAATACATGTCAAACCATTTGTTTAATTCATATACACATTGCACCCAAATGACTAATTTCATAGATCAAATTCTATGCAAAAGTTCACATAAGTATGGTTTAAAACCAAAAGTAAACTAGGAACATGCCACACTAATTACAAAACAAAAATATACAAACATTGCTAAGTCGGGGGTTGATTGTTGGATGTTGAGATAACCATTTAATCTATTGAGAATCTACTTCACCTGCATACAGACTTACTTTGAGCAAAACACTCAATGGTAATTCCATAAATTAAAATAAAGTAATACATGTATTAATACTTTATCGTAAGGTATATTGTAACAACCCAATTAATAGTAGTGTAAGCAAGTACGAAAAAATTAAATTGTAGAATTCGTTATTATTAAATCTTTTGTTAAGTTGGCATTTAGTCAAGTAAAAATTAAATTGCTATGATGATGAATTAAAACTAAAGGGGTGAAGTTGAATGAAATTATAACTAAGAGGTGTTAGTTGAAAGGAGTTTATTGTTATAAGGATAAAAAGTGAAGCTTTGATTAAATAAATTAAAGCACATTTAAGAAATGGACAAAAATGGGATTGGGTAATATTAAGTTAAAGAGGTTAGTTGGGGTGAATAAGTAAATTAGAAATGGAATGTGAAGCTTAGATCATGCAATTTCGAATTTATTTCTTGTTAAAAGGTGATTTTAGGCTTAACATTTTGGGTAAATTTTATTATGTAGTGATGGTGGATGGAAATTTGATGTGATGATATTTTGTTAAATTAACTTAAAGACATGTTTGTTTTACTTCAATGGTAAGTTTGGTGTTGTGAATTTAAGTGATGGTAGAATTTTAGCTAAGATTTGAGTAGTTGGCATGGTTTGAAAATGTAGAATTTATTATACAAGCCTTTTATCTATTTTGTTGAATTAATCAAGTGGATGATTTTGTCAAAGGACTAACTCGTACAAGAGGAGAAGTTGTGAGTGCAAATATTTATAAAAATATGCTAGTTTGGAAGATGGATATTTTATGAGCAATGATGATATTCAAAGAATAGTGAAATGGAGTATAATCTAATTAAATTATTATTTAATTATTTATATCAAGAAACAAGTGCAGCTGTGGATAATCGAGGAAAAAGTAAAGTCATTGAGTAGACATCCTTGAGAGTAGTCATTGCCGGAAAGGTAAGTTCATAACTTACAAGTACTTTTATTTAATTAAATGCTCTTTAATTATCATTTTAAGCTCTATATGTGTTATTTTTTAGATTCATGTATTGAATTGCTTTGGATTTAAATGTGGTTATTTGATTAGAAAAAGGATGTAATGTTCAGTTATGTTCGAACAAACTCAAGATACGACTTAGCAAGCTATAAACCGGTGTAGTAATTCAAGCCAAGCTATGGCTTAGCAGGCAGTAAGTCGGTGAAATCATAAGGTACAAGTATGTTGAAATGGTAAAGAATGATGATTGAGTCACCTATAAAGGGTGGTAAGATATGGGAGATGTGAAAACATTAGTTAAATCAATGAAATGAAAAGTGGTTTAGTATGTTATGAGTTGGGAGTTGCAATGAAGAATAGTTGTTTAAACAAATTTATAGGTCCTTGTGATGGTCATGTGGGGATAAGATGATGAAATTAGTTATATTGCTTATTGAAAAATTGTTGAAGTGTTTTAATGTCAAATTATAACTTTAAATGCCTTAATAAACTCATTTGGTTATTATTTCTATTGTGGTGTAGGTCATCAGATATAGACAGTACATCGGTCAACTTGGAAGATCACACTATCGTCCCTCTTTTGGTAGCTTTTATTTCTTACTTTTGGGTTTTGTGGCATGTACCTAGAACTTGTTGATTAAGCCTATGGGGTAGTTACTAGGAAAAACTAGAATGCTTGAACATATGTTTTTCTTTCTAATAAAGATGAATATGGTGTGGTATCACTAATGGTATATAAATTGTGAAGCTAAAGAAGAAATGAATGAATGTGGCTATGGTGTTAAATGTTTGAATTGTGTGATGTTTCTTTTATATTTTAAGCATAAATGAATGAGTAAGAAGCTTATGTAATTGGTTGATGCATGTATGGGTAGTTTTATAGGTTTTGATTAACTTCTTTTTATACTGATAAGAGTTGTGTCGGAACAACTCTTAAAGTATCGGTATAAGCTTAGGAGTATGGAGTTTGTTAGCTACTGACTTGAGTTGTGTCAGCATAACTATACAATTTATCGGTAAAAGTACAGGGGTTTGGAACTTTAGTTACTGACTTATGTTGTTTCGGTTGTGTTGAATCTGTGTACTGATAGAATTACATGTAGTACAGGTAGTTAGGACTGATGTTTCGATAGAAACCTCCAGACTAGTTAGACTTTCTCACTGTCGTTTGAAGTAGCAATAGTTAGAGACAATGTGCCAATAGAAACCTCTAGGTTAGATAGTCTTACTCATTGTCATTTCAAGTATCGGTAGTGGACTAAATAGTATCGATAGATGGAGACCACTGTATCAGTAGAACTTGTATAGTTTCGGTAGTATACTGCTATGTTTTTTCTTGTACCTTTTCATTAGATGTTCTACCATTACATATCAAACAATGTATCGGTAAAAATCCTATATTATACAAAATATGTATATTCATTTTCATGTTTGACTTTATGTTATAGAGTTAGTTTTATAATATTAATAACTTATGTAATGGTGTGTTGTATGATGACTATTGATCATAAATAGTGAACTGTGACTATGTGATTATCTGGAAATTATTTGAAATGCCTTTAAATTAATTAGAGATGTCATTATATTCTTAATTCATGATTGGGGTGTGTCATTTAATGGTATCAAAGCATGGTTAATTGATTCTAGGATGGGAGTATAACTCGGGAAAAGTCTAGTAGTACATGCCACAGATTAATCTATGATAGTGTGATCGTTTCTATGTGAATAAATGATTTTCTTATAGATTGAAAAGATGTCTTCTGATTCTAATCGGACGATATCTGATGATGTACAAAGTAATACCTTAACTAATACACCAAGGGGTAGAAATGATGCAACTGATAATAGAGAGCCCAAAGAAAAAGCTCCTCCTTCATTTTTGAACGTGATACGAGAGATGTTCAAGGCTTACTTACAAGACATCCCACGATTGGAAATCCTTGTTATATATAACCTTCTGGTTCAAATGTAGTCAATGAGAATAGAATTACAATTGATAAGGTGAGAAAGTGTGGAGTTGTGGAATTTAGGGGAAATGTGAGTGATTGTAACACCCAAAACTCGAAACCGTCGTCGGTCAGGGTCCCGGTGTCTTACTGTTCATCTATCACTATTCATATTTTATTATCATTTCATTCAATCCCATTTTAATAAAGATGTGCACCCAACACATCATCAATCATCAATCGATTATAATCACAACTCAACAAGGGTAAAAAGGTCATTTTCATATTTTTGGAAACTTTTACCAGACCTATTGGACAAGTATCGGTAGTTGTCAGGTCAAAAAATAGTTCAGAAATAGTGCAGAGTTCTACCGATACTCGAGATGGTTCTATCGATACATGTGACAAAACTATCGAAACAAATCATGCTTCTATCGATACTAAAAACTCTAGAGAGTTAAGAAGTTCTACCTTACAACTTCTACCGATACAAGTTCACATACTATCGATACTTCTATGAGTAGAACTATCGATACTTATCTTACATCTATCGAAACAACACAAGTTAGTAACCTACATCTCACTACCTCTGTACTTCTACTGATACAAGCAAGAATACTACCGAAATAAGTATGCAAATGTCAAATATATACATAAATTTCTAAGGTTGCACAATAGTCTACATCATTTACCAATTTCTCAAAATCATACCTACATAGACATTTCATAATGGTATTTAATTCTTCATGTAACAACAAAGAAAACATATCAAGACATTCATCAAAATGTTACCATGCTATTCAACTATTACACCAAAACAACTCAAGTAACACAATCCTAATACATGCCATATAACCCAAGTGATATAAAGACTACCGAACGAGCTCTCGAGATAGTGTGATTTTTCTTGAGGATCCGATCTTCAACAGTAGATGAATCGAAAAAACAGTAAACAGATACTCAGGTAAGCTTACAAAGATTAGTAAGTTCGTAAGAACTATTAACTTACAAAATAACATATTCAATTACAGAAAGAGTAATAAAATATCTTCGTTATCCCGTGCCATTAGCATCAGGTTGATCTCATTGAGTCTTATAGAAATTTAGCTCATACGAGCCTAGACAAAATCAGTTCATACAAGCTCAGATAGGTTAGCTCGTACGAGCCCAGATAAGTTAGCTCATTCGAGCCCAAACAGAGTTTAACCAGTATACGATTCTGCTCACACAAGTTGATGAGAATCCGCAACATATGCAAAAACTCAGCCATTTATACAGTCCAAAATTATCCACAACGTATGTAGAAACTCAGCCATCGTAGGGGTCCATATAATCATTATTCAGTATTCATCCTGAATGTATCGACTCACAATGCTACTCACACAAGCTGTCAGGAAACTCAACATATGCAAGATCCCAACCATCATGTCGATACAGATCACTAACCCAAGGCTTAACGTCTCCTTTCTTCATTCCTGTCTCAAATTTCTCAAAGTATACAGCATATTTAATTTGCTACAATAATAATAAAAAATAAAAGGGATTATAACAACATGTAAACTAACAATACGAACTTACAGGACTGATTTGCAGTAATCGTCAAAGTACATTAACTATTCCATAACTCTCTCCTTGATTCTATTTTCAACCCATTCTTGATCTATAATAATAATTTCATTCAATTAACTAATCAGCAGTAAAATAAACTTATTTTATGCAATTAAGTCCTTTTTACATTTTACAAAATTATCTTTAACTTTTTACTTTTATTCAATTTAGTCCCTTAGCTCAAAACTTGCAAATTAACCATTTTTAAACAAAATCAAGTTCAGTCAAATACTATAGTACTTCAATACAGCCCACTTTTGCAATTATTTCACCTTAAGTCCTCGTAAATTTATCACTTTAACATTTTAGTCATTAAACATTAAAATCATCAAAAACTAATTTACAAGATAATCAAATCTAACAACCAAGTTTATAAATCTTCCATAATCTTTCAAGAACTAGCTTATTCATCAAATGAAAAATTTTTATAACATTTGACAGAATCACAAATTAGTCCTTGAGTTAGCTAGATTAAGCTAATACGGACTCAAAACCATAAAAATTACTAAAAAAGGACGAGAAATACTCACCTAATCAAAGCAACAAGCTAGGTCGAATGTTCATCCTCTTCTCCTTAGGGTTTTGGTTCTCAAAATTGAAGGAAGAAGATGATACTCATATTTATCAATTAGTTTATTTTAAATTTTACCATTTTTATTACTAAATTACCATAATGCTCTTAATTAAATCACTCAAATCCAACATTTATAGCACTAGAACCGTCCACTATTATCCTTAAGGTTTAATTACTATACTAGTCTTTTTAATTAATAAATCCATCTTTTTCCATATTTATGATTTAGTCTCTTTTACTTAATTAACCAACTAAATCATAAAATTTCTTAACCAAAATTTAATACAACACTAATAACATTGTAATTATTAAATAATTAATATTTAAGGTCTAACACATCGAATTTGTGGCCTCTTCCCTTGAAACCACCATTTTCAAGCATATTAAATTAAACTAATTAGTAAATACTCATTTTATTAGGATTTAATTGAAATTTACCAAAATCTAATGGGTTTCATATCATTTCTATTATTAGGCCATTTAAAGAGAGTCCAATTTCATATCTGGTCTTTTAATTATATTAAATTTCGATTAAATAAACTTATTTTCAATTTAGTACTAAACTAATTAGGACTAAATGAATAAAATAACCCAAAAGTTAACGGAAACAATCATATCCACCACCGCTTGGACTTTTTGACCATGGTTTAATTACCATTTTGGCCCCTTTACTATTTTTAACCAATAGCAATTAACTTTTACCTCTTTTACAATTTACTCCTTTTTCCTTAATTAAGCAATTAATCATCAAAATTACCCAACCAAACTTCAATTCACATATAATAAGACTGTAAAAATTTAATAAAAATATTTACGGCCTTTAATTTCATAAATGAGGTCACGATTCCTCATTTTCTAAAACCACTTGACTTTTGAATCAAACCACTTACACTAACTTTTAATTCAAAAATTAAAATTCCTTAATGCAAAATTCCATATAAAATTAATATTGACTTACTTAAATTAATTACTCATTATAAAAATTTTCCTCTCGGTTTATCGTCCCAAAACCACTATTTTCGACACCATTGAAAAATGGGTTGTTATAGTGATGATCTAGCTCAGGCTGAATTTTGGTTGGAGCATACACAGAGAATACTTGATGGATCGTTGTGTTCACCGGAAGATTGTTTGAGGTGTTCGGTAGCTCTCCTAACCGAAGAAACTTTTCAATGGTGGTCCACTGTGACGGTGGTTATACCAAAAGAGAAAATCACCTAGGATTTTTTCAAGTCTGAGTTCGAAGAAATACATTAGTAGAAGATAACTTGAAAGAAAGAAGAAAGAATTCTTTGAGTTAAAGCAAGACAACCAATATGTGGCTGAATATGAAAGAAGATTCATGCAATTGTGCAAGTATGCGAGTGAAATCGTACCTATTGATGAAGCAGTGTGTATTTGTTTCAAAGATAGACTTAACGATGAAATCAAAATGTTAGTGGGAGCATTGGAGATTCGTGAATTGGCTATCTTAGTGGATTGCGCTCAAAAGATGAAAGAAATATGCACGAGTAGAAGATAGAGTGAGGTAAGACCTCATGAGTTTGGAAAATGAGGGCTACCTAAACCTTATTTAAGTTCCTCACCAAAGAAGATTAAAGAGAGAAATGGTAGATTCCCAAAACCTTCGGGATTTTCAAGGAAAGATCGTTTCAGGTAGAATTTTGTGAGAACTCTTGTAGCGTCTGTAGCCAGTACCGGTAGCGTACAAAATTTCAAGAGAACTGAATGCCACCAATGTGGTCATTATCATCCTGGAGTTTGTAGATTGAATGAAAGGACATGCTTTATCTGTGGTTCACTTGATCATTTTAAGAGAGACTGCCTCAAACGAGCTGAAAGTGCCAGAGATCGAAAAGAGAGGTCGGTTGCGAGTTCGGCTAGAGGGAGAAGACTGGGAAATGCTACTTTGACTTGAAACATTAAAGAAAGAAATAAAGAAGTATCAGTTAGATCGAAAACCCGAGTCCCTGCTAGAACTTATGCTATTCATGCTCGGGAAGAGGCATCAGCTCCAGTAGTTATCGTGGGTGCATTTTCTCTATTTGATGTTAATATTTATGCTTTAATTGATCTGGGATAAACGCATTCTTATATATGCAAAACACTAGCATCTGAAAAGAAATTGCATGTCGAATCAATTGATTGCGTTATTAAAGTAACTAACCCTTTCGGTCATAGTGTTATAGTTGACCTAGTATGTAAGCAATGTCCGTTGAAAGTTCAAAGTCATGATTTCCCTGCGGATTTAATGTTGTTACTTCCCTTTAATGAATTTGATGTTATCCTGGGAATGGACCGGCTTAATGTTCATGATGCTTTCGTTAATTGTCGAAGAAAAATGGTCAACTTGAAGATTCAAGATGGTAAAATTGTTACAATAGTCTCTAAAAAATTTGATCTTGCTAAAAAAGTAGTCTCTGCTATGAAGGCACATAAAATGGTTCAAAAGGGCTGCAATGCTTATTTAGCGTATATCTTAGATTCCAGAGGGTCAAAAATGAAAGTTGATCAAGTGCCCATGGTTCGAGAGTTTCAGGATGTATTTCTTGAAGAGCTACCTAGTTTACCTCCAGATCGGGAAGTTGAGTTCATTATTGAATTAGTATCGAGAACTACTCCAATATCTATTTCTCCCTATAAAATGGCTTCGATTGAGTTGAAGGAGTTAAAAGCACAATTGTAAGAGTTGTTGGATAGAGGTTTTATTCGGCCAAGTAGTTCACCTTTAGGAGCACTAGTACTTTTTGTAAAGAAGAAAGACGGATAGATGAGGTTATGTATAGATTATCGCCAATTGAATAAAGTTACGATCAAGAATAAATACCCTTTACCTCGTATTGATGATTTGTTTGATCAACTGAAGGGTGCCACAGTATTTTCCAAGATAGATCCTAGAACCAACTATTATCAATTGAAAGTTAAAGAGGTGGATGTACCTAAAATGGCATTTAGAACTCGCTATGGTTAGTACGAGTTTCTAGTTATGCCTTTCGGGTTAATTAATGCTCCTGCAGTATTTATGGATATAATGAATCGAATATTTTGAACCCACCTTGATAAGTTTGTTGTAGTGTTTATTGATGACATATTGATTTATTCAGCGATTGAAGCAGAGCATGAGCAACACCTGAAAATAGTGCTACAAATCTTTCGAGAAAAAGAGTTGTTCACAAAATTTAGTAAGTGTGAACTTTGGCTTAAGGAAATTTGGATTCCTCGATCATGTGGTCTCAGCGGAAGGTATACGAGTTGATCATGGAAAAATTTATGCTATTCTTAATTAGAAGCCCCCGCGAAATATTTCTGAAGTACGAAGCTTTCTAAGGTTGGCTAGATATTATCGACTCTTCATTAAGAATTTCTCTATAATCGCATTACCAATGACGAAGTTACTGCAGAAAGATGTAAAATTTGATTGGTCCGAAGGCTGTCAGTAGAGTTTTGATAAGTTGAAGAATATGTTAACCGAAGCACTGGTTTTGACATAACCTAAATTAGGGAAAGAGTTTGTTTTGTTCAACGACGCCTCATTAAGTGGACTCAGATGTGTGCTAATACAAGAAGTGAAGGTGATCGCTTATGCGTCGTGACAGCTTAAAACACATGAGAAAAATTATTTGGCGCATGATCTCAAACTAGCGGCTATAGTGTTTGCATTGAAAATATGGTGATATTATTTGTACGGAGAGAAATGTCATGTGTACATCGACCACAAAAGTTTAAAATATCTAATGACTCAAAAAGAGCTCAATTTGTGATAACGGAGGTGGTTAGAGTTGTTAAAGGATTATGAACTGGTAATAGATTATCACCCGGGAAAAGCAAATGTTGTTGCGGATGCTTTAAGTCAAAAGTCCCTCTTTGTTCTTCGATTAATGAATACTCGACTAGGTTTGAACGATTATGGGCCTATTTTAGTTAATCTTCAAGCTAAACCATTTTTCTACAAAGAATTAAAGAACTACAACTCAAAGACCCGAATTTAATGGCTAAATGAGAAATAGAGGGACAAGGGCAATTAAATGATTTTGGGGTTAAAAATGATGGTAACTTGTACTTTAAGAATCGACTTTGTGTGTCAGGGGATTCACAGTTAAAACAAAAAATTTTATTAGAGGCTCACAATAGCATGTATTCTGTACACCCAGGTAGTACGAAAATGTACTGCGATTTAAAGCAAAGATTTTGGCGGCTTGGAATGAAGCACGAAGTTTTTGAATTCGTTGCAAAATGCTTGGTATGTTAACAGGTAAAAGCTGAACATCAGGTTCCTTCGGTTTTATTGCAATCGCTTATGATTTCAGAATGAAAATAGGAATGTGTTACCATGGATTTCGTGTTAGGATTACGTTAAAGCCAAAGAAGAGAGATGCAATCTGGATTGTTATAGATTGGTTGACTAAATTAGCACATTTCATCCCATTACGTACAAATTACTCGTTAGAAAAATTGGCAGAGATCTATATCTCTGAAATTGTTCAATTACATGGAATACCTTTATCAATCATTTTAGATCGTGATCCAAGGTTTACATCCCTAAATTGATGGCTAATCAGAACGAGAAATTCAAGTTTTGGAAGATATGCTTCGATGTTGCATTCTTGAATTTGAAGGTAGTTAGGAAATATTCATGTCGTTAGCAGAATTTGCTTACAACAATAGTTACCACTCGAGTATTAAGATGGCATCGTATGAGGCTTTATAAGGTTGAAAGTGCAGAACCCCATTGTATTGGTCGGAGTTAATTGATAGGAAATTTTTTGGTTTTGATCTTGTACGAGAAGTAGAAGATAAAGTGAAAATTATTAGGGATTGTCTAAAGGCCGCATCGAATCGTCAAAAGTCATACGCTGATTTAAAAAGAAGAGATATTGAATACCAAGTCGGCAAGAAAGTATTTTTGAAAGTTTCGTATTGGAAAAAGATTTTACGATTCGGATGGAAAGGAGCAGCCCGAGATTTATAAGACCGTATAAGATTACCAAGAAGATAGGTTCGGTAGCATAGAGATTGGCATTACCAAGTGAGCTAGAGAAGATTCACAATATGTTTCATGTGTCGATGTTAAGAAGGTATCTGTCAGATTCTACACACGTAATTTCTCCAAATGAAATTGAATTTCAGAATGAAATGTCGCATAATGAAGAACCGATCAAAACCTTAACTCGAGAAGTTAAAGAACTCATAAACAAACAAGTATCGTTAGTAAAGGTCCTGCGATAAAGGCATGGAATGGAACAAGCTACATGGGAACCCGAGGAACCCATGAGAAAACAATATCCCAACTTATTCCCTGGTAAGATTTTTAGGGACGAAAATCCCTATAGGAGGGGAGAGTTGTAACGACCTAATTAACAATAGTGTAAGTACGAAAATATTAAACGGTAGAATTGGTTATTATTAAATCTTTTGTTAAGTTGGTATTTAGTTAAGTAAAGAATTAAATTGCTATGATGATGAATTAAAACTAAAAGAGTGAAGTTGAATGAAATTATAACTAAAAGGTGTTAGCTCAAAGGAGTTAATTGTTATAAGGATAAAAAGTGAATTTATATTAAACAAATTAAAACACATTGAAGAAATGGACAAAAATGGGATTGGGTAATATTAAGTTAAAAGAGGTTAGTTGAGGGTGAGTAGGTAAATTAGAAATAATGTCATAATAACTAAAGTAAAAAGTAAAGAAAAATAGGATTTTTCTTTCTGTCTCTTTGTTCTTGCCGAATTTGTGAAGAAAAAAGGGGTAAAAATAGCCATTTTTGAAGCTTGAAGAATTGAGTAGCTAAAGTGTCTTGCATGTAAGTGATTTTAACTTTATTTTACTTGGCATGGGTGTTTCCATGGAATGAAGATTAGATCATGCAATGTGAAATTTATTTCTTATTAAAAGGTGATTTTAGGCTTAACATTTTGGTAAATTAACTTAAAGACTTGTTTGTTTTACTTCAATGGTAAGTATGGGTGTTATGAATTTAAGTGATGGTAGAATTTTAGCTAAGATTTGAGTAGTTGGCATGGTTTGAAAATGTAAATTTATTATACAAGGCTTTTATCTATTTTGTTGAATAAATCAAGTGGATGATTTTGTCAAGGGACTAACTTGTATAGGAGGAGAAGTTGTGAGTGCAAATATTTATAAAAATGTGCTAGTTTGGAAGATGGAAACTTTATAAGCAATGATGATATTCAAAGAATAGTGAAATGGAGTATAATCTAATTAAATTATTATTTAATTGTTTAGATCAAGAAACAAGTATAGTTGTGGATAATCAGGGAAAAAGTAAAGTCGTTGACTAGACATCCACAAGAGTAGTCATTGCAAGAAAGGTAAGTTCATAACTTACAAGTATTTTTATTTAATTAAATGTTCTTTAATTATCATTTTAAGCTCTATATGTGTTATTTGTTTGATTCATGTATTGAATTGCTTTGGATTTAAATGTAGTTATTTAATGAGAAAAAGGATGTAGTGTTCAGTTATGTTCGAACAAACTCAAGTTATGGCTTAGCATGCTATGAGCCGATGTAGAAACTCAAGCTACAGCTTAGCAGGCTATAAGCCAGTGCAATAAGTCAAGCTAAGCTATGGCTTAGCAAGTCGTAAGTTGGTGAAATCCTAAGGTGCAAGTGTGTTGAAATGGTTAAGAATGATGATTGAGTCACCTATAAGGGGTGGTAGGATATGGGAGATGTGAAAACAGTACTTAAATCAATGAAATGAAAAGTGGTTTAGTATGTGATGAGTTGGGAGTGGCAAGGAAGAATAGTTGTTTAAACAAATTCATAGGTCTTTGTGATGGTCATGTGGGGTTGAGATGAGGAAATTGGTTATATCACTTATTGAACAATTGTTGAAGTGTTTTAATGTCAAGTTATAACTTTAAATGCCTCAATAAACTCATTTGGTTGTTATTTCTATTATGGTGTAGGTCATTGAATAGAGACAGTAGATCGATCAACTTGGAAGATCACACTATCGTTCCTCTTTTGGTGGCTTTTATTTCTTACTTTTGGGTTTTGTGGCATATACCTAGAACTTGTTGATTATGCCAATGGGGTAGTTACTAGGAAACACTAGAATACTTGAGCATATGTATTTCTTTTTGATAAGGATGAATATGGTGTGGTATCACTGATGGAACATAAATTGTGAAGTTAAACAAGAAATGAATGTTAAATGTTTGAATTATGTGATGTTTCTTTTATGTTTTAAGCATAAATGAATGAGTAAGAAGCTTATGTAATTTGTTGATGCATGTGTGGGTAGTTTTATAGGTTTTGATTAACTTCTTTTTGCACTGTTAAGAGTTGTGTAGGAACAATTCTTGAAGTATAGGTATAAGCTTAGGAGTATGGAGTTTGTTAACTACTGACTTGAGTTGTGTCGACAAAACTCTACAATATATTAGTAGAAGTGCAGGGGTTTGGAACTTTAGTTATTGACTTATGTTGTTTCGGTAGTGTTGAATTTGTGTATCAATAGAATTTCATGTAGTACCTATAGTTAAGACTAATGTTTCGATAGAAACCTCCAGACTAGTTAGACTTTCTCACTGTCGTTTGAAGTAGCACTAGTTAGAGACGATGTCTCGATAGAAACCTCCAGGTTAGATAGTCTTGCTCACTGTCATTTGAAGTATCGGTAGTGGACTGAATAGTATCGATAGATGGAGATCATTATGTAACACCGATAACCCATAACCATCATCAATTTAAGGTCTCAGAGTATTTTAGAATAATTTAATATCATTAAATCATTTCAAACTAACATTCAAATTTAATGTAAACAATCTCATAACAAATATAAAAACATTTATTAAGCATGTGATACACTTTAATTTAATTATACATATCATGTACTAGCATCACTTTACATCATGTTTCAATACGATCTTTAATAAACATTTCAAAATCATATAATACATTTCAAAATAGGGGCACACGGTCGTGTGTCTTAAACACACTCTCGTGTATCCACTCACACATGCCCGTGCCCTTGGCCGTGCACCAAATCATGTTTTACTTTGAAAGTATTCTCATAGTCATGTCATAAACCGTGTGTAGACCGTGTACCTATTCTGACTTGAATCACACGCTCATGGGTGGAAACGTGTGCCAGACTGTGTTTACATGCGAAAAAGGGTTACACGACTGTGTCCCAAGCCATGTGTCTACTCGTGTGTCCTATACTGCACCTAAATCCAGCACACAATCGTGTGACTGCCTATGTCATAGGCCGTGTACTGCACCTAACTTTGACTTCACAATAGCATGTACCTTTAGACTCTTTATCGAGCTCGACTTAGCCGAGAATCAGCTAAACTCAAAAACTTTGATACTACTAAATTAACACTCGTAACTCGTAATCGTCATCAATTTAAGGTCTCGAAGTATTACAGAATAATATAATATCTTTAAGTCATTTCAAACAAACATTCAAATTTAATGTAAACAATCTCACAACACATATAAAACATTTATTAAACATGTGATATACTCTAATGTAATCATACTTATCATGTACTAGCATCGCTTTGCATCATGTTTCAATACGATCTTTAATAAACATTTCAAAATCATACAATACATTTCAAAACAGGGGCACATGATCATGTGTCACAAACACACGCCCGTGTATTCACTCACACATGCCTATGCCCTTAGTCGTGCACCAAACCGTGTTTTACTTTGGAAAGTATTCCCACTATCGTCTTAGTCGTGCACCAAACCGTGTTTTACTTTGGAAAGTATTCCCACTATCGTGTCACGGATCATGTGATAGGCCATGTACCTATTCTAACTTGAATCACATGCTCGTGGGTGGGATCGTGTGGCAGACTGTGTTTACATGCGAAAAGGGGTCAAACGATCGTGTCCAAGGCCATGCCCGTGTGTCTTGTACTGCACCTAAATCCAGTACATGACCATGTGACTACCCATGTTACAGGCCGTGTATACCTAAATTTTACTTCGTAACCAAGTAACTCTAACCTAACTTGTGTTTCAAGATGTCTAACCTAAAAAGTGAAATTCCTATGTTTATTCTACCATTTAAATATCAATCTAAACCAAAATCTATAAAATTCAACTACCGCAATATTTTCCAACCATCTACCAGACATATTACTCAAACAAGCAACAAAACCAACATATATGTTATGCACAATTCAACACACTCCATTTAAGCTAAAGTATTCGCATAACTTATAATTTACCAAATCATTTTATACATATCATTCAAAATAAGTTCACATCAAAACAACTACTTTGTAACTAATATTCACATTTACTCATTTCCTATAAGACCTTTACACACAAACTAGTCCTAGGTACATGCCAAAATATCCAAAAGTGGAACCTAACTAACTTTGAGTTCGAGATTCCTACTTGATGCTGAGTTGTAATCTACTTGTTAAATTAACTTGAAATCATAAAAGATTCAATTACTTTAGAAATTTCCTTCACTACATAACCATTCATATGTATATTTTTATTTAAAAATTAAGATACTTCTATCTGATATATTATAGTTTCATCCTCAACATAGCGCATAATGCAATTAGCCAACTATGTACAATACTTCCATACATAAATTTCTTACTCCTCATGCATAGATATATTACTTTATAATTCTTCCCAAACATTGTTCCTTTGTCATTATAATTTCCTTCAATTCATGGCACCCGATGCCTAGCGGTTAAATCGACAATCATTGCACCCAATGCCTAGCTAATAAATCGCAAATGTGAGGATTAACCAACAAATATTCGTCAAATACTGGCACCCAATGCCTAGCAGATAAATCGCAAATGTAAGCTCAGCTCTAGTTGGATTAACCAACAAATATCCGTCAAATAATGGCACCCAGTGCCTAGCGGATAAACTGCAAATGTAAGCTCAACTCTAGTCAATTAAACTGACAACATAGATCAATCAACACAACAAATTACTCAATTCACAAAATACACATTATCAATTAACCATGTACGTGAGACAACATATAAATATCAAGAATTCAATTTAGTATTTAAATATGATTGAACTTAAGTTAATAAATGGATAATAATGCTAAGTTCGGAAGCACGAACTTATCGAAAAAATCACGATGGTTGTTTAAATCGAATTCAACTAATCCGCAACCTTCTACTTTCCTCATTTAATACTCGTTCTACTCATCTCTTACTCTATATGCCACAATTTAATCTTAATTAGCTATTTACAATTAATTCAATTCAACAATCCCATATATTCAAGTAGATATCCATGGCAACAAGCATTAATTTTCTACTCATCAAGTATTCATTAATTTCCTAAGTACTACTCATGCCACTAGTATCATATCACATAAATATTAAGCACTTTACTCTCATTTATGCATATACATAACCATTAACAACACCTACCCCTTCATACTAAATAATCAATTTATAAATAAATTATAAATGCTACCCAATTATTTCCAAAATAGTCCATTCATGTCCCTACTTTACATTCAACTTAATGCCAACATTCGATCATACCATCTAATTTATATTTCATGGTTTTCTCATGCTAGCACTTTGGATATTTTGAACATACAAGAAAATGAAACACATCTCTCCAAACTTCCTGAAATACTTCCAAATACTAGAAATTACTACCCGGTTTAAGTAACTCAAGCCAAGAAGAACACAAAATTACAATTTTTACTTACATGAAACCACCTTCAAAGACAAAGATCAAGTTTCAACAATGGCTACTCTTCCCTCCAATTTTCAGCAAGAGAGAAGAAAAAATAAAGAACCAAAAGAAAATCCTCTCATGTTTTTAGTGCTCTTTTCTCTATATTTTATTTTATTCAAATTACTAATGACTTAATAAATTACCACAAGGCCCATTAAAACATGATAATTCCTTTATTTTAACACGTCAAAATCCACTAACTAGATTTGTGGATTATTTATTCTATAATTCCCTTATTCATCTTTTCTTTTCTTTTCATTCTTAATTTTATACTACTCATTCCATATTTTCCACAATTAAATCCTTTCTCTCAGTATAGCATACTACCTACCTAATTTCTTAATCAAAATTCTTATTCCTCCTTATTCCAACTAAATAATTATACACACTTACTCAAATGATAAAATTTAGTATTCTTAAACCATTTCTCTTGACATTGCCATTTACGGGTCGTTACATATTGTATTGGTAGAACTTGTATAGTTTCGGTAGTATATTACTATGTTTTTTCCTATACCTTTTCATCATATGTTCTACCGATACATATCAAACAATGTATCAGAAGAAGTCTTATATTATACAAAATTTATATATTCATTTCATGTTTGATTTTATGTTATAGAGTTAGTTTTACAATATTAATAACTTATGTAATGGTATGTTGTATAACTATTGATCATAAATAGTGAACTATGACTATGTGATGATCTGGAAATTATTTGAAATGCCTTTAAATTAATTAGAGATGTCATTATATTCTTAATCCATGATTGGGGTGTGTCATATATAATATCAATGGCAAAATCAATTCAAGTCACTCCTCAATTACCTATCTTTAAACAATTTTCACTTCAATACATTCAATTATATTTTCATTTAACATCTATACATATATATCGTTTAACCACCATTCAATCGATTTATGGAGTCTATTGACTCATTCGAATTAGCTCAGCTCTCAAGGCTCGTTTTCAACTAATTCATATAGTAGTTTATATACTTTATCTATCGTAACATACATATAAGCACAATATATCAATTCATCAACATTCCATATCTTCTTATATTATTATTATCATCCCGAGTGGCCTAGCAACGATGGTTCGCACTAAATAATACCTTACCATCCTCGATGGCTCGACAATGATGGTTTGTTCTATTTCAATATTATATCATCTTAGATGACTCGAAAATGATGGCTTTTACTATTCTTACATTTTACCATCCTGGATAACACAGTAACTAATGGCAAACCTAAGGGCCTGGCAACGGCCTCAACCCCACAACTTTCTTTTTTTGGATGATAGTTGACTACTTTTTAATTTAACATTAAATATGAATTTAGTTAAAATTCAATTGTTAACTAGTTAAAAAGAAGTCTTTCTTACTATTGCTATTAACGACTACTGTTATCAACGCTTGTCCTTCAAGCGTTGTATCGAGTTAATCTTGTAAGGTTTATTTTCATCTTTTTTACAATTTTACTATTGTTTTTAGTGTGTTTTAAAGTTTATAGTTTAATTTTATTTTAAAGTTATTTTTGTATCTTTTAAGATATTGTAGTTAAGAAGTAAAAAACAATTGATTCATTTTTAAAAAAAAGAATAGAACAGAGACAACACAATCACCTTCAGAAGCATCACAAATTGAGGAGCCACCTTCATTGTTTGCTCTTTTAAACTCTGATGCTCATCCTCTAAAATTCCTAGAGTTGAAGATAAGGCACTTGATTTGTCTAACTTAGAACGTGTACCTAGGTTACATAAGCAAATACATGAGTATCCAATTAATATGCATGATGGAATTCGAAGAGCTTATATTAAGGCTGGACCATATAAACCTATTCTTTCAAAATATCTTGCTTGCAATTTATAAAAGCTCCCTTATTATTTTCAAGCATCATGGTTTAAACAATTTTCCATGATAGAAATTTTACCTTCTAAAGATGCTGTATTTTGTTTTCCTTATTTTCTTTTTAATAGCAATCCAAGTAGTCGTTTCGGATCAACTATATTTACTCATAGTGGCTTTAGTAATTGAAAAAATGTACATGATGGATGCAATTGTGCTTTTTTAACACATATGAGAAAATATTCGAATTCACTGCACAATGAACTTATGAAGATTTAATGAATCAAGTTCAACATATTGAAGTATCACTTGATAGACAAACAAAAAAGCAAATTGCAACTAATCATGTACGTTTGAAAACTAGTACAGATGTTCGATGGTTGATATTTCAAGGGTTTGCTATTAAAAGTCATGATGAAAGCCCAGGATAAAAAAAATCGTGGAACTTTCTTGAATTGTTATCACTATTAGCATCTTATGATAAGAAAGTTGAAGATGTTTTGAAAAGTGCTCCACAAAATGCTAGTTATACTTCTGCAAAAATACAAAAAGGTATATTCAAATTTATGCCAATAGAGTTCGTAATGTACTTCGTGAAGAAATTGGTGATAGAAAGTTCAGTATTATTGTGGATGAAGTAAGATATGAGTCAAGAAAACAACAAATGATAATTGTTTGAGGTTTGTTGATAAACAATGACTTGTAAAAGAACGATTTTTTGATATAGTCCATGTTAAAGATGTTGCATCATTAACTTTGAAGAATGAGATTTTTAATGTTCTCTTGCAACATAGTTTTGACATACAAAATATCTAAGGTCAAGGCTGTGATGGAGCGAGCAATATGCTTGAGGAATTTAACGGCTTGCAAGCTTCGATTTTGAATTATTGTTGATATGCTTATTATGTTTTCACTGTTTTGCTCATCGTCTTCAGTTCCCATTGTTGTAGCAGCTAGAGAAGTGGTTGAAGTGCATCAATTTTTAAAGACTTGTCTGATATTGTTAATATCGTTTCTGCTTCTTCAAAACGGCATGATAAATTACAAAAAACCCAAGCAGCTGAAATAATTATTTTGGCATCGATCAATGAGCTAGCAACTGGAACAGGAATGAATCAGACTGGCACTTGACAACGTCCTAATGATTCAAATACTAGTTAATGACGATGAACAATGCTACTAGCACGATTCTTGAAAATCTAAAAAATATTGTTCCTAACTATTCTCATTGAGGAGATGCGCATAACAAATATAATAGATAGAGGTCTTTTGAGTGTATTTTTATTTTGCGTATGATGAAGGAATTTTTACGGATTATAATCTTTTTCAAGCTTTGCAACACCATTCTCAAGATATATAAAATGTTATGAGTTTAGTTTCAACGAATAGAATTAAATTCAAAAGTTGAGAGATGATGGATGGGATGAATTGTTGAAAATTTTGATATCTTTTTTTGAAACTTGGGAGTTGGATTTTGTAGATATTAATACTCAATACATTGTGAGTCGTAACCGTAACAAAAAGGAAGATGTTATAGTGGAGCATTATTATCGAGTGGATATATTTTTTGCTACAATAGATACACGGTTGCAAGAATTGAAGAGAAGATTTAACGAACATATTGTCGAGCTTTTCACTTTTACTACAGCTTTAGATCCTAAGGAGTTTTTCAAGTTTTTTTCTATTGATAAAATTTATAGTCTTGTAAACAAATCCTATCCAAAAGATTTTTCTCAACAAGGGAAGGAACGTATCTCATATGAGTTGAAGCATTATGAACTTGATATATGTAAGCATCTTGATCTGAAAAAAATATCAATACTTTCTAAGCTTTGTAGAAGCTTAGTTGAGATTGGAAAGTCAATCATGTACCCAAACATTGATGGATTGATTTGTCTTATATTGACTCTTTCAATTGCATCCTCAAAACGTGCTTTTTCTACTATTAAAATTATGAAGACTCGACTCTGTAGAAAAATGGAAAATGATTTGTTAAGAAGCTTTTTAGTTTTGTACATTAAGAATAAAATTGCTGAAAATTTTAATGTAAATGAAATAATTGATGATTTTTGTGATATCAAGGATCTAAGAGTGCAATTCAAATAAAATTTAAAATTTCTTTCTAGATTATTTTTATTTATTAAATTATTTTTTTATTTTAAAAAATATCATTATTGTTCATTATCTCAACCCTCCCTCTTGAAATTTTTTGACTTTAACCTTACCGACAACGATAGTTTTCATAGTTTACCTATCCTATCATCCCAGATGGCCCAATAAAGATGGCATTCAATATCTAAATATTCTACCATATCGAATCGCTTGGAAACAATGGCTCTCACGATATACACATTCTACCATCTTGAATAGCTCAACAACGATGGTTTTCTACATAAAGGATGTCAATTAATTTGACGGTACTCAAGTTCGTTAACGTGCTTTAATCTCATCACCAATTCACGATTCCATCACATCATATAGTATATTTCAATGCAATTTTATACCAAATAAGACATATCAATCAAATCATACAATAATCTATTCTATTCAATTTAGTAACTATTTCAAAAATTCAATCTCAATCATAATAATCTAGTTCAAATAGTCATTAATAACTCACCTAAATGTTATATCATACAAAACATCACAAATATATAGCAATTAAATTGATCCTGAGTCATAGAAATACAAATCGAGGTCTCGTGTCACTCATCGTCAACTCTTACTATTGCTTTCCATGTCCATGGCTCAGCGTTAACGTTAACTATGAATAATAATTCAATAATGACATAATAACAAATTTCATCCAAACAATAAACCAATCATATTTTTCAATTTATTTTATTTATCCCTTAAAACCGAAACTAGCATAACTTTCAATTTAAAGCCTCAAATTAAAATTCATTTTCACCAACACTCATTTGAGACCCTTAATTTTCGATCCTTACATAATTCATGACAATCTTTCATTTTATTCAATTGGTTTCCTAATAACTATTAAGCATTATAATTTAGTTCTTTTCATATACTAAACTTAATTTCTAACAATTTAACACCAAAACCATTCAATTCTCTACCATGGCAACTTTCTAAAATTTTAACCCTTTTGCAAATTAGTACATGGGTTAGCTAGATCAAGCTCCAATGATTCAATTTCAAAAAAAATAAAAAAAATAGCCAAGGACTCACTTGAATTGAAGCCAAAAAGCTTGAAAACCTAGCTATGACGTTTTTCTTCCCACCCAATTGTGTTTTTATACATATATTATAACTTAATTAGTTATAAGTAAACATGATTTAATTTTAATTTACCTTTATTAATTTAATTAATCCACCAACATAATTTTCATCCACTATTAGTATGAAAACAATGGTTTAATAACCATTTTAGATATTTGGTTAATTGATATTTAAGTCCCCAAGCCATTTACTATTTAAAATATATAGCGTTTCGACTTTACACTTTAATCCTTGTGCCTTAATTAACCACAATTTTGCTTAAATTGACTATCAAATTTTAATTCATTAATGCACTACCTCCTTAAATGTCTTAACTAAAATATTTATGGACTCGATTTACAAAAATGGGGCTCGAAAACTGCTTTTTCTGACACCACTGAAAATCAAGTCATTACAAAGTTTTTAATTTTAAACATCATAACTTCATCATCACTAATAAAAATTAAATCATCAACGTAAACACTTAAAATGATAATTTTTCCTTTAATGCTTTTCTTTGTCCTCGCTATCTCACATTTGAAAACCTTCTTTGATGAAGTGCACTTCAATTCAACTAAACCAAGCTCATGGAGCTTGTTTTAATCCATACGAAGCTTTGTGTAATTTGTAGATTAGATGCTCTTTTCCATTTTTTTCATATCCTTTTGGTTGTTCCACATAAACATTTTCACTTAGCTTACCATGGAGAAAAATCGATTTAACATCTAGTTGAAAAATCATCCAACTCTTCTATGTAACTAGAGCAATGATCATCCTTACTGTATCCATCCTTTCTACTGGAGTAAAAATATCAGTGGAGTCTACTCCATGTTGTTGAGAGTAACCTTTTGCAACCAAACGTTCATTTTGCATGTCAATCTTTCCATGTTCATTTACTTTGTTTTAAAAACTCACTTCACACCAATTTTTTTTGCTCCAACTAGTAGCTCAGTTAGCGTCCACATTTTGTTCTTCTCGATGGATTTGATTTCGATATCAATGGTCATTTTTCAATTTGCACTTTTCATTGCTTCCTCAAAGTATAACAGATCATTTAATACTTCTTAAGCCATATGAACCTCATCATTAGATAAGCCCAAACCCTCTCCACAAACAAAATCACCCATCCGAACAGGAGGTCCCCTAACCCTATCTTTATTCTCACTAGAGCTATCTTCCTCTCCTCTAACTTTATTTCAATAAATAATATTAATTATTTTATCAAATAAATTACACACCTTTGCAAATTTGATCGCAAGGATCTCGATTCCAGCTTCTAATGAAAGAGTTCGATTCTCGAGCCTCTATGGTTAAAACCATCCACACGTATCAGTACGGGTTACTTAAATAAATAATCCTTCAATCATTCAGTTTGATGAGATAGTTACACAATCATTCGTCTAATCGCACACTTCTACAAAAATATTTAGCGTTGTGTAAAATGAGTATGTATGTGTAAAGTATACAAGAGTGAATTAAGAATAGAGGATTGATTATAGTTACGTAGTAATGAAGAAAAGAGGGCTCAACAACTTCCCCCGATATGTTAATTAAAGAGGAGGATTTGACACTACCAGAAAATAATATGATGTAAAGTAAAAATTAGAAAATAGAATGGGAGGTAACGCTTTAATGAAAACAAAATTAGAATTAAGGAATTACAGAGATGATTTTTGAAAAGAGAAGTAAAGAAGAAAATCAGGAATTTTCAGTTGGTGGTCGACAATGGCGACACAACGATGTGACGACAGTGTAAGAAAGGTGGTCATGAGGTGGAGGTGCGACGGCTTTATGTGGTGGTCGAGTGGAGGAGAAATGAGAAGAAAGGGTGAATGAGGTGGTAAAATGGAAGAAAAAATAGAAAAAGGAGAGGAGTAAAGTGGTGGACGACAAAGATAGTGGAGGAGAGAAAAATGAAAAAAAATGAAAATGAAATAGAATGTCTAGGTACATGGTCGAACAAGTAATGTAAGGGAAGAAATTTGGCATGTTAAAAGGATAAAGGCATTGAAAGGGGATCATGAGAGTGAAAATGAGAGAAAAGGGGGAATGTTGACTTGTAATATAGGAAAGAATCTTCCCAAGTATGGCAACATTGGTTGGATAGTAAGGGTGTTCACACTTAGCTAAAGTTGTCAAAATTTTAATTAAAAATGTGAGATTGTGAGAGCTTGAACTTGGGACATTTTGGAAACAAATAACACTCTTAACCACTAAGCCAACTTACTCCTTATGTCATAAACTAGCTTAAAATAATAAATAAAGTATAAGGTATGACATATTCCCAACTTGCTTACAAGAAATTCAAAACTTGTATAAAAGAGCCCTTTAGTGAGTATGTCAACAATCTGTTGTTTTGTTTTGAAAGAACAAACGACGTACACACTTGGCCTTCTTCAATCTTCTCCTTTATAAAATGCTTATATCTCAACATGTTTAAATTTATCATGTTGGACTCGGTTACGAATAATGCTAATGGCAGCTTTGCTATCACAGTACAACTTCATTGATGAAGTTATTGGTTTCCTCAGCTCTTTCATAATTGTTTTTTACCATATTATTTCACATATTCCTTGAGCCATTGATCTAAAATCAACCTTTACACTACTTGCTAAAAAACTTTGTTTTTTGCTTCACCAAGTCTCAAGGTTTCTTAATCAAATATATAGTACCTTAATGTAGATCTTTTATCTGTTATTGAGCATTCCTGGTCTACATCTGTATAAGTTTCAATTCCTCTTTGTTTTGATTTCTTGAAGAATAAGCCCTTTCCTAGTGAATTCTTCAAGTATATTAGAATCTGAAATGTTTCTTCCCCATGTTCCCCCATTGGGGAGTGTATAAATTTACTCACTAAGCTTACTGCAAAAGCTATGTCTAGCCTTGTATGTGATACGTAGATTAACTTACCAATTAATCCTTGGTATTGTCCTTTATAAACTAATCTTCTTTCTTTATTTTTAAATTTTACGCTTTAATAAATTGGTATGTTAGCTAGGCAGTAACCACTCATCCCAGTCTCCTTTAAAAGATCAGTCACATTTTTTTTGGTAAGAAACCACAAGACCCTTCTTTGATCGAGTAACTTTCATTCCAAGAAAGTATTTTAAAAGACCTAAATCTTTGATCTCAAACTCCAATGTTCAATGCTCCTTAAGACATCTTATTTCATCCACATAATCTCCTATAAGAATGATATCATTGACATAAACTATAATAATTATTATTTTACCTCTTTGTAAGTATCGATAAAACATTATGTGGCCAGCTTGTCCTTGTGATTAACCTTGTTTTTTAACGAACTAAGTGAACCGTTCAAACCAAGCTCAAGATATTGCTTTAGACCATACAAACATTTCTTGAGCTTACATACTTGAATTCCAAATTTTTCTTCAAAACTTGAAGAAGGATCCATGTAAACTTCTTCTTCAAGTTGCCCATTTAGGAAAGTATTCTTCACATCTAGTTGTTGTAAAGACCAAGCAAAATTATCAGGAATGGATAAAAGAACTCTAGTAGAATTTAAATTAGCTATTGGAGCAAGTGTCTCAAGATAGTTTATCCCATATGTTTGAGTGTACCCTTTAGCCACCAACTAAGCTTTATATCTATCTAAAAACACATCCCATCTAAATTTGGTTGTGCATACCCATTTAAGGCCCACAATTTTTTTTTAAAAGTAATTTCATAGCTTTCCATGTACCTGTTTTTTCGAGAGCACACATCTCCTTTAAAATAGCTTCCTTCCTTTTAGGAACATGTAAGACATCTTTCACATTTTTGGGTATCTCCATAGTATGAAGACATGAAACAAAGGTTGAGAATGTCAAAGACAGCTTTATAGGACACAAATTTAGACATGGGATATTTGACAACATTTTAAACACATTCTCTTTTAGCAAATGGAAGATCTAGATCAAAAAATTCATGAGTCAGATTAAGAGTTTTACTTGGACTTTTGATAAGATTTTGCGGGTCGAATTCTCGGTGATGAATTTGGTGGATTCCACTTTCTTGATTTCTGCCTCTTGAGTAAACAAGCAAGCCTTTTGTTTGTTCTTTGTTCTCTTATCAAACTCTACACATTTGGACTCCTTTTTATTAACAACAATAACATCATTCATTTCTTTGTTGATCAAAAATTCACCTTTCCCATTATTAGATTCCTATTTTGTATATTCCTAATCTCTTCTTGATCAATTATAGAATTTTCCCTGCTATAATTCCCTCCTTGAAGATTAAAATCGAAGTAAGATTATGTTTTAACAAAAGTGACATCCATGGTAACAATCATTTTCCTATCAATCAGATAATAATATTTGTAACCCTTTTTGTTAGAAGCATAACCAACAACGAGAATTTTTTTTCTCTAGAATCTTGTTTACCATGGTTGTGAAGATGAACAAAACATTACACCCAAAAACCCATTGGGCTAAATCTATGATCAATTTAAAGATAGGAAAGTTATCTTTAAAAATGCTAAAAGGACTTCTATAGTTTAGAATCTTATTGAGCATTCTATTTATAAGATATGTAGTCTTTAACAAAGTCTCTCTCCAAAGATAACGTGGAACTTGACAACTAAATATCAAGACTCTAATTACTTCCAAAAGATGGTGATTTTCCCTTTTTATAATCTCATTCTTTTATGGTGTATTTGTATAAGAGCTTTGGTGGACTATTCCATGATTGGTTAAGAAAACGCCTAGTTGGTAACTAAAAAATTCCCTACCATTATCACTTCGAAATATTTTGATTTTCACACCAAATTGTGTTTCCACTATCGTATAAAAAGACAAAAAATTTTAATTCCAAACTTATCATTTAATAAAAACACCTAAGAAATACGAGTATGATCATCAATAAATGTGACAAACCAACATTTTATTGAAAAATTTGAGACTCTCGAAGGTCCCAAACATCACTATGAATTAAAAAAGGTTCGAAAGAATTATATTTTTAGGTGGAAAGAACAATCGATGATGCTTAGCCAATTCATAAAATTCACAATGATATAAAGAAGGATTTTATTCTTAAACAAATCAGGGAATGATTGTCTTAAATAGTAAAAATTAGGGTGTCCAAGCCTATAATGTCAAACCATAACCTTATCAAAACTAGAAACATAGCTCAAACATAAAGTAGTTGCTAGTTTACGTAAATTGATGTCATCAAGAGAGTAAATTCTACGAGACCCTTTAGCACTTTCAATCATCTTCCTCGAGATCATGTCCAAAAATTTACATAGATGAGTAAAATATAGCACAACGATTCGAGGACTGAGATATTTTACTAATAGATATGGGATTATAAGTTATATTTGACACAAGTAAAATCAAGAAAGGTGAAAATTTGATAATGTCTTTCCTGGCTATTGTCGAGAATGACTCATATGCTACTTTGGTTTTTTTGTTTCTTGCACAAGGTGTGTAAGTTGAGAAAAAGAAAGGACTACTAGTCATGTTATCACTAGCTCCAGAATCAACGATCCACGGGCTTGTTTTACAATGCTTGACATTGAAAGAAAAATGAAGAATCATTACTTGATTGGGCAAAAGAGCAAGATGGATTATTGAATGAGTTAGAAATAGAAGATTCATTCAAAACTATGGTGATTGATAAAGTTTGTGTAGATGCTTTAGTTATTCCTTAGTGAATGGAGACCCTTCTAGAGAATTTTTCTTCTCATGATTTTCATTAGCTGTTTGAAAGCTCTACTACCCCCAGATTGTGACCCATGACCATTTCCACTCTTCTTTCTCCTATTTTTTCGATTTTCCATGAAGGTTCCAATACATTTCTCGAGTGTGAATGTTTTTTAGAGTGATCGCACCAAGGTTTCTTCCTTTTTTTCACTATCATCATTATTTTTAACAATCACAAGAGCAGAATTATCATCATTAGTTTCAAATCTTGGCCTTAACATTACTTTTCTCTAAGTCTCCTCTTTTATAACCTAAAAAAAATCTCACGAAATGTTGGAAGCGATTTTTCCCTAGGATATGAGATCTCATTTCATCAAATTATCTATTTAAACTAGCTAGAAAGAAATAAGCTCACTCATTTTATTATTTTTTCATAGCTTTTACACTATCTCCAAAAAAGTCTCATTAATTATTATAACATTGATCTAGTTCTTGCTAAAGAGAAATAATCTCGTTATAATAAAAAATAACCTCCTTTTCTCTTTCCTTGCCTTCTAAAGTTATATTATCAACTCAAAGTTTTGTGAAGCATTTTCTAAATTTGAATAGGTTTCTTTCATAATGTCCCAAACATACATCTTTACCAACCGAGAGAAAGAGAAAAGGTTTACCTATGAACGCTTCCATGGAATTAATAAGTCATGCAATTATCATAGGATTTTTTGACCTCCACTTGCTCATCCTTGGATCCCCCATCTGTTGTTGCTTGACTTCTCTAGTTAAATAACCCAGCTTGTTGCGCCCTTCAATTGTTAACTACATAGACTGCGACCATTCAAGGTCATTCTTGCCGTTCAGCTTTTGAGATCTCAATTGAAAAAAGAGGTGAGACACTTTTGTCCCTTGAGTCATTGCACTATTGCTACTTGTTCTGATGATAGAGCTTTCAAATCAGCTTGGTTGTTGGATCTCTTATCTCCATTGAAGGTTGTTTTAACCATGGTGTTACTGGAGATTTAATCTAACTTTGATACCATCAAAATTTTAAAAGACTATATTAAATAAAATTGTTCAGTATTTATTAAATAAAAGACTAAGTTTAAATAGGAAAAAGACTCAACATAACATGAAAAGTAATTACCTTATTCTAATAAACTACTAAAAGATAAAAAAATCTTCCAAAAAAATCTCATTTGATAATTCTATGATTATTTACCCAAATAACTTAAAAATTATCCGAAAATATATTGATTTCAGCACATATTTTGACACAACACTTCTATTGTCAAGTTTTTTCCTTCCTGCTTCTAGAACATGGGCATAAGTTACGTAGCAAAAAACTTAAAAATATTCTATTGGTGGCTTTAATCCACTCCAAGCCTCCTCTGGTGTAACATCTCTGACCGCCAATGTTGGAAAACTATTAATGACAGATAGTCCAATTTACTACTTTTGGCCAAAACATTTTTGGAATGCTTTTATTAGATAGCATCGATCGAACCATGTTCATGATGGTTCAATTCTTTCGTTCAGCCATCTCGTTTTGTTGCTGTGTATAAGCAATGGTCAATTGCCTCCTTACTCCATTTGTTTTTGCGAAAATCATTGAACATATTTGAATTAAAGTCACATCCTATATTAGTGAGTCAACACTTGATAAATAATCTTCTTTCTTTCTCAATTATGTTCTTAAAACATTTAAAAGCATTAAAACCTCTAACTTCTCTATAAAAAATACACCCAAACTTTTATACTATAATCATCAACGAATAACAAGATGTACCTCTTATTGCTATTGGAAGTTGGAGTGATCGGATCACAAATATCCGCATGAATGAGTGTCAATTTTTAAGTTACTCTCCAATTACTTTTCTTTGGGACAGGATCACGATGTTCTTTCCCATTGATACAACAGTATATGTGACATTTGAGGTGGTAAGTTGAGGTAGTCCATGTACCATATCTTTGCTTAGCAAGGTTCTCAAGCCTTTGTAGCTTAGATGTTCGTATCTTCTATACCAAAGATGAGTCAAATTTTCAGCTTTTGTGTGAAAGAACTAATCAACTTGCGTTGGAGAAGAAGTTCGTGACTGAGTTAGTAGAATAAACATTTTATTGGTACTCATATTGCTTTGAATACTTAGGCCCCTCTCTAGACGAAAATCCTTGCACATTTCATTTTTTTATCAAAATAACCAAGCATCTTTCTTACAACTGCCTTATGCTTAAAAGATTATTTCTTGATTCATGAATATAGTATATCTCAGTAACAACATGATTGATTTTATTTAGCAATAGTTTCACACTTCCTTTTCCTATCACATTCATCTTTGTGTTATTCTCAAGTTTCATTGAATGCCAAAATCCTACTTCAAGTTCATTGAACCTAGCTCAAACACCACACATGTGATTAGAACGACCTAAATTAAGGAACCATGTATCTTCCATTCTACCCCATTTAGCTCCACATAAGCCATTAGAAGCATTTCATCTTCCCTACCAAATCCTGCATAGTTTACTTCTTTATTCTCAGTGCACTCACTGAAAATGTCCAAGTTTATGACACTTGTAATATTCTATCATTACTTTGTTGAAACTTACTCGACTTTCCCTTTTCCTCTTCTATAGGTAATATGATCACAACCTCTTCCTCTATCATATGTCACTTCTAGAACATGCTCCTATCTACTATGCCTTTAAATTTTCTATTCATGTACTATTAATAAGCTTTCTAATTCATCAATAATGAGAGCGTCAATGCTTTTGATTCCTCAATAGAACAAACAACATGGTTAAACTTCTCAGTTAAAGAGCAAAAAAAAAATCTACCACTTTAACATCGTACATATCTTCCCTATAAGTTTGCATCTTGTTTACCACTATCATGACCCTTAAGAAATACTCTTTCACTCTATCATTCCTTATCTCAAGCATTTCAAATTCTCTACGAAGAGCTTGAAGATGAGATCTCTTGACCCTTACATTTCTTTCATATTTCTTCTTCATGGCATCCCCTATTTCTTTGTCAGTATTCTTATTGAGAATGGTGTTACGAACTATGCGGTCAATTTCTTGAAAGAGATAGTTCTTCACTTTCAGATCTTTGAGCTTTATCTCATCATTCTTCTTTCGTTGTGCATATGATTGAGGTGCTTTTATTGGGGATAAACTTGTGTAAGTAACGAATAAGAAAAAAACAAAGAAATCTAAAAGATAAAAAACACAAATTTACGTGAAAAACCCCTCCAAAAAGGATAAAAAACCACAGGCAAAAATAATTTTACTAAATTGAAAAAATAAAAAGTATAAAGATGGAGATAAAAACTAAACCCCGAAAACCAAAAATAAGAACCCTAAAAAACTTAAACACAAAATTCCTTGAAAGCTTGTAAAAGCTAATACCTAAATGTGTTGTGTTTTTTTAATCTTCTTAGGATAGAAAAGTGTCTATTTATAGGTTAAATTCATAGGTAAAATAATCTTAAGATAGTCTATACTAATAAGAGCTCGACTGGGACAAATAATCAGAATTTGACTAGAAGAAGAAAACTGAGAAAATTGCATGACACGTCACCACGTTCCATATCGTGTTGTCGTAACGCCATTTCTGTTTTTCCCTTGTTTCATATTCACATGATCGTGATGTTGCATGGATCCTCGTCGCGACGTCGCTATCTATTTTTGTCTTAATTTGATCAAAATGCGAGGTATACTCCATAAATCTCCACCTTAAGTCGTATTTCCACAATGTTTTATTTAGCTAGCCCGCCATAGGCCTATCTTGAACTTTGCAGGATATTAACTAAGTCTAAGATGTGCTTGAACGTTGAAACTAAAAGACTTCTAGTCTTCGACTTGTGCATTGAGAATTCAAACTTGACTCAAGTCTTCTTTCCATGACTGTAGTGCTCTGTCTTTCCAAAACATGCACCCAAAAAAGAATTTCTCTTATTCAGAATGGTCATACCTTTTTCCCTCCTATGACTAAGTTGTTTCTGCTTAAAACAAGTTGACTTCGATTTCTCAATAAATGAGGGACATGTTATTTCACATGTTACTATTGATCCTTGTGAAACATAAAGGTTGTCAGTCTTTCTACTTTTCATCAAAACGAGAGCCTTATGGGATACCTTAATGCCACTTGACTTGACATTAATTCTACAACCCTTTGAGTCCAAATTTCTCAAGGAGAAAAATATTTCTCTTTAAGTGAGGAACATGCTTGACATCTTATAGTGTCCTGATTATCTTGTCGTGTATCATAATCTGAATAGTACCAACACCAATTACCTTACAGGATGAGCCATTCCCCATTTGTACAACTCTACCTTCAACTGAACTGTATGTAAAAAAAAAGTCTTTGTTGGGACACATGTGAAAAAAACACCTTGAATCCAAGATCTATTCGGATGCAAGTTTGGAGCTTTCGCTCATTAACACCAACAAGAAATCATCACTCTTTTCATCGACCAAATTAGCATCAACTAATTCTTTCTTGTTGCTCTCAATAACCCTCTTATTTCATAGTTTGTAACAATCTATCTTGATGTAACCTAACTTTTTACAATAGCGACATCTCTTGTTTGTTTCTTGATGATACCAAAACTAAGGCTTGCCTATCTAACTTGCTACCCACACCAAACTCATTATCGAGTTTATCTTTGCTCAACAAGTGACCCTTCACATCTTTGAATGAGAGTTTATTTATACCAAAAATCAAGGTCTATTTGGGCTTAAATATTCACAAGCCCGTTTTGAGCTTAACCAAGCCTAACATTTTGCATCGCCAATGTCATGCAAGTGCACCCCAACTCCGATGCGTTTGGATATGCACTTTTCTTTTCTTTTAGAAAAAACTTCAATCATAGTTATTCAGTAATCTCTTGGTAGGTTTTCATATATCTCACACTTGGTATTTAGCAATGTTGGATTTAAGTTTTTATTTTCCTCAAGTTATTCACGAGTGGCTTACTTTAGGCATCAGTTTCTCATTCATCACTCAATCATTTTAAGTAGATGATAACCGTTGTAAAGGTCTCATGGAGTAGAATATAAAACCATAATTTTATGATTCATCCCTCCACCTTTACCTATCAAGAATATGCCTCAGAAGTTACCCAAAAATAGCATTTTTCCAACATATATAACATTTACTATATCTTGGGATTTTTGTGGAGATGTTGACAAAGAATATTTGCAATACCCATTATCATTTCCTAATTCAAAATTCACATAACTTTCGATTCGATTAACCATTTTTTATTCCGTTTTCACGGAATGTTCATTGCTTCACAAGCTATCATTTGACATAATTTTAAACAAAGTGACTAAGGTTTTCTTTCTCCCTTTCACTTTGGGCAAAACTTACTATATCATTATTTAGTCATTTTTGTTTCAATTTTACCTTCTAACAAGTTAAAAACTGTCTCCTAATCATTTTCCATCCAAAAACATACACATTTCACTTAATTTTATAAGCTTCCAAGTTCCATCAATATCCTTAAATGACAAATTTCAATACACTTTATAAAACAAAAAAGACTATTGGTACATATATGTAAAACAAGTTTTAAAGATTCAAAATCTATAAAAAGTTTGAAGAAAACCATACCTTATACTTCAAATTTGGAGAAAAATATAAAGAATTTTTTTCCTCTTTTCTTGCCAAGCACCGATATGAAGAAGAAAGATGATAAAAGTGTCTACATCTTTTCTTTTCTTTATATATATATTATGACGTATAAAATATTATTATGTTAAGTAAAATATTAAATAAACATTAATTTATTATTATTTAACAAAAATATCATTCAAAAGTAATCATGAGTAATTTATCTTCTTCAAGAAAATTTTCTCTTTATTTTTTTATCAAGAATAATTATTTTAATATTATTTTTAATCCTATAAAATATTGGAGAGGTCCACTTATATTGTTAGGAGGGCTATAATATATATACCAAGGGAAATTTGCAAGAATCTTAACAAAATCTGTAAAGTAACTTTGGCTAATGAAAAAGCGCCACATAGCATGTTTTGATCAATGAAAAAACGTCATGTAACAATTAAAATAGAAACATTAAATTTAAATTTAAAGAATAGAAAATTATAATATTAAATATTAAAAATTAAAAAATACCTTTTCAGAAAACAGAAACAAAGTACCGGGGCAAATTAGACATTTAGAAACTTTAATTACTAGATTGAACATTTTGCTAAAGTATAGGAGGTAAATGTGTTATTATCCCTTAAAAAATTGTCATATCTCTTCTTCTTCTTTTTTTAATATTTTATTATATTCTTAGGACACTTGTCAATCCCTTAACTTTGTGGAATCTAAAAACTTCACTATAATATACCAAATATTAACCCTTCATTCATATATGTAAAGTATAATTTGTATTAGATAATAAAATATAATAGTTAATTTTCTTTTTACATATTTTCACACGTATATATATTTCATTGTCAGCATGGGGAAAAAATATTAATTAATTAAAAATTAAGTTGAATTAGTTATTACTTGAGCTCGTGATTATATGTAAAAATTAAAATATATTAAATTATTTTTTTTATAAATTTTATGAATATATCATAAATAGTTTTAAACATAATATTATTAGGTAAAATGTAAATTGATAATGTAGTTTAAAAATAATCAATATCTATTCATTATATAAAAAATATTTTTAAAATTTTAATTAGATAGTGTATTTTTTTAATAAGTAAAGGGATAATCTTAAAATTCAAAATGAAATTTTGCCATGTATATGTTTAACTTTAAGATAAAACTTTTTAATTTTAAATTTGATATATAATTTTTTTTTAATTTCAAAATGAAAATTTTAATATATTGAAAATATTTAAAGGTTGGAGAGGTTTCTCGTTCGAATCAATTGTTGGCTCGGGAGGCGGTGTACTAAAAGCAACACTCGAAGGTGTTTTGGTTGTGTTACGATGATGCAAACACTAAACAATTCCATGCACAGACGTCAAAGCGTGAGCGGGTAAATCATATTCAATTGCATGTAGATGACAATGGTTTTCAATGTACCGATGACACGAGTATATGTGCTATTGTTTCAAACTACTTTCATAATCCTTTTTCCACCCCGAGCTCGTCCTTTGATGTGTTCTCTTGAGCCGATAACTTGTGTCGTTAAGGCTGATAATGAGTTTTAGTGGCCCCTTTAGTCCAATTAAATTTGAACAAACTATTTTTGAGATGCACTCGAATAAAGCATTTAAGCTAGACGATATGAATCTAACATTTTCTTAGAAGTGTTGGTTTCTTATTGGCGCCAATGTGGTTTCTCAATATTGCAAGTGGCTCAAGATAAACAAATTTTTGGTTTCTATTAACGACTTGATTCCGAAAAAAATAAGCCTTCCTCTTATGAGAGACTTACGACCTATCATGTTATGTATAAATTGGTGGTCAAAGTTTTAACAATCGACTTAAATATTGTTGGTTAATGGTGTTCCATGGTGCATGAGGGATAACGAGTTGACCAAGGTCTTCAAGGACTAACTCAGATAAAAATAGTTCAAGCCCCAATGTTCAAATAGTTACTTAGTTCGGACCACAAGGTGAGAACAATTATCAAATGTGAGAATTAACTTAGACCAGAAAAAAGTTATTATCAAGTTTTAACCGCATATAGTGATTTAACCCTTCTTAAAATCGCATTATCAAACTAAAAATCAGAATATATGTAAATCTTGACTTAAATTATTTGTGCATGTAACAGATCTGTACATTGTAAAACTTAAACTCATAAAATATTAAGCAAAACCCATATAATATTTATACATAATGAAATTCGAATTTAAACGCTCAGAGTCCCGATAACTCGGGTTCTTGAAGCATACTTTAGGCAAGTCTCATGTGCCGAGTTTGACTAAAAAAAAAAAAGATAAGAAAGGATGACGCAAGGCGTGGGCTAGTGGGCTCTACGGGCGGATATTTTGAAGATAACCGGTGAAACAATTATCATATTTTATAATTATCTTTATAGTATTATATTACAACACATGTGGAATATGTCGGGGACTATAAATATTCATATTTGGTCCCTAAGACTAAAAAGACCCATTTTGGACCAACATTATCTCTCTACATATATAACATTTATTACATTAAACATCCCTAAACTATGATTCAAATTTTATATTATCTTTAATTTTCAAAACTTTTTTAATTTAATCATCAAATTATAAATATTGTATCGATTGAGTCCTTTCGTTAGTTTGGGTATTAAATACAAGCTTGGGGTATTAATCACTTGTATCAAATTTTAAGGCATAATGATAAATTTAGCTCTTAATATTTATATTTTTTTGTCAATTTAACTCTTATTCTTTTTTTTAGCTAAGTTTAGTCTTCAACTTTTTTTAAAAAAGTCAGAATTTGATTATCAACATTTCAAAAAAGAATTGAATTGCTACTTTTTAACGAAAAAACTGACTAAACAAGTTTAATATTTTGAAATTTATGTCATGTGAAATGTAAACTATAATTTGGGGACATTTGATATAATTGACCTATTTTTTATTGGTTAAAATATGTTGTTAGTCTTTGTATTTGGGCAAAATTTGAGATTTAGTCCTTGTACTTAAAAGGTTAAAAATCAAGCCCTCCTTTTTTATTTAAAATTCTTTGTATAATCATTAAAATTGTGAGTATTTTCTGTCAAGATTTGCCAATTTGAAATTTTGATTAGGCGGTCCTCATATGATCTACAGAAAATAAACATGATAAGTTGATAAATTTTGATAGAAACTACCAACAACAACAATGAGTGGACTTGGATTTTTAAATTGAAAAAGCAGAAGGATTCAATAACTTTTGTAGTACAAGGATTAAATCTCAAATTCTATATAAGTACAAGGATTGACAAGATATTTTAACCTTTTAAATTTTACTACTTCGAGTCTTTCTTTGCCTGCAATCCTAAAAATATTCCATCAAAAGTTGTAAAAGTTGGGCTAAATTTTACTATTAGTCCTTGTATTATGCACGAGTTATGGATTTAATCCTATATATTAATTTGATTATTTTAGTCCTAATACTTCTCAAAATTTGAATTTTAGTCCTGACAAAGTGGCAGCCGTTAAATTCATTAACTTGTGTTATACTATTTCCAAAATTTAATGTGACAAACGTAGTATCATATATATAATACCATGTCAACTTACTATTTTTAGATAATACTAATAAAAAAAGTCAGTTAATCGATTTACAACTGTCATTTGAGTTAAGATTGAAATTTCAAAATTAAAAAATGTATTGGGACTAAAAATGATCAAATTGAAAAACATGTAAATTAATGATTTACACATAGTACAAAACTAATAGCAGAATTTAACCAAATGAATTCAACTGCTACAATTTGGGTAAGTACTTAATTTATAAAAATTTGAAAAGTACACAATTAAAAATTACTAAGTTGAAAAAGTAAATACACCCAAGGTCACTAAACTTTTGGTAAGTATATGTTTTGGTCACTCAACTTCAAAAAGTTAAAAAATGGTCATTGAACTATTCGAAAGGTTTCATTTAAGTCGCTAAACTATCCGAAAGTTTATATTTAAGTCACTAGGCCATTAAGTCTTTTTTAAAAGCTCGGATAGCAAGCTCCAAGCAAGGATCGGTACAGTGGATCAATACCCATAGACGAGTAGAACATATCCTCTATACAAGTTAATTTAACGATCAACATCAAAGATCAAAGCAGAAGGCTATTTGAATTTTTGTTGGCTATTTGTGATGTTTAAGTTGTTTCGTGAAAAAAAAATTGAACTATAGAAGTGAATTGAAAGAAGAGCTTTTGATTGATGCAAGTGAATCAAACAAAAAAAGCCATACGACAATAATTTTAACAATCTAATGACTTAAATGAAAACTTTCGAATAGTTCCGTGACCATTTTGTAATTTTTAAAGTTAAGTGACCAAAACGTAAATTAACTAATAATTTAGTGAAAATAGGTGTAGATTACCCAAATTAAAAACATAGAGATTAAACTTACAACTTATGCATAATACAAGGACTAATAACTGAATTTAACCTAAAAGTTGTTTCAAGTCTTAAGTCCTAATCAACCTCGGTTGAGTTAAGTGGCAATATTTTTGTTCTTATTCAGAGGTTTATTGCAACTTGACTTTCCATTCAACAAGAGACCAAACGTGTTCAACAATCAAAGAAAAAAGGTGGGGATTGATTCAATTAGGATCATTCAAGAAAACTATGGTAGTTAGGGAAGATAATGATAAAGAAAGGCATGTTATGAGTACTATTGAGAACTGAGTGGGGGGCTGCTCCATGCCCAAAGAAAGGGACAATGATGGCCGTGACCAAACAAGTGGTGTAAACTATGGAAAGTTGCCTTCATTCTTGTTAAACCCATAACTAGGAAAATCAAAATCTAGCCTAGTTTTTCGTTACCCATTATTGCACTCACGGTGTTTTCATATATCTCTTGATAACCTTTTGGAACTAAGCTTTACCCAGAGTTGAAAAGACAATAGAGAAACAAAAAAAAAAATATGATAATGAAGCTTGTTTTATTATGGGTTTTGGGTTTATGGACTGTTTCCGGGATTAATTTGAGTCGATCTGAGAGTTTCATTTCGTATTTAGATGAAGAAGTTACATTGTCCCATGGTAGTACCTACAGTCTCATGGTTCCTCTCATTCTCATTCAAGGAGCTGCTCCTAAAGGAGCTGGTAATTCCCCTGAAAAAAAAAACATATCAGATTCTTGATTCATGTTGGGGTTTTTTTTTTACTTATGTATTTTGTGTCACAGTTTGTTTGGATGGAACGCTTCCTGGTTATCATCTTCATCGTGGGTTCGGGTCAGGTGCAAACAGTCGGGTTATCCATTTAGAGGTTTGGGTTTTGAAAAGAAGATTTGATTGTTATTGGTTCACCATTAACTCTTTTTCATTTGATGGTTTCTTTGTGTGTGTTTTTAGGGAGGTGGATGGTGTAATACCATTCGAAGTTGTGTATTCCGCAAAACTACAAGGCGTGGTTCATCGAAATACATGGAGAAGTCCATAAATTTCACTGGAATTTTGAGCAACAAAGCTGAAGAAAATCCTGGTTGGTAATAATTATATATATATATATATATATATATGCAGTAGCATTTATTGATACAAAGCTTAATGGAGTCTTTTGAATCTTTTAGATTTCTACAATTGGAATAGAGTTAGGGTACGTTACTGTGATGGGGCATCTTTTGCTGGTGAGGGCCAGAATGAGGTTAGCAAACAGCACTATTTTACCATATTAATGGCTAAGTTTGATTTATAGTGAATTGTTTAATTTGATTGTTGAAAACCCAATTCTAAATATGTAAGTGGTGATTGATTTTTACTGTCAAACATTGGTGACATATTCATGGTATTCAATGATTTTACTTTTCAGGTTAACAAGCTTTATTTTAGAGGAAAAAGGATCTGGTTAGCTGCCATGGAAGAATTAATGGCCAAAGGAATGCAAAATGCTAATCAGGTTTTGCATCTCTAGTGAGTTATTTTCAGTTTTTGGTTTTGGATGTCTAATATGTTTTATATATGTATATATTTGTTGTTGTTTCAGGCACTTCTTTCCGGATGTTCAGCTGGGGGTCTAGCTTCTATTCTTCATTGCGACGAATTTAAGAATTTGTTTCCGGAATCTATCAAAGTGAAATGTCTAAGTGATGCTGGACTGTTCCTTGATGCGTAATGAACTAGCTACATTAGTTCTCTTTGATTACTGAAATGTAGTCTTAAAATCATTGTTTTCGTACTTATGCAGAACAAATGTTGCTGGTGGTCATGCCTTAAGGGATATGTATGAAGGTGTGGTTACTTTGCAGGTACTACTTTTGCACCTCTTGTACGGTTTGCGTTGATCAAAACTTGTAACAAGTCGAACATAAGGTTTTTTGCAGTAGAATCTTTTATGAGTAATCAACTATCATTCTCATGAAATCTTTTTCCATTGCTATGATATTTTAGGGTGTACAAAAGAATCTGCCAAGTACTTGTACCAGCCAAAAGGATCCAACTTCGGTAAAACATTTCTGCTTTCTTGATTGACATTCGTGTAGTAGATTACATTTAGAGGGTAAATCAAACTAATTAAAGAAATTCCCTAACTCTATATTTCATTTGCAGTATTTTTTCCCTCAAAACTTGATTTCGAATGTCAAGACCCCTATGTTTCTTCTCAATGCTGCCTATGATGCTTGGCAGGTAATCACTGTTTTTGCTACTTTCTATTACTTCTTTTCGCATTTTCATTTTTTTTGTTTTTGAACTGAAACAATGCTATTCTATGTATAAACTCGAAGAGATTTGTATCAAGACTTAGATGATCTCTTCAACACGGAATAACTTTGCTTAAATCTCTGGTTTCTATTTTTTCAGGTTGACCAGAGTTTAATTCCATCACTGGCCGATCCACATGGCTTGTGGCGTGCATGCAAAACGGATCGTTCTCATTGCAACTCATCGCAGATTCAGTTTTTTCAAGGTCATTTTCGAGTTTTGTTTCCTGTTATGTTTTGTTTCAAGTTTTGCCTTTAACCTCTCTTTTTTCTCTTCTTTCTAACATCAAATCAGACTTTAGGAACCAAATAGCTCGATGCCGTAAAAGTATTCTCCGAGTCCAAACAAAATGGTTTATTCATAAATTCTTGTTTCGCTCACTGCCAGTCAGAGAGACAAGATAATTGGTACGAGAATGATTCTCCTCGTATTGGAAACAAGGTACGTCCCATCTATATTCGAGCATAGAATCATTAATTCGTGCGGGGAACATAAAACTCCGTAGGACTACTTAATATCAAACTCTATGATCAAAATGCTTGCTATAAGGCTCTCTGCATGTGAGGCTCTGATTTTATATCGCTTTACTGTGATTCCGTTATCCATGCAGGGAATTGCAGTGTCAGTTGGAAATTGGTTCTTTGACCGAACAGCTGTTAAAGCTATCGACTGTCCATACCCTTGCGACAAAACTTGTCACGATGTTATGCTCAAGTGAGTGAGAAATTCTCATTGACTCATTGTTGAGGCCTCTATGGCTTCCATAATTATTCTTTTCCATAATTGAGAATTTGTGGAAACTGTAACATTCATATGTTTTGATAATACTAAGCAATATATGCCTCCATAGACCTTTGATATCTGAGCAGTCCAATGAGCAAAATATATAATGTTTTTTTGTGGTTCCAAATGAACCTTTGGGTTTTGAGTGGTAAAAATACCATAAAGGCCCTTGTACTAGGAGTTGGATTGTATTTTATCCCCCTCAAAAATGGGCAAACTAATCCGTGTAGTCTAGATTAAAGAACAATTTGGTTTTCTGTTAAAAATTGATCTTTATACCTCAGAATGAGGTACACGTGACACGTCACATGTAACTTTCTGGTTATTTTGTCGATCGCGTCAATTCTTAACCATAGAAATAGATGAAATTTTTAATAGAAAGAACCAGTTTGTTTATTTTTTGAGTTATGGGGGGCAAAATGCAATATGGTTAATGGTTATTAGTGTAGGGGTCTTTATGGTACTTTTACCACTTTTGAGTTTGAACAATGGCTAATAATCTTATAACTTTCAAGTCAACATCCTAGTAGATATGTTGGATCTCTTGCCTTGTAACATTTCAGAATCATTCATACAAGGCACTTTGTTTTGGTGGGCACTGCATTTCTCTTGAAGCTATCCTGTGGTTGCCATTGTTGATGCCTTTGAATGGCTATACTCAATCATGTTTATGCATTGATCATATTCTTGGCATATGCCATTGAAATTATGGTTCTTTCTTAACCGTGTGATGAACATATGACCCAGTCCTTGTTTTATTGCTCTTGGATTATATAAACAAACCATCATTTTGGAACATTTGTGGATTGTGGGGGCAATTTGAATTTGTTTCATCACAACATATTCAATCGCATTGAGGCACACTGCATTTTCAAGAAAAAAATTTAACTTTAAATCTCATTCCTATTCTGAATATAACATTATTAGATAAACCTCAAAACAGATCAATTTTTATGAATCATACAATCAAATACATTGATTATTCCAAAAATAAAAAAATAATCAAACAATGAAAACATAAAACGGATCAGCAAAGAATACATCAAACTGGGAAAATTACTGCTTTCACAAAGTGTAATTTAAGCCCATCCTGTTATATTTACAAGCCCTGAAACCCTATACACACAGTAAAAAAAAAAAAGTGATGACAAACCGGATTGTATGTTGTTTTATTTATTAAAAAAAATTGAATAAACTAACTTGGGTATGTAAGGTCAAATAATAAATTTATTTTTATTTAAAATTTCGTCCATTTTTACTTTTTAAAACTAGCTCATACACGTTAACACGAGGTACATGTAACACCCTATGTGTTATTAATTAATTATTCTGTCGATTAAATAAATTTTTAATCATATCGAGGGACGAAACTTTGAATAAAAAAAAATTCATTTGCCCTTAGATGTAACCCACAAAAAATTAATTTACCCCATTTTTTGGTATAACAAACCTCTGAAAAACAAGAAAAAAAGAAGCATACCACATACATTCCACCAAAAAACCACAAAACTTGGAACCAAAATTTGTAGTGAAATGTCAGATACAATGCTTGGAAGTGGATGCAAAAGCCACTGCTTGTACCCAAACTTACCAACCGAGCCTTCACATCTCTGGGATCATCGCCTGCAAAACCAAACCCATACCCCATCAGATAAATTCAACATACTAACCCTTTTTACACAACAATAAACAAGACAACACTAACCAGGGCTAGAGATACACCAACTAGCAATGGGGGAATTACCACCACTACTAGTATTATCAATGGCGGAACCTGATAATGAAACACGATCAGGCATCTGTAGCTCCAACCCTAAATCCCTACATGCCTTCACTTCCTCCATGTCCATACACAACGATCGTCTTCCACCTTTAGGTCTCGTAATCACCACTACACCCCCTTCACTTTCACCGCTAAAACTCCCACTGTTACTGATATGGCTATAATTGTAGTACAACCCACTTTTGTTCTTCCCTTCATGCTTACAGCCCATTTCTTTATCAACCCATCTCCCCTTTATAACTCCCCTCTTCCTCAAATCCTTGCTCCGCCGCCCTCTCGGTCTCTGAGCTTCGTTTTCACTAGCGTAATCCTTGACCACCCCGCCCTGGGTCTACTCCTCCGACGAGGCGGCGTGGCGGGAAGAGAGTAACAACTAGGTTCGCCGTCGGAATCCGATAAAATTCCCTTGCCGGTGAACTCCTCGTCAAC